>OY743226.1:53432915-53935415 GCA_963555765.1 Orthonevra nobilis
TCTTCGATATACATGCTATCAGATTGTGGAACACTTTGCATGATGTGAGCGTCAGGAGAAACTGTAACTTTGTTAGTTTTAGGTCTGCAGTGTTTCAGAACTTTTCAGCGCAGCAATAATTTCGAGCACATCCTCTCCTGAGGATGACTTTCGGTGGATTTTCGGATTTTCAACCTTTCTCACTAAAAAGCAATCTGTTTCAACCGATATGCCGTGTGGTCAGGCACTAAGACGAACATTATGATGTAAGTGCGAACGCGGCTTATGTTTTTGATCATGTGAACGGTTTTAATCTAGACGCGTTGGTACAGAAGAGAGGGCGTGGGGAGAGAGGGCTAAGAAGCTATTATCTATGTGATTGTCACTTGCACGTAAAATGTGCTAGAAATGAAACATTAATGAAACCATCATTTAAGCTGTCCCTTAACGCTTTGTGTAAAAATTGACAGCTGGTAGCGACCTTCAAATCTTAACAAAAAAAAACGTATTTCATGTTTAGAGGTATAAAATCAAATAAGAAAGTGTCGTGGGAATAATTCAAAAGTCGAAAAATAAGGACCACCCTAATACCCACCCCTCAATTTGGGTATACCCACCCCTATAATTTGGCATAAGAGTTTGGAGTATAAATTTCATAAGGATCTTACTAGACAGTACTATGAGATTTTTAAATCTTTTATAGCGAAAAGAATAGATTTTATGGTTCGTAGTACTCTTAACTTTTTAGTTAATGCAAGAAGGTGTTCCACAGGGAAGTATCCTAGGACCCAAAATTAGCATAAAGGTGCTAATTAATATAAATATAATTATAGTATATAAATCTTAAAGTAAGCAATACTGTGCTTCGGTTGAAGTCCGCTCACAAAAAGAAAGAGAGTAGCCGCCATCTTACTTGTACTAGAATATTTATTTATGTAACGGTTTTGCATGTAGCGATTTTGCATATACAGGGATGTTAAAGTTTGGTAACTACAGTAGAAGAGCTTAATATTAGATAAAGAAAGCTTTATTGATAATTTACAAATAATGCAAACATTTCAAAATAGGGTACTTCGGGGAATAATGAATTAGTGCTTGTTGATCTGCCTTTAAAGAACCCATGCTTTTTCGACACGATGGACTAACAAGAAAAAAGAATCATATTCAATGCTTTCGAAAAGCTTGGGTATGGAAGAGGGTTTCGCAATGGGACCATAGTTTGACATATAGGCCATTTTTATAAACGGGGCTAATAAAGGCTACCTTCCTAACCTTTGGAAAGATAGATAAGCAAGGAAAAGTTGAAAATGAGTAGTAAGGGGTTGAGATAACAAATTCACGTACTTTTTGAGAACAATGGCGGGAAAGCCGTCTGGTCTTCGGGAGAAATCGTCTTTCAGGCTTTTTATTCTTCCAATAACGTCGCTGCAAGAAATGTCCAACCTGAACAATGCCCACAGAACACTGCATTGTCTGTAAACGAGTGGCCAAAGAAGTTTGCGAACAGGTTAGCAATAATTTCAGGGTCGGGCGCGGAGATGTCAGAAAATTTGAGCGCAGAGGGGAAGGAGAACATCCTGGTTTGAATTCCTTCAATATGAGTACGGTACAGTGAATCACAGAGAACGGAAAAACGCATATATGCCTGATGATAGTTTTGAAAATCAGACTCAGACTGGGTCCGCAAATAAATTTGCCACAGTTTCGAAAAATACGTAGTTCTTTATTGTACCAGAGAGGGAAAGATAGACAGTTTGTAACAGCAACATATGGAACCGACTGCGCAAAGCATTTGAACAGTTCAGCGTAAAAGAATGATATGTTTATTAAGTTTAGGGAGGTTTGGGGAAATTAAACCGATAAATGTCCCATGGTATATAAGGAATAGTGACTTGCATCGAGATTTGCAGATTGACCTAATAGCACAAGCTATTTTAAAATACGCAATTCATTACAATGAGCATCTGCATTAGCATTTTAGTTGACTTTTTTAATAAACGAAGTAATATTCTTGGGCTTGGAAAATCCCAACTACATAAACTTATTTGAAAATGAAATGGTAAACCTCATTTAAATTATAATACCTTCTCAGCAGATAATTGGTCTTGGCCAAGAAGGAATCCTACGTGGCTCTGCGTTTCTAAGCCAATAACGTTTTAATAGATTTTCACCTTCGTTAACAACAAAAAATATTTTTAAAAAATATTTAATTTTAGTACCAAATCGTCAACTAACAAACAGCCCTGATTTTTAAGTTTTAAATTTGATACGCCATCGATTCCCCAGTAGAGTTAATTAATAAAAGTATTGCATATTGATCGGTGGTGCGGAACCTTCGACTAAGAGTCAATCTCGCACAAGACCGCTTTGAATGTTTTCATGCTAATATGATACCCCTATTCTATTTGTGATAAACTCAATATTCTCCTGAATGATTGAAAGCGATTGATTGCGTAACTTTTGTGTTCAGAAATAACTTGAATATTTCCAGTTTCTGTATTCAACGATTGCAGAAATATTAAACTTTGCAATCCTGAATCTGCCATACACACACTTTTTAATTATAATAAGTTTTTGTTCCATTTTCTTCTGTTTGTATGCAAGCTTGTTCCTTGGTACATATTCTCCCTACATGTTAGCGTTAACATTAAAGACCAACTTTTCCTTCACACCCTGCAGCAAAATTTAGAGGAAAAGTTTTTCCATGCCATTCTAAAAGTTATTTACGAGCTTTCTTCGAAAATACTATTGATGGATGATAGGTGCACTAGATGGCTGTTTCGACAACCCTTCTTTTAAGCACCCAATCATCAGAGAAAAGGTTTTCGGTGCGGTAATAAAGCAATGTGTTAGTACACCGGCAAAAGTTAAGGTAAATAGATGGATATAAAACTTTGATTTATGTAGCTTGCCTTAAATAAAAAAGCAAGAGAACATTATGCCTTGGGCCAATCGATATTGATGAGATTTTTATCAATAGAAGTAGGTCGTATTTTCGAAGGGGTAAGTGATTATTTTCTTTATAGATAGTTTTCTTTTTTCAAAGAACATCCCAATAAAAGCTGAATCCATTTACTATATGGTATGCCTCATATCGCTTTGACAAGAATGATATGGGTTAGCTTTTGATGGGTTTTTAAGTCGGGAGAAAAAAGTCTTCATGTCGACTTTCATTTTCAAGATAATGAAAAATGGATTTCAGTTTGAACCTTTTTCAGAGCCATAATACAAGTAAATCTTTTTATGCTATGAAGGCGGAAATATTTGGATTCATTTTGGGTACGCTATTGAACCTCAAATGCAAAACAGATATTAAATACCACTAAAAAGAATTGTTAAAAGATAAAATTGAATTCAATTTCGGGCGCTCTGAGTGACACCTTAAATACAATTTTCTTATTAAAGTTGACAGAATAATGACAATTTCGGAGGTAGGAGCATCGCAGTGAATACCTTGAGCGTATCAGAGAGAATTTCTTGTTTGATTTGAACTCATAATGTAGACCATTTTTGGGTTTCTGTTCAAAAACAAAACTCGTTAAAAAAACACTGTTCAATAATTTGATGGCAATGCTTGCTTTTAAAAAGAAATTCAGCCTACCGATTAATAAAGGAACGTCATTCAATCATTCCAATAAGAGAATTGTATGGCTTGCGAATCAGACAAATTTTTCAATAAATTCTACAGTTTATTGCCCAGTCCCAGAAGCTTTTTCTTGTCAGTTAATACTCATCGGAGGAATTGTTAGTTAATCGCGAGACGTGGGGACGTGAAAAATGCCAGATGTTCATACCCAGATGTGAGCCCGGGTCTTTACGCTCAGCAGCTAACCACTGAGATAGGGGCACCCACTTAACCAATATATATGGAATTTTAGAACGCTTTGGAAATCGCTTAACAAACAATTGCATGTTTATTCAACGGAGGATTGAATATCATGCGTGTGTTATTTGGCACGACTGTGACAAACACGACGGAGACGAATTAATTAAACTGAATAAGTTAAGCAATTAGTGTTTTTTATTTCAATTATAAGTATGTATGCTGAAAATATATGAAAGCTCTTCGGGCAAAAGAGTGCTACCAAAAACGATAAAAATGTTCCAACATAATTTTTTTAACAGACCTCAAAGAAAGTGCTCCAGATATGACTATACAAATTTGCTGATGATACTAAAATTAATGATCTTCTGAAGATAAACACACCGGCAATTACTCGTAAGAAATAATACGCCAGAATGAGGAATGCAATATCGATTTAAACTGTAGTCCTTAGAGAACTTAAATTGCACTTCAAAGAAATAGGAAAATTGTTATTACAGCATGTGAAACAATGATTTGTTAAATTTAATTGTCATAATTTGTTTATACAAGAAAAGTTTACTGGAAACCTTTTTTTAAATATCTGCCCCTGCCCATATAGGAAACCTTAATAAAATACCTTTCCTGTTCATAGACTTTTTGTTTTTTTACAAAACTATCAGCAGTTAATGTTAATGGGTTACAACGCACAAGACGCATTGTAAGATATTAATTGGCTTTTTTATTTAAGACGAGTAGGCTTCGTATTTTTCTGACAACTATAAATTAGGTACAGAAAAAAGTTAGCAAATGCAATCCGCTAGAGCCAAAAATACTGAAACTTATCCTTAAAGTATAAGAAGTAAATTTTTGCTACGACATCGGCTTCGGTTTTCGGCTTCTTTGAAATAAATAAGTAACTGTGCCCAGGCTTCAGTTTTTTTTAATTAAAATTATGATTTGATTTTCAATTAATTTTAATTTCAATTATTTTATAAATTTTAGTAAAAAAAACATTAAAAAACAATGAGCCCTAAAATAATATTAGAAGTTTCGGAAACGGGCGTGAACACCAGATTTCATCTTTAACTAGATGCAAGTGCAGAAAAAGATAAACCTTTAGTATAACAAACTACAAACAAGCAATCTTTTACAACAATGACAAGGTCCAACTAGTTAGAAACTTAAAAAAAGTCAGTCAAGTCCGAGTCGAAAGCGCGGATTTGTTTATTTATTTTTATTTTGATTTTATTTAAAGTATTCTAGTGTCCCGTGTCGATGCTATACATGGCGCTGTCCAGATGTGCAATATAGGCACATTTCGATTTGACCGTTGTTACCGTTGAAAAGCAATGCGTGCAGATTTTGAAAAGCCGCAACAACTTGGTCGTTGCATTCTTTATTTTTGTTTAAATAAAAATCAGCGCCTGGAGATTTTTAGCGACATCGCCATGTCGCCGGCACATGCATATGTAAATATAACACCCGAACTGGTTTCTTGACCACCGTTCATATTATTTTTTTTTAATTTGCTCGCTCTCGCAGAGCGATGCCTTCGCAGTGGAGCCATCTACACAGAAATTTACACAAACCACCACCTATACTTTTTGAAAATACGAACTAAGAGCTCTAGCCTATACAGTAACAACTATAACAACGCAACCAATCAGTCAGACTACTTTCGCTGTTCGACCAATCCACTGATAGCGCCTTTAATTTTATCCCAATAGTTATTGGTGAATAGGAGTTGAACCTTAGACCCATCAATTGAGGCAATTGAAAGGTAGGCGCTCTACCAACTGCACCAATCAACTTGCGGTAAAAATGATTTGCGATTTAAAAAAAACGCGTTTTTATTTTCGGCTGAATATTATTTTGTTCGCAGTCTGTTAAAGTTTCAAACGTAGGTGCAAATTTACAAGCCTAGGTGTAACCATTAAAACAAAACTCTCTGGTTATAACCACGTAAATTTCATCATTGGCATCATGTATGGATGCCAATGATGAGATTTCCTAGGTTGCATCATGGATGGATGCCAATGGTGAGATTTCCTAGGTTGCACTCTAAGACAATATTGTGATTTTAAAAATTGCGTTTTCCTTCACAGCATCATAAATTGCCTCCGTACCTGTATTCGAAACTGAAGTTTTCACAATCTAGTAAAACATTAAACATAAACACTCAACTTTTTAGGTTATTGAACTCATCCCGTCTATTTTTTATTCACGCTGTCAGGCTCTGGAAAGCAATTCTAATACAACAGACTTAAAATGTGCTTTGGCTGCGTACTACTTTTCTTGATCCCACTATCACTCTGTCTTTTTATTTTTTCCTTTATTAATTATTTATTTATTATTTCCTTTTATTTTTTTTATTTTAATTTTTAGTTTTATTATTTAATTTTATTGTTAAACACTAAAAGCTAGTGGATCTTTGCCTAGTACCAGAAGAGACTACTACTGTGTCCAAAAAATAAGGTGACATTGTGTTTATTTTGAAAATTCTTTATTTATTCTTCCAAATCAATTTCATCCCCTTCAAAGTAATCCCCTCCCGATGCAATGCACTTATGCCAACGGATTTTCGAACCAGAAGTCGCACGGCGCCAGATCAGGTGAATACGGTGGTTGCGGAACGATATGGGTTGAGTTTTTGGCGAAATGATCACGAATTACGAGTGCGGTATGGGATGGTGCATTATCGTGGTGTAAAAACCAAGAATTGTCTTTCCACAATTCCGGCCTTTTTAGGCGGATAGCGTTACGCAAACGACGCATAACGTTCAAATAATATTCCTTGTTGACTGTTTGGCCGTTTGGAAAGAATTCATAAAGCACAACACCACGATAATCGAAGAAAACAGTCAACAAGACCTTGATTTTTGAGCGACTTTGGCACGATATTCGCTCGATTGATCGGTTGTTTCGGGGTCGTAAGCATAGATCCAAGTCTCATCGCCAGTTATAATGCTTTTCATGACATCCTGGTAGTCGGAAAGCATTGTTTCACACACTTCAACGCGACGCCTTTTTTCCAAAAAATTCAATGTTGTCGGTACCAGTCGAGATTTGACGCGTTTGAGGCCCAAAGCATCCTTCAAAATGGTATTGACTGAGCCTTTCGATAAGCCAACTTCATCAGCAAGGTCTCTAATCGTTAATCGATGGTTTTTCAACACCAAATCTTTGATTTGTTGGACGTGAGCTTCATCGGTTGAGGTTGATGGTCGCCCAGAACGCTCTTCGTCTTCGACACGTTCACGGCCGGCTTGGAAATCACTATACCACTTGTAAACATTTTTTTTAGACATAGTCTCACCATCAAAGGCTTTCTGCTCCATCCTCAACGTACCCGCAGCAGAAAATTGATTCCGCAAACAAAATTTAATGCAAATTCTTTGCTCAATAAATTTCGACATCGCAAAAAACGAAAAACTCACTTTTAGCAGCTCACAAAACGACGCGTATCTCAAACACTATGAATATATTTTGACATGAAATTTCACATAGATGTCACTGACAGTACTACCAACCTAAAAAGAAAGAAAAATTTCCAAATCCTTCGACGCGCGCAGTTTAAATTCATATGTCACCTTATTTTTTGGACACAGTAGTATGTCTTAATTGAATAAAATTATTTTGTTAGAAAAAATTGAATTGAATTATCATTATGGCTTAAAAGAAAGTATGGAGACGGACAGACGGCACCCCTTTGGGCACGGAACACTTAAATGAAAAAGAACTTTCCACATGAGATCAAAATCATAAAAAATTATATCTGTTAAAGTTTTCGCTGTTTAAAAAACTGCACTCAGTAAATCTTTTGTGTAAAACTGTTACATGAAGATGCACGTGAGTATGGTTTATAAAATATCGTGCAATCTCTTAATATATGCTTTTACGCAATAATCACGGTTGCATTCCGGATGAAAGAGCGGCTGCAAGTTTCATGCAACTCCTCCTTTCAAAAAACTTATTCCATTCCATCAATAGTTATTGGTTAAAATACCTCTTTTGCTATCTAACCATAAAACACCTCGGAGAGAACTTTCCAAATTATTATTACGAGCTAAGATATGCAATAAAGCTGGCCACATTACTCTTTTCTGTTAAAATTTGTTACTATTGTTCAAGCGTTTGTTATTTTTCAGATCATCCAATTTTGGTTATAAATGGTTTGAGGAACCCCACAGAGTACACATTTGGGGGCAACTTGCTTAAAAAATGTTCCGATATCAAATATCTACGCTTGTGAATAAAACTTTTCCAATATTAAGAGCAGGTAGAAAAAGTCTGCCAATATATTTTTCTTTTTTTTTTTTTGGTCACAGTGAAAACCTGAGAGGAGTATTATATCCTTGCACATTTCAATATGAAACTGCTTGCGAATACATTTTTAGTTTGTGGCAGCATTAATTCATTGCGAAGAATGCAATGCATGCTTTTGTTCCTCTTTTTCTTTTGTTTTGAAATAAAGGATTGTTTATCTTAAATGCAATAATATGAGAACTCAAAAACTAGAAAATTAACCGGACATACCTTATGTTTAAATTATAACCAAAGGGCTATCCAATTCGAGTTTTATGACATTGATTTAAAAAAACATCGGAAGAAAACGTAATGGGTTCGATTTACGGAATTAAAAAATATAACGCATTTTTCTTCTCGCATGTCTTGAGTTTGAATTTCAAACTCGTTTCATTGCAAGCGAAGTACAGTGGCTTATTCTGGCATAAGTTAAGAAAGTACACATAGCCTTCTATAACCCTAAGGATGTGGCCCTTATCTGGCCAATGGGTAACTAGTTTGGTGGCCTGCCTTGAACAAACGCTGTAATGCCGAAAAAATTTAAAGGGTTCAAAGAAAATCCTGTATAAGTATTTCAAGTTCGTTACATTTACTGCCAATTGATCTCCACCTAAGAAGTGCAGCATTATCAGACTCCAAGAGTTTGGATGCTGGAAGTCGCATCCCCATGGCCACAGCAACGTCCTCAACACACTTTCCACTAGATTTACCCAATAAAAAACAGATTACACAACCCCCACTCTCAACTTCAACAAAAACTTCAATTCAGGGTTCCCCCTAAGGGAGGAATGAAGACGTCCAAAAACATTTCGACACAGTTATCTTCACTAACGGCTCACAAATGGACTGCGGAGCAAGCGCAGGCTAGACATCTCCAAATCATATTGCCTTCCAGATCACACCAGCGTTTTCGAGGTGTAAATATTGGCAATCAAGAAGGTGTGCGATTTGACAAAAGACACGGAGGATCTAAACGAATACCTTGCCTTCGTCATAGACAGCAAGGGCGATCTCAAAGCCAATGACTCGGCTATCACATCCTCAAATCTAAAAACAATGACAAAACCAAAGTATCCATCTAAGTCAAAAACAAACGTCACACTTCTCAGGGGCCCGATCACAGAGAAATTCATGGCAATGAACAGGCTGACGAATTGGTCATAATCGGAACAGCCATGGATGGATCACAAGCGGATAGAAACTCCGCGCCTCTACGGAAACGGAATAACTTTATGAAAGGGGCTACCCTCATGTGGAAAAGCCTTACTTCATGTACCATGTCTAGGAAAACTTGGCCCTAGGAGATCGTGCACAAAAGCCCACAATCTCCCAACATACCTTCTGTCGTGTCTGCAAACCAAGAATCGCTTTTTCACTTTATGTGCGCATGCCCGGCCCTTGCAAGAGCCAGACAAACCCTTCCCATCAAATTCATTTAAGCCACTGTTTGGTTTTATATAACATCCCTAAGTCCCAAATCATCAGACACCTACCTACCTTTACGCTACCTTTTCGACCGCCCCTACGACCTTACCTACCTACCCATACCCTATTTCAATATTGAAAATAAGGGGCCTAAGTGATGAACAATACGCTCACTCACTCACTAACAAACTAATCAACCATATTAAAAAAGAGAAATTGAGGATGGTAAAGGACCTACAAGTTTACAGGACAGGGTAGGTTCAGATCTGGGCAATATGCACTCACTGATGTTTCACCACGATTTCCAGCCCATTTATGAGCAAAGCAATATTAAAGAGAATCATGCATCCAATGAAGTATTAAGACAAGGTTCGTCTTTCAGGTAATTCGCATAAGGTAGCGAATTTCATGTGCGTCTATACTTACCTCTGCCAAAGTAAGATACGCATACTTCTGGAACAGAAGCGACTTTACCACGTCAGGTGTGATTGGTTTGGTGTTTCATTAATTTTATATACGAATGCTCACTGGAGATATCAAAGGACGCTTGTGTTGTTGTGCTCCTGGCATAACCTGTGCTCATTAGAATGAAGATGCAAACGTGTTAGCCCCTTAATACCTTTGTTTAACGCACGTTTAAATAACTGTCTGTGTCTATACTATGTACTTGCAAATGCAATGGTTTTAAGGGACACTGAAAAACTTTAACAACACATTCACACCCACAATACCTTTTCGTAGTTGAAGTGTGATAAGACTGGATGCCAGCAAAAACAAAAAAACAAACACATTGCTTGAAATTTTGGAAATCAATTTATTGCTAATACTGGGCTTTTGGGCTGTTTTGTGCATGAACTGTAGATGGGAGTGCGTTTAGTTGAGTGTTTTTCAATTTCAAACTCCTTTCAAAAAAGGATATGTAACTTGGTTCTATCTTACAAATAGCTTGGCCCGGATATCTCTAAGAAAATCGGACAGAAATAAAAGATCGGACTCCCTAGTGACACAAAAACGCATGTCAACATTTTTAGGAGAGTCATTTTTGTAATAGCCTCGCATTGAAGGCATAAAACCAGCAATGCATTATATTATATACACGATTTATGTGAGTACATATTATATCCTCAAAGGAATGCTGTACATTTTATTTATTTCATTTCGTATCACCAATTGCTTGGTAGTTCCTAATAACTATCAATTGTACCCACGCGCATTGTGTATCCCTCGGGGCGTCGCGTTTCCATTTGAGCTATAAAAACATATAACGAATATTAATTACGAAAGAACAAATCATGTCCTTCTAATGATTTTCTATGTTCAGAGTGCGACGTCATTAAATGGCAAAACACTTACGACACAAGGCCGACCAAACAAACATTTTCTGACAACAAGCCATTGAATCACCAAAATACTAAAAGCATATCAACATCAAAGAACGTACATACGATATATGCCACGAACGAAAAACACAATTTCAATTCTTCTCAGCTAAATTCCTGATACGCTGGAACGAGTACCAACCTCATGGAACGCTGTCACTTAGTAATTAATGCGTCCAATGTTAAGACAAATTTAACGACGCTGATTTCGTATATCTTTCCAATTTGTTGTGCCTTATGAAGGCCATAAATCGATGCAGGCAGGTGTACGAAGGATATAAAAGCGAACGAGCACAATAAGAAACATTTGCCGTACATTGGATTGCTGTGGAGGGAGCCTCCTTTGTTGTCGTGGAAGCAGTTCGAAATAATATGGCAGTTGACCAAACAACAGCTTGGAGTCCAACACCGTAGAGGTGAGTGAAATGTTTTCTTAAAGTTTTCTTATTTTCTGGTCTTTTATTTTTTGTCAAAACAAACCTGAGGAGGACATGTCTCACAATAGGAAGCAGGGTAGGCGGACTTTTAAACTTTAAGAATTTAGAAATATGGCAACATTAAGTTTCACTTCTCGAGCTTAAGTGTAAACAAAAAGACAAAAGTTGGCAAACAATATCTCACAGATGGCTTCTAAGGTATTGCGAAGAACAATGCAAAGTTCGGTCTTCATAGCTACTTCATGTTTATTGCTTTTCGAAGAATTCCATTTAATGTTGAGGGCACCAACTTTTGCATAACTTCTACGATGGTTTTATATCTGCCAAAATTTGAATGTCTTCTGGACATTCAATATAGAGAAATTCAACGTGCTTCAGTCATGTGGTGTGTGAAAATGATGTTCGAATATATGAAAACTTGGTAACTTTCAAAGCTGTTTTTGAAAGCATCTTGCAAACAGGTAGAAGTATGCCGTTTAAAAACAATCATAGGTCGAAATTTCGACTTTAAGGGTCGGTTCATGGTTAATTTAGCAATGTTGAAGGAAAAATGGATTTAAGTACATTTTTTTATATCTGTATACGTTTAAATTTTCATATATTTTAATGTCCTTATTCCTTCGTAAAGTCTTCCAGAAGCTTCAGGACAGTTTATTGTGTCCGAGATATTCATATAAAAATTCTTTACATACTTCCTTTATACAATCAAAATGTATAGTCAGTTACGTTTTTTTAGCAAATTAAAGTAAAACTCAAAATTAAAAAGGGTAATAACACTTAAGACACACTTAAGACCTTACAAATCACCCTCGTGTAAAAAGAATACTTCGAAGGGAGTAGTTTGGCGACACAAGAAACCTTAGCGTGGCGGTTCGAACAATTTCTTGGTATAACTCGACCTATAAAAAAACATTTAAGGAGTGAGGGTTAATTTTTCTGCCTTTTAAATCCAATTGAGCTAAAAACAGCCAAGTCGGATAAGCACATGAAGGGTTTCAAACCACCTTCCGTTTTTTCATATGGAGACACCCTGTATTTTTCAACTTTATATTATTTTTAATAAAATTAAAAGGTTTTGTCAGTGTTTTCTCAAGATATTGCTTTTATTGTGACTCTTCCTTAGTTGCCCTTATCAGAACTCGTTTTTTTAATTTCAAGGATCTTACCGCAAGCTGAGTAAGGCGCCAGCTAGTGGTAAAAAAGACTCAAGCGCATAAACCTGTAAAATCCAACATGTCAGAGATTTCTGAAACTGTAGAATTACGCATTGAGACGTCGGATAATTCGCTAGCAAAGTCCAATTGGCCCAGAGAGGACAATACATAAAAGCGATATTATTGCTTCATAGTTTAAGGTTAAAGACAACTCTTTATTAGTGACGAAGCCGAAGAAGCCGAGCCATCTTGACCGTGCGATTGGTTGATGTGGTTTCGGCATGTTGGCACGGCATGTTTGAGCAAGATGGTGCTTCTTGCCACAGAGTAATCGATTTATTGAACAATTATTTCAATAATCCAACAGTCAGTTATTTTAGAGATGTTTCTTGGCCCCCAAGAATCACGACTTGGCGCCATTGGACTCTTTTTGCTGAGTGCCACTGAATATTAATACACTACAAACGATTTAGGCGTTCAACAGCCGTTTTCGTCAAGCTATTCTTGAAAAATGTCGAATCCAACGGATATGTTTTCAAAAATTGGCTAACCAGTTATTTAAATGAAATAAAATTCCATAACTAATTTGAAAGATTACTCTTCTAAATAAAAGCAACAAACAGTAAAAGTGTTCTTTTTGTGGGCTTAAGTTCGCACTAAACATTAGCAACAAGGAATGCTAAGTTCTCGTTTCATGACTTCGCTTCGCCATGCCATAGCAAAGGCAAATGATTTGATTGCGGTGCCGTGAAATAAGGCCAAGTGAAATAAGGCCGAATTCAAAAATTTGGCCTTATTTCGCTTTTTGAAAGTGAAATAAAGCCAATTTGGCCAATTTGGCTTTATTTCACTTTCTATTAGTTTTAATTTAGCTTACTGGAGGGGTTTCCTGTATACATATGTACATATGTATTAATATTAATTTATGCTTACTGATATAAGATATATTTCAAACCAATTTAAAATACAATACCTTTTTCATCCATTGTTTTTTGAAATATAATAAAAAGTACATAGGCGCCTGCCAGGCAAAAAGCAGGTACCCTGAGCGGAGCGACGAAGTCGCGTGAGCGTGGACTGACTACGGAAAGAAAGTTGAATTCCTTTTACCCGCGAAGCGGGCCACCCATGTACTGTTGATATAAAAAAAACTATTGATAAACGCATGCCGGACATTTAATCGATTATTCATTCGGTTACCTTAAAGGAAGACCACTTAAATGTCACAAAACAAAAATAGTAATTTTCAATTTTCTCAAAAACTAGAAGACATAAAACCATTCGGTTTTTTGTGTTCTATTCAGAATTGATACAAGCATTGACTTCAAAAAGCAAATTTAGCACTTCATTTCACAATTTTGAAAAAAATTGGTCTAAACTTGTTTTTTTAATTTTTTTTATCAAAATTTTGAGTTTGCATGCGAATTTTTCAAAAACTATTAAAGTTAACTATATAATTTAAACGCAGGATTAAAGAACATATTTCTGGCATTCAAAGTCGTTATACTACTTTATTGTAAGTGTTGTCGTTTTTGTTTTTTCCTTTTTTTTTTTTTCATTTTAAGTCAGTTTTTACACGATTACACGGCGGATAAGTTGATTTGGCTTTATTTCACTTTAGATTAGTGAATTCGTTTGGCCTTATTTCACTTCCATAAAGTGAAATAAGGCCAAACGTAGAAATTTGGCCTTATTTCACTTTCACTTGGCCTTATTTCACGGCACCTTTGATTGCCTACAGATCGATACCGATGAGTATTGCACTTGCAGCATACCTTGGATAAGTTTCAGCATTATTGGGATGACTGAAAGTATGGGATCAAATAACGAAGATCGGAAACTATTGTATTCAATAATACCGTGTCTAATTTCTATCGTTATTGTTGAGAAGATACAAATATTTGACAGACGGAAGGACAGCCTCGCCTTAATATAGGGTGCCGTTGATGGTCTTTGGGTACGGAACCCAAAAAAGGTAAAACAAGGAAACGTCTCAAAGAAGCAAATATTGTTGGTCCTTTGTCAATTTTTTTTTGTTTCTTTTAGCCAGTGCAGAACTATTCGTGGTGTTCATAGACGTCAGAAGATAAAGATTTCTAGATAAGTTTATGCTAAAATATTTAAAGATTTACAATAATAAGCAATTAATCGTCGGAATAATTGACAATACTCTTAAATAATTTAGTTGCTCTTGAATCCTTTAAAGCACTTACAGTATCGATTATGGCTATTATAAACGAAAGAGGACCTTAGTGTTTTCCCTGAGACACACTTGATATAGTTTCTATTATTTTAAAAGCCGATTGCCCTAACTATTAGCTATTAGCTTATGGGAAAGCCTACCCAAGGTCTTCAACTTGATTCGCGGCTTCCAGGGTATTATTTGTAAATTAAGTAAACTCCAACAAATAAAGCATAGTGGAATTGGTTTTACAAAGCGACGCTGTTTTTCAGTAAGGCAATGTTTGCAACTTAAATAAGCACTGCCGAAAATTATAGTCGGAGAGTATTTTGGAAAACAAGACAGCTAAGCTAGAGGTCTTTGATTTGCAAACATCACCCCTAAACCTTTTTTGTTCATTGGAATAATGAAACAATTTTTTCATAGTTTTGGAAAAACTTTCAAGTTAAAAGAGAATTGAAATATAATAGCAAAAGGGGTATTTTTAGGTCGAGCCAGATGGTGTTCCATGTCATCAGAAGTAATTGATAGTTGAGCCATAGAACTTTGACAAAACTTCTCGAGTCAAGGAAACTTTTGGGGTCGGGTACAAATTTATCAAAATCATAATTTGAACTTTACAAATTACTGGCATTTCTTTTTACTTGAATTATGCAAATATGAAAATGTGGAAGGATAAACATCTGATTTGATGAAAACGATCCTTAGCATTATTACTTGAAAGGTAATTTTTCCAAACCTCATTCCGTCGTCTGCTAAGCAGTTCATGATTATACCAAAGGGGCAGTTTGATTTAAACGAACAGCAGTTGAAATAGACAAACTCAGATTTTCCTTCAAATTCTTAGTTAAAGCGGTGTTAAGTTTATCTGACCTAGTAGGACGAATACTAGTTAAAGTCTTGAAATCACAAACAGGTTCGAGGCTTGCAATTTCATCAATTTCATCGATTCATTTCATTTTCAACACATTTTTCATTTATTCAAAATTGAACACTTAATCTACTTGACAAAAATGCTTAAATCTAACTTACTATGACTAATTTATACTCTCTTGCCTATTGGCTCTTCGCGAGCGCTCGAAACAGAAAAAGAAAATTTATTTTGTTTTTCAATTTAAACTTAATATTTA
The DNA here is from genome assembly GCA_963555765.1 of Orthonevra nobilis. Lineage (NCBI taxonomy): Eukaryota > Metazoa > Arthropoda > Insecta > Diptera > Syrphidae > Orthonevra > Orthonevra nobilis. Next base: position 53,448,712 of record OY743226.1, read on the forward strand.
ATTTGTATATTCATTATCATTAATTCTAGGGAAAAAAACAATAGCGTTTTTCGATTTTATTGAAACGAAAGCGAATCCTACGACAATAAAACTAACTTAAATCTAATCTAATAATAACCGAGTTGACGCGCACTTACACTGAGTACTAGTCGTCTTGATTGCGCCCCACTGCTGAGACCTGATACGTAGACTTTTTGTCACTTCTTGAATTAGTTGGAGGCTATCGAGAAAAGCGCCCTGTCACGAAAGTACTGCGCCTAACTACTTTGATTTTAGAGCCACCAAAATTTCTTGGTTTGTTGTTCCATCTCGATTTTGTCCTGTACTGAGATCGGAGAAGCTCTTGGCCATTAGCGACGTTCCTGTCGTACTGAAATGGCCTATCCCTAGCACCGCGGCGTAAGTGGTAAACAACCGGAATATCGTCTCTATTCTGGATAAAACCCTTTTAATCCAAGTAGAGGAAAGCTTCCTTCGGAATAAAGCCAGTTTGGAGCTAGCTTTCATGGTGCCTATCATTTGGGTAGTAAGCCCCGGAGATCAGGCTATTATCGCGGGTTATTGCCCTTACAACATGCCTTCGAGTCAATTCAATAAGGAAATTGTCAATCCTGCTCAGACGGTGCCCATCGTAAAGATCTTTGTTGGGGTAGTATTTCGTGTATATCTTTCAAACACTCGAATATTTCCTACCGACTGGCGCTACGTTACACGACGCGGGATAACAATAAGAGATAATCGGCCTTATTAGGGCCACGTAGCCTTAACCCTTGACTCAAGTTGGCTGCTTTGAAACAGCCTCCTTATTAAGGCTAGAGCTTTTTTGGATCTGACAAGAGAGACATCTTTATAAATATAGTGTTGCCCGATGCCGCTTGACTTTCGCCAGTTTTTCTTGGTATCCCTAGAAGAATTGCTTCCGACTTTTGGAAGTTTATTTTCTGCCTCCTTTCATCACAATTTGATCGAATTGCTTTTGTAACGCAGAACTAATAGCCCCGATTTTATTACCTGATCTATACACCACCAAGTAACCTGCGTACGCTATGGAGTGTCTGAGGGAACCTACAACATCGCCTGTGAATGCATCGTTTTGATGCACTTTAACTGTGCTAGAAGGTGTTTACTGATATCGAAAGGCAGTATGAACTTCCTGCGATATTTTCAATAGTGAATTTTTACAATTTCAACACGTTGCATGATCTATCTTTTCATATAATCCTTTCGCGATACTTAGTATATTATTGGGTTGACAACTTAGTGATTGCGGATTTCACTCATAGATGGTTTAAGTTGAATTTTTAGGTTTGCTGACGTTATCGAAATTTCAAACACATTTTGTTATTTGATAGTTGGCACTTCAACTATCAATCAGTATAAAAAATGTTTTGATCGGTTGTGCAGTTTTTGTTTGGCGTTTGTTGAAAAATAGAAAATAAAAACGAACATTGACGTCATATTTTGTGCTGTTTATGGTGACTGCCACGTCACCCCGGCAGAACGGCAGTGTCAAAATTGGTTTGCCAAATTTCGTTCTAGTGATTTTTCACTCAAAGATGAAAAGCGCTGTGGTCGTCCAGTTGAAGTTGAACAGAACAACACGTGAGATTGCAGAGAAGCTTCATGTATGACATGCATGCATTGTACGAAAACTCGATATATGGGTTCCTCGTGAACTGAAAGCATATCATTTAACACAACGCATTAACATCTGCGATTGGTTAAAGAAACGCAATGAAAATGATCCGAATGAACGATTGACAACTGGTGGTGAAAAATGGATTGTTTACTACAATGTCAATCGGAAAAGAACATCAAAAGCTGATATTCATAAACAAAATTATGTTATTAGTTTGATGGGATTACAAAGGAATTGTCTGCTGTGAACTTTTACCACCACTTTTGGTACAACACCTGTTGTATTCTATCATGGACAATGCAAGGCCACACACATCTTTGGTCACTTGGCAAAAATTATTGGAGCTTGGTTGGGATGTTTTGCCACATCCACCATATACTTCTGACCTTGCACCATCTGATCACATTTTATTTTAGATCTTTGCAAAACTCCTTGAATGGTAAAAAAATCAAAAATAATGATGATGTCAAATCGTACCTGGTTCAGTTTTTGCTGATAAAAACCAGAAGTTTTATGAACATGGAATTATGATGCTGCCTGAATGATGGCAAAAGGTCATCGCTCAAAATGAGCAATACATTACAGAATAAAGTTATTTCGTTCCATGAAAAAATTGTCTTTTATTTTCTAAAAAAAAACCGGAATTACTTAGTTGCCAACCTGATGTGTAAAATCTCATCGCAACAAGATTTTAATAGAATATCGCTGTTGCTGAATCTGAATTGTTCGCCATGTGACTGCAAGTGATTGCCTACTTGGCAATTTGTTCCTTGTACGTGAATTTCAAAGTTTGCCTATTCAGACATTGGCTAAAGCCGCGTCTTGACAAACCCGCTAATTCACGTCCAGTGTCAATTCTGGTAACTGCTTATGACAAGCAGTATTTTCTTTCAAAAATAAGGATAGTCCGCGCAGTAGACTCTTGAAATCTCCTTAAAATTGTATTATTTTGAATTCGCAGCTTAGAACTGGTATACGTGTATTTTGTTCTTATTTTTTTTTTAGTTCGTGATCCGAATTCGATTTGAAAAAAAACATAGATCGACATAAAATTAAAATCCAATTAACGTGCTCGACAGTTGTCTAGTCACAATTGTCACCCACCAAGCATCGCAGTTGAGTCTTTTTCTGCTTAAATAAACTTTTCTTAAACCACTTATGATCGCCGTACTGACTCCCATCACAACACAATTGCCAGTCATTACCTCGCCGAACATCAACCGCTGCAGATTTCCAGCTCGGGCCAACAACTCTTAATTATTGGTTTGCGGTCGATGCGATGCCTTGAAACTAATCCCATGATGGGACTAATTCCAAATTAATGATTCCCCACTAATCCACATTTAACTGCGATGGCACAACCACAATCAAATCATGCTGTCCCATCTAACTTGCAACAAGCATACTCCTTTGATATTCCCATTCAACAAGGACAACACCCACTTGTTTGCACAACTCCCAGACAAAATCCTTACTAAATAAATTTCAGCATCGCCTAAGCCACTTACACGGTTTTTTGTTTTTCATGGTGAAAGGATTTAAACTTTTTGCACCGATTACTAAGGCATACAGACATTACAAACTATAGCTAGAAAAGTATACAAGAGTGGATGCAGGAGACGTGACTTACCTTGAGTGTGACTCCACCTAAGTCATATTCCCTGTTGTATAAATCCTCAACAGTTGCTCGGTACTTATCCGTATACGTTTTGAAAAGAAAACGCTTGAGGATGGAACTCTTCCCAACCCCAGCACCGCCTAGTATCACCAGTCTTATGCGTTCTAGGTCTGACATTATTAGTTAAACGTTACTCTCTTCACCCTCTTCCGGTTGAAGCTCACGAATCACAATGTCGGACGTTTATTAGATGAGGAAAGTGTGTGTACTTGTTTTGATTAAATAAGAAGTATGTTTTTATGGTATTTGTTGCTCCTTTTTGACGTCGTCGTCTGCGCCTTTTAATATGTTCTTTTTGTGGCACAATTTCTAACTTTGTGTGAACTCGAAAGATGGTTCTTGTATCTCAGCTCAAGTATTTCCATTGCAAATACTTTGAAGAGTTCTCTAGAAAGAAAAACGAGAGAATAACAATTTTACTTATCGTTTCACAGATACATTTGCAAAATTATAACAAAAAAGATGAAAAGGAATCCGTTCTGCAGAAAACTTAAAGGAGGAAAAAATTGTAGGGTGTGTCAGAGGTAATGAAAGAGCTCGTGAAATGACACTTTTGTTGTGATGACTTGAAGAACGAAAGGTGTTGTCAGAAAAAAGAAATAATTAACTTTTATACAAGGAAACTCCTTAGGACATCCTTTACCTAAAAACAAAGGCAAAAGAATAAGGTTCAGTAGAAACCTTTATTTTAGATAGATATCTTTATTTCGAAACTAATTTACAATATTGGGTTTACCACACATTTTACATTACAGAGATTCGATATTAAGCTATCTTGCTACTGAAACATTTATTTTGATATGAACAGAGTGTATCACGAAGGAAAATTCGAAAAAAAATATATATGTAGTAATATAGATATAATGACTAGATACAGGAATGATATGAATAACAATAATATTGAACAATTGTTGACATCGATATTATAATAAATTAAATAAATAAATAAATAATTAGAAAATAAAATTAATAAATTAATAAATAATTAAGTAAGTAATAAATAAATAAATAAATATATAAAGAAATAAAATAAAAAAATAAATAATTAAATAAATTAATAAATATGTATATAAATAAATTAATTAAATAAATAAATAAAAAAAAATAATAGTATAATATTTAATTAAGGAATAAATAAGTCATAAAAGTGACTGAATACATAAATAATTAATTAATTAATTTAAAAACGGATTTTACAGAATATTTAACAAAAAAGTTTTTAAGAGCACAAATTCGATTTAAGAGTATTTTCTACAAAAGCACATTTATTGATGAATCTTTCTGTAAGTTTTTGTATTCTTACAGATATCATTTCAACATTCGCTCTTTTATGCAGGCTTAACGTGGAGTGATGCCAGGGAGGTTAAGCATCATATTGAGTAGTTTGTTTTGTGACACTTGTAATTTTTTGATGTGACACTGTGCAAAACTATCCCACATTTGGAACCGTAAAGAAGTATCGATTGGAAAATGACTTTATGTAATATGATTTTATTTTCATTTGTTAGCGCAGATTTCCTGTTAACAAATGGGTATAACATTTTTGTTGCTATTCTAACTTTGTGAATGGTCTAAGAGATATGTTAACTAAACGTAAGTTTTGTATCAAGATTAATTCCTAAATATTTCACACAGTTGCTCCACTGTACTGCGGCTCCACAGATTTGTATGCTGCTGTTCGGGAGGAGGCAAGGACTTATTTTTCTGGTAAAAAAGATGGCTTGCGTTTTAGTACCGTTCAGCTTAATTTTCCATTTGTTGTAGTAGCTTTCGATTATTTCATAGCATCCTTTAAGTTTGTCTCAACGTTTTGAAGAAACTTATGAGATGAAAATAAAGCGATATTATCTGCAAAAATAGCCGCCTCACACTCACTCAGACTCGGAAAGTCAGATGTGAATAGATTATATAGTATAAAGGAGGTCCTAAAACAGAGCCTTGAAGAACTCCCAGTTTGAAATAAATAAGACTAGATAACGCACTATTGAAAAAGACTTTGAAGCATCGATCAGACAAAAAACTTTGAACTATTTTACATAAATACGGAGGAAAATAAAGTCTCATCATTTTATATAAAAGACCATTATGCCAAACAGAATCGAATGCCTTTTCAACGTCTAGGAGAATCATGCCTGTTGATTTTCCTTGTAATCGATTTATTTTAACGAAGTTGCATATTCGGAGCACTTGGTGGGATGTGCTATGATTTGGCCTAAAACCAAATTGTATAGCCGGGTTTATATTTCTTTCTTCGATAATTTTCGTAATCTTTTCTTTAATGATTTTTTCGAATAATTTACTTACACTAATCAGCAAACTTATTGGTCTGTAATTATTAGGGTCCTCAGGTGACTTCCCAGTTTTAAGTATTGGTATAACTTTCGCCATTTTCCTAGCATCAGGAAAATATTGTATTTTAAGGCACGCATTTATTTTGCTTTTGTCTTTTTCATCTAACTTATTTATCTAGTCGAACTCCGCCAGGGCGAAAGGTGCTTTCCGTCCGACTAAGCTTTTTGGCAACAGCAAAGGTTCTCCTCCTCCCTCATTTATTATCATTTCAATGCTCATAGTTTGACTTCACGTAAACTAATTCGTCTATTGATATATAGTATGTATTGATGAGTCATGGTTTAAACCAGACGTTGCTAATTTCATGAACAAAATAAATAATTATAACTTGTTCCGAAAAGATAGAGATATAAATACTATTGGTCGAGGGATTGCAATATATTTTAGGTCTTCGCTCAATTGCAGAATTATTACTAATTCGCAATGCGAAACAGTGGAGTATTTGATTTTGCAAATATATAATGGCTTCCAAAAATGTTTGATCTCATGTTGATATGCTCCCGATCGAAGTGTCACACTCACTTCAATTGTTTGCGGAGATTTCAATGCAAACTTATTAAAAAAAGCAATGATTCAAGCCCAACCTGCTTTTGTCCAAATGTATTCTTGACATGATCCTTGTTTCAGACCCTTCATCAGTACTCCTTTATAATCATCTATCTGAATCTCTTGAAGGTATCTCCGAACACTATTTCCTTTTTTGCACTCACAATCTAACCTTCGCACACTATCCTGCGCACTAAACTCCTTTTATATCTCATCTTTTATCTTTAATCCCTTTTAAGTATTGTAGCGAAGGGCTGATCCGAAAGAAGCCTAAGCAGTACTCTTCGCTAAATGTGGCACATTTGTTTGAAAAATTGTTTGAAAACATGTCCCTGACACTTAGGGTCAGGTTGTACCTTCGGCAATTGTTGGAAAAATTGGCATCAAATATTTTTTCTTATGTGTCCGATAAGTCATGTAAGCCACTGCATGAATTCCTTGGTAAATATTTAAAAAAAAAAAACGAAATCGGACATATCGTTTAAAAGCTGTAATTAAACAAAATCGGGTGAGTGTTTTTGGGCCCCCTTTTATATTTGTTGAATTTCAAATACAAAAAAACTAACCTGTCTTTATTCTTTTTTTTAGAAAATTATGTGTAATCTAATTTAAAGTTCTCCGTTCTTGAGTGTACGTTCAAAACAACAGTGAAAACAGTGCGATTAAGGAAAAAAACAGAAAGGTTGAAAGTAAAGAAGGAAAACAGTGAAACAAAAACAAATGCAATCAAGCAAATACACCTGAAAGTATGAATGCAAATTTGCAAACTTTTTAAAAGAAAAAGTCTGTTTTCTTTGAAGATCCGCATTCCTTGAATAATTCATATCTGTCTCATAAAATGAATAGATACATTTGAACAACATCCCGACTGTACCGCCTACAATCGCAGTGAACGTATGTCAAGGAGCAGCCAAAAGGATATAGATGCACAGCGCGAAAGTACGAATAAAAGCCAACAGGATGACTTTCATAAAATATTCATATTTCCTCTATCAACTCAATAAATTCTCCATTCGCCGTATTTTGTATGTGGATGCCTCCTAGTTCATGATGGGGAATAAACACCTGGAATGTTTTATCTATCCACGTGGATGCAATATATGAAGTGTTGTTAAATGGGGACTACTTTGGCAGCAGTTAGCAAGCGCATATAAGGAATACTTTTGTTTTTCTTTTTTATTATTTGAAAACAACCATATTGCCTGAAGTAAGGTATTTATGGCGAATATCCAGAGAAATGTGAATTTTTGTTATGGACAAGAAATGGTTGTACTTAAAATTTATTCGATATCATGTGGAGCGGAGTGGAGATTTATTAAATTGCCAAAGAGGGTCTAAGGTTTAGTCCTTGCTGTATTATCATCAACGATTTATGGCAACTCTTGGAGCCTCGTAGTTTTCCTACACGATTTTAACAAAGTTGAAAGTGAATTTTAGGTGAGGCTTAAGCGGCTTAAGTGCTTTCGAGGGTAACGAGTCAAAAAAGCCGCTTGTAATCCAAGAAAGCACCGAGCAGGGCAAATAATTTCACCAGTTATGGATTATGAAATATTCTTGCGTGTCCTTTTTATAAATCTTACTTGTTTTCTTATAAGTATCCATCGGTTATATGCAAAGCAAATGTGTACACAAAACAAATAATTTAAGGCGTTTTTAAGCAGTTTTTAGACTAATTTTAAATTAATAACCAGAACTAATTTTTCAGTGAAGCTTATGTGCCTTACAATATCCGATTTGAGATAATGAAAAATCGACAGTTGATTTTCCATCCGCTTATATTACATTTAATAATTTAAGGCAAAATCCTTGGAGAGCTGGCAGGAGTAAGCTTCTTGGGTACTAAGAGTTTGCAGTAAACTGTTGGAGTTGAACTCCAAGAATATTTGCGGAAAATTTTGAGACTAGGTCCGGGGTTACAGAAAGGCATAATGAAATGATAAAAATGCTCAGTTGATCCTTCATCGGCAAACAAGTCTTTTTTTTAATGAATGTCTAGAGCTACAAATTTAAAAAAAAAAAGATTAGAAAAAAGTAAGAATCAATTCTTTTAAGGACTATGAAAATTTGACCTAATTCAGAGGTATTAAACCTCTTTATATTAAAACCTTATACTAATTTTAGTTTGTTCTGTAATCGCGATATTGATAATAATAATGTTTAAGATAGTGTTTTGTATTCTGCTAATTTAAACAAAACACTTTTCGCTAGTCATCAAAACATCCGAAGTATTCGTAAAAATGTTTATACTTTTCTAGCCCATTTTAAACCTTTGATAATAAGCCAGATCTAATATTCCTGTCTGGAATTTGTATATACCATTATGAAATTTACATCTATATTACATCAGGGTATAAATTGTTTCCTTTGCATACTAATTCAAATTCGTCAATCAATCTACAGCTTTTGAGATTTTTTTCCAGATCACTAAGAGAGAATTTAGATATATGTTTTAGTACCCGAAAATGTGGTAAGCTTATGGACCTTAAACCTTTGCATGCCAGAAAAAAAAGCATCCAAGTAATTTCGTCTGCAAAATGATTAAGGTTCAAATGTGTAAAAAGATTGTCACTGAAAGAATACTAAGAAAATAATGGGGAATTGTAAGTGAACCTTAAAGTAAATTTGATACTCTGAAACTTCCAACTATTGTTACTCACAATGATAACGACATTATGGACCATAATAAAATTTATAATGTTTTCAGTAAGTTTTAATTTGTTTCATTTGTTTTGCATTTTAAAACTTCCTTATAATCTTATTGGTTTACAATATTTGCCTTTTTACTGGCTCAACAATAAGCTTTGAATACGAATAATTTGGAGTTGTAGGTAAACTTAATATATATAAAATAGAAATGTAATTGGAGGCTTTTCTTAGCTCCGAAAATTCTATAGCTTCAATTAAATTTGTATAAGCCGCATTATTCTTGTTTAATATTTCTTTAATAATTTTTGTTTCTAAGGTTGATAACAAATAAGTTGTAATTGTACGGCGTACTCTATATTGATTATTTTTTCTCTTAACAATTCTTATTTAAATTTTAATTTTAACATTAGGTTATTTCTTGTCTTTGTTTTTATTTCTTTTATAAATTTATTTGTTACATTCTTTATTTTGTTTAAGTTGCTTAGGAGGACTTTATTTATTATTACTTTTAAGGACATAAATAATTTTTGCTTTTACAATATCGAAATCGTGGCTATCTGGTTTTCCGGCGATCCATTTCCAGACTGAGCCCAGAAAATCTAGGGATCGTTTCTGTTTAATTTGTGGATCAAGTTGGTTGAAATGCAATTTTATGAACTGTATTTTGTTAAAAAGGAAAGGATTTGAATAATTACAGACGTAAATATATCCCTCCTTCCAGTGTTCTCTTCAATATTTGAACGATTTATGAAAGTCAGAATTGTGGAACTTCTAAAAAAAAAATTACTATTGAAGGGTGCACTTGTAAGATTTTGCTGCGGCTAACTATGAAAGCTGCAGCATTTTTAATTGATATTACCAAAGCATTTGAAACACTTGATCTTAACATTTTATTGGCGAAACTCGAAAAAGGATGGTTCAAAGCCGTTGTAGAAATCGCTGATGTATTCGGTCAAGCTTTGGATATTAAAATTGGTGTAACACAAGGCTCTGTACTATATAAATGTAGAATTCAATGTTAAGCTTTATGTTTTAATTCAGTTTATTAGTACAAATTTAGATAAATTAGAAGAAATATTTAAATTTCTTTCTTTTTTTTGCCTTCATTCTCGTCTTCGTTTTGGTTTTGGATTTGCTGACGATATTGCTTGCTCATACTCGAATCTTTTAGCTTTATATAAAATTACAGATATTAACCACGATTTGGAACATTTGAGACATTGGTTTTGCATGCACAAATAATTCTGATTAGCAATAAGTGACAAAATTAAATATTTTTAGGGTTCCGTTCCTCGAAAGGAAAAAACGGAACCCACTTTGTTGTTCATCCGTCCGTCTGTCTGTTACGACTCTTTTTCTCAGGAACTCGTGAAGGTATCAAACTGAAATTTATATCAAATACTCAGGTCTTTTGTCCCTTGAAACTGTAAAATAAACTTCTAAGCCAACGCAGTCAAAAGATACAGCCGTAAGGGTATCAAAACCTATATTTTACTTCCCGAGAACTCAGAATCTTGAAATTTTGTACAAAGCAACGTCTTAGAGCACAGATAAAGGAAAAATTGCGAAAACTGTAAATTTATTATTATTATTATTATTATTATTATTATTATTATTATTATTTATTATACTATACATAAATGCACAGGATAATACTTAACAGCTAGTAGCTACCAGGGCTTTTAGCTGAATATAATAATTTTGTATAATAGAAAATTTGTTGATGATTCGTTGATACAGGATCGGATAGAGGAAGGGAGGCAAAGGTTTTACATGAATAAAACTTAGATACTATCACATAGGTTTAATATTTGTAAAATTTTGAAAACGTTTTGTATGTAAATTTTTAGTTACATCATACAATAAAAATATTTTTAATAATATAAAACTTACAATGAACCTCATGAACGCGTTTGCATATTAAATTGAAATTCATACTAAATACTCAGATCTTCAATACCTTTAAGCTGTTACAAAGTCAAACTTCTATGTACACGCAATCAAAAGAAACAGCAATTTAAGCCGCATATTTTCAAACTCGCAACTACTCGCAAGGGAATCAAAACCCAAAGGGTACCTCCAGTCGAAATAGAATCTTGAAATTTGTCATGAAGCAATGTTTTTTGAAGCAATGGTTTTTTTTATTAGATTGTCGTGATGGGTGAACTTTTAATTATATACTTACAGATTTTTATAGAACCCTCGGTGCGCAAGTCCGACTCGCACTTGGTCGGCTTATTTTTTAATCTTACTTCTGATGATCTTCATTTCCCTTGCTTGAAATATGTACATATTAGGCCTCCCGTTGCCGACCACGACTTTTGCATAGTCTACGTATCTTCTCGTCCCAATGATTTCCAATCGAATGCATTTTTGTTTTTAAGTATTTGCGAAGTGAATTTTGCTGCTGAATGAACTAGAGTACCATACCGCCTCATTTTGGTAACATTTATAAAAAAAAAACGACGAAAATAATGTTCCACTTTTGTTCGTGTTAACTATTAGAAACTATTTATTACAGCTTTATGGAATCTAAACAACAATATGCACTGGATTGCTGGATGACACTCAAAATAATAAGACCGAATCTATACTTGTTTTCCAAACGCATGTTGTTAAAACTTATGTCAGGAGAGAAGCTTTCTATTATTCCTCAAATCCAAAATCCTTTCCTTTAAACATCTACATATTTTATAAGGTATTTACAAATTGTTTGGCTTTCCTCATATTCAAGCCACCAAAATAGTTGTATTCAAAGCTTTCTGACTGGTGCAAAATAGCTATGTATCCTCATCGACGTACAGACAAGAGCAAACACTATACCGAAGAGAGTATACCAACTCTCGTAATTTAACACCAGAACTCGGTCCTGCCCTTGAGCAACTAGATAAGCTTCGTTTTTGTTTGGGTTTCAAACGCTTGTAGAAAAGGTTTCACGGACCGGTTATTGTAACCATTTTATTAGAACCGAATTCTTTTCCATATAATTTCACAATAAGGAAATGTGATCAACCCGTATAATATGAGACACCAGATCTCCTTTTGATTGTAATGAAAGGCTGACAATTTTGGTTTTATTTCAATATTAATAACATGGTCGTTATCTAATTTACTTCTTTTAAATCTCTGTTGATGTTAAGGCCTAACAACTTTATATTTTGTAATAAATCCAGTAGTTCCAGTTTCTATGAAGCTTTCTCGGATTCTATTCTGCCTTTCAATATTTCTTTCCTTGGCGATTTTTGTGTTCTTTATAATCCTGCTAAAATATATTTTCAATAGCTGAATGAATTCTCTCTTTACAGCTTTGCAAGTCAATAACACATTTTCCATTTTGGCCAAACATCAGGAAAATTTAGACGCTGGTTTTAAGAATGCATGGCAGCGTGTATATTTGAGTGTCGAATTCAACATGTCCCTATAATATTAACTATTTAAGTATTTGAAAAAACTTAGAAAAGCGAGTATGGTGGATATGACTACCGGGAAGAGCCTTAAAGTCGCATTATGGTGGTCCTCTCGATCCCATGTCTTGAACTTTTATCTACTTCTCGTCCAATCATGATTTACATAAAAATTATAAACATAAATCAATCAATCATTGATAGAGCTCTAAACTGCTTCATAGGTTTCTCTAATATACAGGCATTTTTTTACCTGTAAAGGCAATTTTCAACACCATATAGAAAACTTCTTTGTTTTCTCACATCACAAAATTGCTTAAATTATTCAAAGAAGTCACGATATAATTTCGCTTTTTGAACATGAAATCTTGCATTATGTGAACAAAAAAGGACAAAAAAAAACAATTTAACTCTGACGATGAGAAACTTTTATTAAGGAAAATAGACGAAAGTCCTTTTTTATTCTCCTTATTTCTGAAGATTTTTATCAAAGAGACCAGGAACAAGGAAGTGAGAAATGAAACAAAATGTCGAGTAGCCTGGAAAAAAAATACATTTTTAAAACAGAAAAGAACGCTCAAAGTTTCCTAAGAAGGTAAAATTCTTTTATTTTAATGGCATTGTACGTTTTATATTTGATAAAACTTTAAAACATTGATTTCGTCCACGACCGATAACAAATTGAATCTTTTTGAATCAGATGGAGCCAATGTGTGTGTGGGGCAAACCTCATGAAGAGTTCTCCTTTAAGCATACAAACTAGTGTAGATGGAGTATATTAACGATTTCAGCAAAAGGGTCGAAAAACTAGGAATTTGCGACAGCTGTACCTACTACATATATAGTTTGCTCGAAAATTGTTTCTTTTATGCCTCAATTCCTTGAACAATAAATCGAGTTGAATGGATACACTAAAAGATATGAAATTCCAAGTGTCCAATTATGCGTTAGCCTAAAAATGGTTGGATTTTTTTGCATTTATTTATTTATATTTTTTCTTTTAAATTGATAATTAATTTTTTGGTTATTTTTTTAATTTGTAAAATTCAATAAACAAATATCAATTTCGAGGAAATAAGCATCAAACATTTTTCTTTTTAGTTTTCGATAAGTCATTTAGCCACTAATTACATATATTCGGATATCAACTGCCGAGGGTTAGACCATTTTGTACGAGTATATGTGAATACTTTAGAACGATATCCGAATAATACTGGTCCAGAAAAGGTAGAATACTACCCGCTCCTTGGTTACAATTTAAGTACGTTTGGATGTAGAATGTTCGATAAAGCAAAAGAGTATGAGTATAAATAAATGGCAGCAGAGATGAATACGTTTTGCATGACCCTTGATGGTCCAAACAAGCCAAAACTAGTCAAGCTGGTGCAGAATTTCTGAAAACTGATCTATAAGAAAACACTGCACAGAAATGTTAAAAACACTGGCTTAAAAAAAAATTGCTTTTAACACTCGTTCGACGTACCAAAATTCAAACGAAAACTTGTATTGGTGTTTTTTTAAAACTAAAGACTTCCGATTAAGATTATCTTTTAAGCCTATTGAGACAATATCTTGGTCACGATTGCAAATATGCCGCGCTTACACTGGTATCAGATATCCAAGAGAACACAAGTAAGAAGCAATGCACTGGTACCTGACTGGTTGACCTGGAGGAGGCTTTCGATACCGTATGGTTAGAAGGACTCTTTTACAAGCTGAGTAGGCTGGGCATCTGCAAACCACTTTTATTCATGCTTGTTAATATGCTTGTCAATAGACAGTTCATTGTGAAAAATGGCAATGTAACTTCTAACGGGTTATTCAAATTAAAAAGGGTGCGGTACCGCTAATCTTCCACATTACCCGGAGAGGTGTGGATAAGCCGCTCAACTATGAGCGAGACGTTGCAAAAAGGGCGGTTTCTAACCGCGATATAAAAGAAACCGAACGCTAACACCGATATTTTTGTTGGCATAAAAATTAGATGGAAGGAACTCCATCCTCAAATCCTTTTTACTACTAGTAGCTCTTGAGGTAAAGTTGGCCGACTTCGACGCGAAAGTTTTTCGCACTGGTGGCTGACTTACGATAATGTGATCGATTAGGTTAAGTTTTTTATGTATAAATATACATGTGCAAACAGGGGATGTTCACATATCCTTACATATATTTCATTTCATTTCATATTTATTTGATTTTCGAAAATATGTAACAATGTGTAGTTTATGTTGACATATGTGTCTCTACTTGTTTTGCGACGCAATATTAAGGTAAAAATAAGTTATTTTAAGTTAGGTAATAAGTTACTATAAGTCTCTGTTACTAAGTTTTTCAAATTGTTAAGCTTGATTTTGTTAGTTTTAAGTTATCTTTGATTAAAAGTAAAGTTAAAAGTTTGTAAAGTAGAAAGACAAACACATATAGATTAAGCAGCCGCATAGGGCTTAGAGAGCAAAGATTCAGTAAGTTATATGAGAATATTTCTATACATTAAACTAGTTTAAATCAATGTGTTCAAACACTTAAGTTAAAACAGTTTATAGGGTTTAATAAAATTAAGCTTAAGAAGTATGTTCAAAAACAAAATTGTCATTTGAAGAATGAGACTTCGAGACCCCACTGCTAGACGAAAGAATAACTTGCCCATATATCTTTTCAAATCTGAACAAAGGGCCAATATTAACTTCTAGCCCAAAAGGCAAGTTGGCTAGACGGAGCAGTTGGTTAAGCAGTTGGTTGGTTTCCTTTTAATAGAACCAATTAGTAGGTTCAAATCAAAGAGTTAATCTTGAAATTTTATCTATTTATCGAGTAAGGTCTAGCCACCAATTGCCGCCGGGAGCGCTATCACTCAATTGATTAATCAGAAAAAGCAGGCTGACTGAGACTGGGTTTCCTGGAGTTTTTCAGTTCCTGGACTTCTTAGCTCGTAGTGGCAAAAATACTGATTAATGCCATTGGCCCTGCTGCGAAAGCAAAACACTGACAGTATATTGATGAACCAATTAACTAAAATACAACTTCAAGTAAATTAACAAAAATCGAATAAAATACTGTGAATCAATTCACAGTCGCAGTTCGGATCCCATCCATGTACAGTACCATGTGCAGTACAGTACAGTCAAACTTTCACTCAAGACATATTGATGAGCAAATCATTTAAAGAAATGGAGCTGTCAATTTACTGTCAAGTCAAGTGATTTGACTCCCTTGGACACTTTTTGTTGGTCAAGATACTCGTGTGTGCTGCAAGACAACTACAGTCGATAGAAAATCACACGCAGTTGGCCTTATGATACAAACTTAGCCAAAATATTGCTCATTTCATTCGTTTTGCTGTTTCTAGAAAAGAAAACACCAATTAAAGGTTTGATTGATGTTTTATCAAAAATCCTGTTTACATATTGGGTATCCTCCGACTTAAAAGCACAACGCGTAAACATGCCCAAAAACAAATATAACAGTTGAAATTCAAATCACTCGAGCAGGTGCTCTTATATACTCCGCACCTGTGCAAATTGTCAAAGAAAAAAAGCACAAAATCAATTTCCATGGGACGGTGAAATGCTGACTGATAACCACATCAGAAAATGTAATCAATTCCTGACAACCTACCGTCGCTCATTCCACACCAATATGTTGAGTGTATCAGGATATTGACAAGCTATTTGGCAAAAATGATGAGTCATACTTGGGTGAAATAGTCCCACAGGAGAACAGACACAACGAACTACCATCCATCTTGCACACCCGTTGATATCTCCCAGCAGGATACTCCTCAAGTGAAATCCAATTTGCGCATATCCCGGTGTCTATTGGAGCCTTACAAGCATTCCATTTGTTTATTTGTCAAATCACTCTGATAATCGTCTTAAAAAAGGCTGAAGCATCTGATGCCTTTCTTTTGATGAAGGTTCGCAAAATTTCGTTAAGCTTCAACAAAAAAAAAATAATATAGAAACTTCACCTAAAGTTAAAAGAATGAATTGCTTTCATAATGAACGTATCACGTACGAAACATTTCTGTCGCATGGGCCATACTGCTAAACGTATCTTTCTCTGCCAAATTAAGGACAAAAAAGGTAGAATGATTAAAATCAGGGATAAGCCCATTTGCCACGGTCAACTTTTCATGGTGGCGTACCATTTAAATTTAAAGCCGCAGCTGTCGTCAGTCTTTATTGCAGAACACACACTCGCTTAATGTTTGCTTTTCATTTAGCACAGGTTATTTCACAATGGCCTCTCGGCAGCCCTGCTCGATGGAGGAAAAACTCTCGTCAGCCAGTAGGTGCACATCCAAGTGTACCGTGGTGCTGAACAGTTTGTAATGTATCTAACACGTCACCAAGTTATCCGAACAAGTATGTTTTCCGTCCCGCAATTGAGTTTTTCCGCAACTTGTATTTGCCCAAGTGGTTTGGGAGCGAAATGTAAGCACTTTAGGCAAGCTTTCGTTTTTTTACTTCTTTTTACATGCTCTTTAGATTTGTATTTGGCGAGCAATCTCAAGTCTTTCGCATTTGAAGTTGGCACTTGTGCACTACGATGTAAATGAGGGCGTAAGGATTATTGGTTCAATTGGACTTTTGTCACAGTTAAGGATTGCTTCGGCTTCTTTTGCTTCAAGGAGCTGTTGAAGTATTTAATGTGTGATATAGCAATAGCAATAGACAACACGCGGCGAAAGCTCAAATGAAATCTTTGCTGAGTTAACGACTGTGTGATTTGCAAGGACACGCACCTTGTTTGAAGTTTTCCTCAATTAAAGATAAAAATTTAAGAAATTTCTGAAACAATGGCCACGAGTAGTCACAATGCAATGCCGCACTGTACTCGTATTTCAGCAAGCAGCTGGGTCCACTTAAGGCTTCTAACCATATCAAAACGAAATGTCTGGTATGACCAGGTGCGCGTGCAAACGACGAAAACAACAGTGGGAGGAATAGTACAGAGCTAGAAGAGGAGAAGAGAAAAAATAGTGAGAAATTACCGAGACGATGAAACCTATTCAAATTCAAATGAAAGAAGGTTCACCACAATAAAAGATATACTAGATCAACTTCACTTGACTTCGAAGGAGCATATAATTAAGTCCATAATGATGATTGAATCATAGAGAGATGAATTATAATCACTGTGTAAAGAAATGCTCAAAGCTCTTTTCAATATTATTTCATGCTTCTCCGACTATTGTCTTTTATGACCATTCGGAATCGGCCTTTTACCTCGCGTATGTAAATGTTATTTTTTTGTTTTTCAATAAAATGGAAAATTAAAGCTCTAAAGTAAAATGATAAACTTTTTCTAAAGCCAAAAAGTTCCGTTCCTTATTGAATGGAAATGGGTTTTTGTGCATCTAAAAGCATTAAAATTTTGGAAGGATACATAAGCTCCTGCGACCATGCTTCCCTACTCATAACAACCTCAACAAAATGATAATAGAATACCCAAACTTTGAGAATCCAGCCTCCTTATCAGAGAGATATTTTCTGCACCCAGATCATTAACGAAATCGAATGAACATAAGAATTGAATTATTATTTAAAATCAATTTCCAAGGTGAAATATATGGAACCGAAAAACCATTGAAAGCAGTTTTTGCATTTCGTTTATTGAATCCAGATCAGAGGCGGTGTCGCATTGTTTTTGGTGACATCATCACAATTCTCATGATGTAAATGAGGACAAAACCAAGAACAAACAAAGAAACATCTGTCCATCAAATAGGTCAAAACGTCACTTTTGGCAACAGTAATTTCAAGGTGTATAAGAAGTCTGTCTAACTCAGAGTAAATATTAACTCCACGAATGACAACTTCGGTTTGCGAAAAAAAGGATTCAAAACTTCTAACTCGGAAGACGAAATGTATGATCTACAAAACGTTGATCCTGCCAGTTCTGCTATATGGAGCCGAGTGCTGAATACCAGTCAGAAAAGGAGAGCAGATTTTGAACACTTTCGAGAGAATGTTTGTTCAGAGAAGAGGATATAACAGCGAAATCTATGAGCTGCAACGACTCTATTGGCTCGCTACAATATCGGAATTTAATAAGCGCTACTTTTCCACGGCAAAAAATGAAGCATATAAATCCAAAAACGAATATGAAAACGTGGGCTGAGTAACACCAACGGAAAAGATTGATATGATTTGCCTCTTTGAAGGACGGGACATATGCTGGAAAGATATTAGACGTTTGGGACTGATGGAAAAGATTCAGCAATGATTTCTGCCAGCCAGAGAGAACAATTTCTGGGATGATAAGAGGGAAAACCAACCGCTACCAGTCCATAGGGTATTCATCGTGCTTAAGTGCAGGTGGAGGTATAGCACTATCAGGTAGGCTGCGGGCTTATTGTCTTTTTCAAGCTTACAGCTGTAGTATCATTACAAACGCATATTGGAATGGACGATGTGGATCATTTTTACATGTTTAATTAAGAACGACCAACAATTGTGCCTTCATTGGAATTTCACATGATGAATAGTATAATTGTTATCACTTTTTCACTTTTTTCTGTCCTCTTCGGTTTTCTTAAATGGCCTTAAAATTCGAAAACGTAACTCTCTCGCACTAATTACTTCTTAACAGCCCAAGTTGTACAACGAGTTTGATACTCCTGTATCTTTTTTGCGTTTCAAGTCGCTTAAGGTCCCCTTCCACTTGTGTGCCCCCGCCTAGTCCGCGGTCCTCCGCCAGTGCTCCGTTCGTCGGAGATGGTTTCTTAAACTCTCCGGAACATTGGTGTCCATTCGCTATACCTGACACAGCCACACAAGTCGTTGGAATTTCATCCTTCTGGCTAGGTCGGTGTCACCTTCTCCTAAACTCATCGTCTATGTCAATAGGATCAAAAATTACACGTAGAATTTTTCTTTCGAAATAACCACTCTCATATGCTTTTAAGAGCGTTCACTTTATAGCAGGACAGAGATGCTGAAGATCTACGGAACGACACCTTTTTTTGCCCTCGTTTACCGCCAAAACCCATCTTTGCCGCTTTTGGATCAAAGGTTACAAAGTCAATGTTGACGTTGCCTTGCTATCTTCCGATTATGCTTATATCATTGGCGTATGCGATTAGTTGAGCAGACCTTTGAAAGATGAGTTTTGCACAATTCTCGTAAGAACGAAGTTGAAGAAATCGCATGACAGGGCATCACCTTGTCTAAAACATTTTCATGACGTTAAAGAGGTCGGTTAGGTCTTGGCTAACCTTAATGGAGCAAAGACCTAACATATCCTGGACATACGAATGAGCTGTGGCAAACAATGCTGAGATTCCATTCATCGGACGTGCTTTCTTCCGATCACTTGTCGCAGACAAGAATGTGCATATTTCTCACCAAGTCATCGCTCGGGCTTTGAAAAGTTCGGCAGCTTTATTAGACTAAGACATCGTCTAGACGGTATTTTTGGCGTCTTCGTTGAATGAAATTTGATTCATCATCACTGTTCAATAACTCATTATGAGGATAGTGAGAAATAATATTACCGAAGTCATAGAAGGTGCAAAAGCGTAATGCCTAGCAAACCTTGATCTTGAGTGCTGCCAAAGATAACGCACTATCAGACAAAGATTGGCTACCCTTCGAAAAGCGAGTTCTCTCGTATTCCAGACATAGTCAGCAATGACTTTTATACTCATCTCTGAAACTTGAATATACTGATAATGTGATGCATCCAATTTTAAAATGATAGATATTTGCATTTGGGAGAAACACAAATGTCCACAGGTCTTTTTCACGACCAAAGCGGTGCTTATCAACTCGTATTCTCTCCCCTTGGAAGGTCATTGGGCGTTATTAATGAGAGAAGGTGGGAGGTTATCCTCCGAGGCAAAAGCAGAAGAGTTCACTTAATAGGATCAACGATCATTTTGGATGTGGATTCGTCGCCGGAGACAGGCTTAGGCAACAAGTCCTGAGCTTCAACATCTCACGACTATCCGCGTCAAGGCTTAATTCGCCAACATAAATCTGATATGCGCGCACGCTCCCACAGAAAAGAAATTTGACGACACCAGAGCAATGTTCAATGGTCCTGCTTTATGGATGGATGAGAGTGCCTTATGTAATTTCGAAAGGAAAACTCTTCGTGTGATCTATGGTCCCGTCTGCATAGGGGGTGAATTGAGGAAAAGATTCAACAACTAATAGCGCTACCGACTTAGTCAAAAGGATAAAAGTCCCAACGACTGAGGTGACTGGGTCATGTTGAACGAATGGACACCAATGCTGCAGCCTGAAAAGTTTTCGAATTCACATCCAAGAGAGGGCGTGCGGGAGAGGACTTAAACCAACTTGGAGCGCGAAACTGGAGTCAGCTAGCTTGGGAGCTGGCTTGACAAGACTGGCAAAGATTTTTTTTTTCCAAAAGCAATTCGCTCACTCGAAAAGAGATTAAATAAATGTATTGACTTAAGAGGATAGTAATGAGCAATGTTTCATCATTATCATCATTATTCGATCAAGCATCGAACATCATGAGTCATTACTTTCTCCATCCTTTTGCTATAAAATATGCGACAAATGAAAACTCCATTCGTGAAGAAGGCAAAACCATCAGGCATTACTTTTAAACATTTTCCTCATTGTGTTAAGAATATTGAATAAAATATTCTTCTTAAACTTTCAAAGCCAGAATGTTGCTGTCATTCCCATTTGTACTGCTTATTAACTTCCAGAACACGATGCCCTTTCCACCACCTGCCATCGGATGTGACCCTCGGTACAGAACAATATTTCATTCGGAATTCGAACGAGTCGAAAATACAAATCACGGACTAAAAGTAAATCACAATTCCAAAGATGTGTCTTCACAAAACTGTTTACGAGTTATAACGACAAAAAAGAACTTGAGCATTTTCAATACATTTCTTCTCATTACAGCACTAAGCAGGAATCCCTTGTTACTTAGTTACTTCCCTTCCCGAAGATGTCAATCAGTATTTCCAATTCCAAGCACACCTAGACTTCACCAATGGCATTACAGATTGCTGAGCATCAACCTAAAACATGTACTTCTCTGTGAGGAATGTATCTGAATTGAAAAATGAACGACCTATTGAACACTCGGAGTGTTTGCTCCATGGATTGAATACAAAATGTCGCCCATTTGAGGCTGAACTTCCTCCTCACACGCATTATGGTCCTTGAAACAACGGCTGGCAGTAAATATCGCAGAACATTCCGTGCGATTAATTTTCTGCTCTTTTTTGCCGATGTGATGAGATGATTAAAGTCATCGAACGAGAAGCCTTTTTCATCCATGAATGCGACGTTAATTTCCAAATCTACCTCTTAATCTAAATATATAAATGATTTTTGGGGACAGTAAAGCGTAAAGGTTTCATAAAACTATCTATTATGGGAGATTCAATGGGTTGTGCCAGGTAAGGCGATGAAGACGATAAGTATACACACGCAAATAGTGCCACCTTGCAAAACTTATTGAATAGGATTTCAGTGAGGGATTAAGGAGGCTTCTAAAGGTTAACAAAGATGTCCTTGTATCCGGGTTTGGGTTCAATGCTTGGGTCTTTGGACGCACATATTATTTGAAGTGGTAAAATTATTTTTGAAAAGGAAACAGGATATGGGTGACGAAAATAACATATCCAAAGGGTTATATTAGTTTATGAAATGTCTATTATAGTTAGTTACATGCTTTATTTCATATAACTTGTTTTATAATGGTTTGTCACCACACACTTTACATTTAGAGATATTGCTTGGTAAAGTATTTCTTCTTTAAAATTGAAAGGGAAAGAGCAAGTTGTTAGGTTTGACGTAAGTTTGGACCCTTAACCTCCGAACTATTCCTAATATGTACCGGATCTCGGGAAGGAGATGCACTGCCATGCGATTTCTTCAATCCTTAGAATCAGTAAGTACAGGACAAAAAAGATGCTAACGATTAACAGCTACAATTAACAACTGCTATTTACACAAATTGAAGGAGTTCATCTACATCGGAAATAATATATCATCCACAAATGACACCACAGTGGAGATCCGATAGAGACTAGTCCGAGGGCATCGCTGCCTTTGCGAAGGACAAAAATACTGCTCAACAAAACACTGATATTCGCAATCCTTTCCAATGGAGCCGATTGATGGACGATTAGTAAAGAACTGATCGGATATGGTGATCCTTCGAAAGAAAAAATATCCGTCGTATATTTGGACCAATATGCAAGGAGGGATCAAACAATCGTGGACGCTGGAGAGTTTGGTCTAATCAGAAATTCTCGTTCTCAGGATCTTCAGGGCCGTAGGGTAGCTCTGCTTTAGACTCTAATTCTTCCATGATCGCTGGCCTCTTTAATAAATTAGTAAGTATTTGTAAGGACTGAGTTATAACGGTAGATATTTGGACGATGAGTACCCAAAATGCTTATCTTCTTAGAATCATGTCTATTTCAGATGACCGTCTATTTCAGATGACCCGTGGTGTAAATATAACCCCAAGAATTAATAGTACTAAGACAACGGCTAGGAAGCTATCAACATAAAATTTTTTTTCGAAAGTGTGAAACCAACCCGCAAAAGGGAGCCCGAAAAAGGTGCATCTCTTTTTTAATAAAATTGAAGCAACTTTTGTACGTTAAAATTTTTGGATATTTTAAGAAATATTTAAATAGTGTACCTCGTCCTCCGTCTCAAAATCTGTTAACAAATAAATTTCAGTTATCAATATCTCTGGACGAATCAAAATTATTCGCGGCCAATCTTGCTGCTGGCTCAAAGCTTCCAAATTTTGCTTTGCATATACTTTTATTTGAAGAACTTTCAATATACTCCCGAGTAGAAAAAAATGAAGTCTTCACAGCGGACGAACAAAGTCTGCTCGGCAGTTTGACGGGCATACGACGGCTTGAGAAAACAAAACTTTATCTGTAAAATTTGTACGGCTGGCTATACGGGATATATTTATATGCGGTAGGACATACTATTAGTGCCTGGCCACACGAGCAAATGCATGCCCATGAATTAAGAGGGTACACACAAAAAAATTCGTCATTGGAATGAAAGTTATTTTGACGGAAAGAGGAAGAGTGAACTTTGAAACGAACGATTTGTTTTTTAGGTGCGTCAGGAATGCTTCGTGCAACCGCTGCTTAATTTTTTTGTGCAGCTAAAAACCAAAAGCAAACAACAAATAACGAAAAAAAAAGATAATGGATTAAATCCTGAAAGAACCACAATTTTAGCACGTACAGTTCATGAGTTCTAGCACCAGGAAAAATTCATGTAACATGTTGAGTTCACCCGAAGAGGGGTTTCCCTCATCACAGCAATTGCAGAATGGTATGGTTTGGAAACGAAACATTCATGCCCAGGCAGAAAGTCATCTTCCGAAAATGTCGTTCTGTGGATTTTCGGATTTTCAATCTTTCTCTTATATGACTTATATGAAGACAAAACGCTATACACATACGCATAGGAACGGCCCGCTTAGTGGACACAGGTTGCAGCTGCGTTCTTCGTTGTTGCAATTTTCTTTTAAGTCAGTAACGAAGTGCCCTTAAATATTATTAATAAATAAATTCAATTAAATACAAATTGATATATATATCAACTTGTCATGTATTTTTTTTAATATGATCAGATAAGTAATTTGCCCGCAATACGCCCGGTGACATTTTTATAGACAGCTGTCGAACTACAGAGATGCAGCCTTCAGTCCTTCACCGTATGGCTGTTGTGTAGCCGGAACTCACGCAGCCTCCATACGGGCGGAAAACTTGAAGAACTGACGGCTCTCGTTCGGCCGCTGTACATCCGTACGAATAAATATTAAATATTTTTACTCAGGCATAAATGCTTTAGCAAGAAGTTTGCGATTCACGATATAAATGCTGGTGTGGCGCAGAGCTCCACTTCATCTCCAATGGTCATTGATGGTAATGTAAGTTAAACCCCAAGAACAGAGTGGAATGTAAGACCTACAAGCACAATGCTGTCTTCTGTGAATAAAGCAATATTCAATACAGCCCACAAAAGTTATAAGCAAATACATGGTTTCTACTTAAAGGTTCTCAATTCTCGAAATTTGTGTCATTACTAACTTCGGGTGGAATGACCCGCAATCGATGTTGCCGAAAGAACTTCGAAATGCATTGATTTTGCTTAGACTCCGAAATCCCCCTTCTAGCTTCCATCTATAAAGCGTATATCCGTTCAAGCTAAAATATAACAACTACGTCTAAGAATGCGCTCCGAATACCACCCTAAGCCTTCTGCCAGCTACAGTCCAACCTACAGCTTTTTCACATCAAGACACTCGCCAATGCTCGCATAAATGCGTAAGCGTATCCATGTATATTTCAAGCCAACATTCGGACACACTGGTAAGTACAGAGATCCTTTCTTAACACACACAAAATTAATGTGATATACACTCCCACGCTTTGTGTTTCCCACACATGGTATGTTTTTAGTTTGTAACAATTCAAGAACGATGTATATCGATACGTGCTATTTAATACTATTTATATCACTCAGAAATTATAAAAGCAACATAAAAATCCCTCTGGCATGATGATAGCGTCTTATATAAAATAATAAACCTCATTTCCCATTAAAACAGTGTTAAATGGTGCAAAGTTTCATGTCAAATCGTAGTTCCAAAGTTTTACCTAGTTTTCCAGGTACTAAAAGGATCTTATATTTACTTAAAGAAGCGAGATGCTGGTTGCTCCTTCGATAATGAGCCAAGTTTTCCGTATTCATGGTGTCTAATCTCAATTCAAACTAAAGAAAGAAAAGTTATTTTTTTACAACTTGATGAAAATTTGCTGGGAGTGGCATATTCTCGACTTTGGGATTTATATCCCGACGGCCAGAAAACAATCTTGCCGTTCCTAAAAAAATCATCTCCGTCGGAAGTACTATAAGAATATAATAAGATATTCTCACTTACAATATGCATTTTAAAAATGTTGCCTTTCTTGAACCTGTAAGATCCTGTAAGATAGTTTTGATGGCTATGATTCCCGAAAGTAAGCTCTTTTGTTCAAGGAAGCGCCCGAGTGAGGGTTTAACTCTCTTTCGAAGGGTTCCGCACCACGCTGCAGTATGCAACACTTTATGTTTCTTTCATTTATGATTTCTCCTAGCATCGTACGAATGGTAATGTTTGTCTTGCGAAGGGACACCTAGTAGAATTTTTGATGCAGTTTCAATGCAGAAATATGCGAATCTATGATTCCTACTTTTTTGGCAATTTCATTCTAAAAATGAATCTCAAGACAAATGCAAATCCGTTATTTGTTTAATAAATATCAAAATGTAGTGGGGTAAGTGTAATGTTATTATATTTTTTGTTATAGCGGCCATAGAAATACACATTCCGGGTCTACCCTATTATGGTTCAGAAGATATAGCCCTGTGATGGACGGACGTGCATTGGAGGCTTAGCAATCGATTTCTATTGGCACCCTTGAGGTACGGATCCCTAATAACGAAACCGCAGAATTCCTTCAACACAAAATCAGCTTTTCACAGGCGACTAAAAATTTAAACAGGTCATGAAAACGCTGATAAATCGTCAGCTTGTGAAATATCTGGAATTACAGAAACTTCTTTATGCATTTTTCTTATGAGAGTAATATTGCTGCACTTGATATTTCCAATTAATTTGATAAAATCTGACATCAGATTCTTTTATCAAAAACTTTTGCATTTGCAATCAACTTATATATTCCTTATTAGACTAGAAGCTCCTTTCAATTAATGCTGGTGTGCCTCAAGGCTCTGTTCTATCTCCGAGTCTTTTTTTCATACTCACACAGTCAGTTACCTCAGTTTTTGGCATTCATTTTCGGATTCACGTTCCTAATCTTCAGTCTTCATGTTTCATGGGTTTGCAGGTACAAATCACCATGTTGTCTTCTCTTATGCCGCGGAGATAACCACGAAAAATTAAACCGAATCAATCGAATCGCTTGGAATGACCGCATTACCAATGTTGTTAAAAACTGGGATGCAACTCACATGTCGGGACAGATGATTGGTTAGGGTGAGCTTTATTAGCTCTTCACGTTGGCCTCTCTTTGGCCCCGTTGTGTTCCCCTATTCTCTGTGTGGAGAAAATTTTGGTTTAAGTGGGGGGTTGTAGTGGAAAAAAAGTAGGGATGTCAGGGGGGATTTCTATGGATTGTCTTTATTTGTACGGTCGGGAAATCTTTTCGTTCGTTTTGCGAACTCCATGATCTCACCGATCCCTATTTCCCTGAGGTGCGGAAGATCCGGTATCAGTGTTGACCCCAGTATTTTGTATCGCAGTCTCGCTGCTGCTGGGCAGTGGCATAGAAAGTGCTCCAGATCTTCTTCTTACTCCTCACAGCTTTGGCATGCTGAGGTTTCTGATAGTCCGAGTCTATGTAAGTGGGGATTTAGGTTAAAGTGCCCAGTCCCGCCATTAACCGTAGATTCCATTTGCTGGAGCTTAGAGCACTTTTCGTTGCCTTGTTATTCAGTTTGTCTATAAGCAGTTTTGCTGTTCTGCACGTTGTTAGGTTGACCCGTTAATTTTTGAATTCCTGGGTTTCCTATTCCTTAATAGCTGTTTTTAGAATTCTCGACGGGACGCCTATATCGCTCAAAGGGTTTTGGTGGCCTTTTCCTGCTTCTTTTCTAATCAGTTCATCAGCTTTTTCATTCCCCGTTACACCTTCGTGCCCCGTTACCCATGTTAGACTGACTTCGTTTAGAGTTGGTAGTTTGTTTAGTTTATGTTTGCCCTTCCTTACCAGTGTCGATGCTGATAGAGTATCGAAAAACGTCTGCTTAGAAAACTGTTACGAATGGTTTCAGATGTTTTGAAATTTCGATCGGTGGATTTGGGCAATAAATTCCGATTCAGACGATATGTGGGAGCCGTCTGCATATATTATTAGTTCAGAGACTCTTATCATGTTTCCGGTCGCCCAAGAGGCTCTGTTTAGAAAAATTGTCTTAAAGTTATTTTTGAAGGTGAAAGTTTTTTCATCTAAGTCGCTTTGGCGTCATTGCCCTTACAATGTTCAAAGTTATCCTATGCCCGTTGTTTTTTCTATCTTCAAAGTGACCCAGTGGAAAGAGTCATATGAGCGAGAGTCCTGCTTGTTTCTTCACTTCCAGTTGTACTGATGTTATGCTTAGAATTGATCTGATGGTTGCGTTTGGCGTGGAGTTTTTTGCGTCAGCTATCCCCAAGCATGCCAAAAGTTGCACTTTAGTGACTGATCTTTCGGGTTAAGACTGATGGTTTCAGCTTCTAAAAAGTATATATTTGTTCGAATGAATATCTATAAATGAGCCCCTCCATCTGCGCAATTAAATCCCTCAAGGCTGACGGTAATTGAACGATGTTATTTTCTGTTCAAAAATGAAGGAGAAATCTTCAAATCGAAAACTCAGCTTTAAAGACAAATGGGAACATTGTTAAACTTGCAACGAATTTTATTTCAAGTACCGCAGAATTAATTTTAAACAGCCAGTTTTATTTGTTAACAAATGCTCCAGCCACGAAATACCAATTAACCCTAGACGAACTTATTTAGACTAATGGAAAACATTCAAAGAAAAGTAAGGAAAAACATTTTTTAAGTAAAAATTTAACCTTAAACTTAATTAGTCTTCTCCGACTTGTTACTTTTATGGACTTGAGGCAAAAGAGAAATAATTTGCTTGTTGTATGTCTGCCCCAGCATGAACATTAATTTCCTCTTAGAAATGAGTATGCTATTGTCCTGGCACTGAAAGGAACAATAAACGAGTATTAACAGAATGCTGTACATATTCCATGGCAAGAAAAAAAAACGAGGAGTCATCACGCTATCAAATTCTCGTTAAATCAAAAGGACTCCTTGAAAACCAACGGCGCATAAATTCGATGGTCGCCGACTAAACAGCGTAAATTAATTAATGTTTTCACCCTCAGCCCTTAATCCCTTACAATATCGATCCATGGGATTCATGTTGGCTTGGAAATAATATTATAAATGAGCTGAGCAACATCTCTGTTCATTTGGCTAAAAACCCTTTTTGAAGTAAGTCCTTGCTTACAGTTGATACGTCGCAAAGAAATGTGGTTACACAAATTCCAGCAACCGCGGAGTAAGCCACGACAATGGAAAGTCGAAGATTTGGCCAATGGTTTAATTTTTCCTGCCGCAAGGAACCATATTCGCTATGGTTTCGCTTAATTAATTGGTTCGCTATAAGGATAAGTGGACGATTAAAAGACTGCAGGTGGTAGGTGACGGAGGAGGCTTTTGTAACTCGGTTTAAAGTCTTTGTGGCTCATTGTTGTTGTTCGATTTATCATGAATGGAAATCCGTCGACGACAGTCGGTGGTGGGAAGAATTTAATAATTAAGATGGAAATCCTTTTTCATTTTTAGTCTTCTTCGAAACTCTGGCACGTTTAGGATTAAATAGTTTATAAATCAAAAATATGCCTTTCGCAAATGCTCTAAAATTAAAGGAAGCAATAAATAATGCGAAGCGTAAAACTATATGTTTCAAAATGAGATCATAAGAAATAAAGCCGCTCCTGCGATTCAAAAATATCGTGATAAACTCTCATAAATCACTTGGCAATAGATTTTGGTTGCAGGTGTGAGATTTGTTTTTTTTTTTGTGGGATCGATGGAATTACTTATAGTATAGCATTTTGGGAATCTCGGTAAATCTTTTAAGGGTCGTTTTTGGAGAGATGAAAATAATTAAAGAAATATAAAAATATATAACAGAAAAATACATTCACTGCAAACTAGGCAACGCAGGAAAAATAACCGACCGAATGCGAATTTGACTCTCACACGAAGGGTTCTGCACTAGCCTACAGTATTCAACACTTTTTAATTCTTTAACTGTCCATTTCTTATAGCATTGAACATATGTACGAAAAAACCAATTGACGGTTGATTGGTAATCTTGTCATGCGACGCGAGACGCTGGAGTGATATCCTAAGCCCTGTTCGACACAAAGTAAAAGCTCGAACTCGGTTAACCTGCAATTTATGAATTAAAAGAAACACAAATAAATATTTCGACAGACTTATTGAAGAGATGTGCAAACCTATGATTCCAGTTCATTCGGAACTCGTTGATAAATGTCAGAACGTACTGATGGTTTCTGGGCGTCGCGTTGCATGACAACATTACCAATGGTCAAACAGCCATTTTTTTTAGAAAACAAGCTTTTTTTCATTATTTTTTGTAGTTGCGGCCATAGTAAGTATCCTCGTATTATGGTTCATAAAAAAGCCCTGCGACAGACGAACGGACGAATAGCGGAACTTAGTAGAATAGTTCCGTTGGCAGCCTTTGGATACGGACCCCTAAAGAATAAAATATGTGTACATCTGGTTAAGTCACCATTGATCATCGTTAAGATCGGATAACTGATGAGATCATTAATAGAGGGGTCGACGAGTGATTATAATCTGACTGAATGGACCGTGTTGTAATCAAAGAAACGACTTGTAGAGATGATGTCCTTGGCACTGTTGTAAAAAAGTAACAGTGAGAGTAATGAGGCATTATTCCAAACATGGCAAACACGGTTCTGTGAATTGAGCAAATAAGTCGATATCAAATTCTTCATTCCTATACAGACTTCACCGATGAACCAATTGAAATCAAAATGCAGCAGATCTTGAAATAACTACACAATTATGTAATTCTTCTCTTAATCCTTCTTATGGCTCTGTACAAAATCTATAATAAGAGTAGTCATGATCCCTTGAGAGCTAGCAAATAAAAAAAAATAGAAAGCAACTGGTTGTCGACTTCTTTACCGTACCCGGAAAACGTAAGATAATATTTTTTTGCACCATCCAGGGAAACAACCGATTATCAATGTTCACCAATTAAAACATTTAAGATGTCCGCAGACAATAAGATGGAAAAAATACATACACGGAAAACACGGTTAACGAGGGTTCTTCGGACAATATCGCGCAATATCGCCGGAAAACATACAGATGCCCGCTGCTTCACGATCAACACTACTATTCAATCATCGACAGTAACTCTGCAGTCAATTGTGGAACTCATTTTGTTTCTGAAACACAACAGGTTAAACCAACAAACCAGTGACGCAAAAGCTCTTTGAATATTATGTTTAAGTAAAAGCTGACAAGCTTATAGCAGAATAAAGTCTACATTAAAATATTGACTTGTGACCTGCCTGGCATTCCAAACATTGTGCTCATGCATGCTCCTATTCCTCTCGAAGTCATAAGGTTTATTAACATATACGGCAAGCGATCGTGGAAGGATCAGAGCTTGAGACAGAGCTACCCTCCAGCATTTTAGGATCTGAGCATGCTTTCAAGCGTCTACGATTGCCTGATCTTTGAACCGAAGCTTTGGTCTTCCTGTTTTTTTTTTTTTTTTGAACCTGGTGGCTTGGATTTGAAGACGTTTTGGCTGAAGCATAATTGTTCGGAGATTTTTAAGGGCCAAACTGCGAGGTGCATTGTGAATTTTGAGGTGCGACACGACCGAATCAGTTTTTGGGGTTCTGTACCAAAAGCTTCCAAAGGAATTACTAGGCATCCGATGTCCATCCGTCTGTTAGCCACAGAGCTGCATCTCCTAAACCATTGTAGGGAAACACTTGCAATTTTCACAGAAGGTGCTGCTGTCGTCGCTACAACAAGAAATAATAAAAATGATATAACATTAAAATATAAAAGAGGGTGACCATGTGTTTCATAAAATCGCAACTCAATTTAACACCTAAAAGTAGACTATGAGTTTCATGGAGTAACTGAACAACTTTTAAAAGAAGGCAATGATTCAGTCCACCCAAAACAAGCTAAAAAGACGAATTCCAATAAAAAATTGTCTTTGTCTTTTATAAATTATTTTAAGAAATAAAATAATTGTCTTTTATCAATTATTTTAAGAAAATACCATTACCATTGTACGCGTCACGCGTTAGGGTAGGCAATTGAAACTTGCACTAACACCAGTACATTTTGACAACAGAATCATAGATTCACACACTTCTTCAGTAAGTCACCATTTTAAATTCTTATTTCTTAAACTCTTTAAGTTCCCTTCTGAAAATTCGAATTCTCATTGGAATTTCAAGTAAACCTATGTTGAGCTTTTACTTTGTCTTGTTTACTCGGGCATATGTATGTGCGATAGTATGGGATATACTACATTAAAGACATAAAGACTTACATGCTTTTTGGAGGCGCGGAACCCTTCGTGGGATAGTCAACTCTCATTTGGCTTTTCCAATACAACAAAATATAGTACAACTTGCTCTGAAACTGCTAATCTCCAAGTTGTTGGAAAAATTCGATAGAAGAAAAAATTAATATTCATTTAGATCCTTTTCCTATTTTTTCGACTTTAAGAAATTTTATGAGAAAGTATTTTTTAGAAAATTTAGGGAGAAGATGAACAATCAAGGAGTCTGAGACCTGGAGTAATTTTGACGTGAAAGTTTTTTCAATTGAAAAGCTAGAGAAGTAATCGTCTCCCCAAGAAGAACATCATTAAGAAAGGTAATTTAAAATTGCGAAATTTTGACAAACAATAACAGTATGAAAGTGAACATGGCGTCAATCTGTTGTGGTTCCTAGACAACCAGGGCCAAGCTTCGCCACTTTCTTCATGATGTGAGTTCGACAAACAAACAAAACAAACAAAAAACCGGGGATTCGTTTTCGAAAGGTAAAATTCAAAGATCTAAGGGTTTCCGAAATAGATGCCATTTTATAGGATGCTTATTCATAAGTTGGTTCGCCTCCGGTACAGCACCGACACCAACATTCTCGGCAGCCGCCCAACGGCCCAACAGCGGCAAATCATCGGCAACATGTGTCCGGTTAATTCATATAGGGCTGGCCATCTGTTGACTCAACGTTTTTCAACAAATGCTACATTTCTAGAATAAGCTTTTCGATTAATTTCGTGATATTATTTCAGCCCCTTTCGCACGAATCACTCAACGGCGTCAAATCGCATTACCGTGACTGCCAATCAACACCAACAAATTGATAAAACGATTATTGTACTAAGTGTGCAATAAATTCTCTGTTTGGTTGCCTCCATCCCAGACCTTGAATGAATTATTTCTTTCATTTCCGTCTTGAAAAAAAGACGAGCCAGAAATACCGCCATCCAAAAAACCACAGCAGTCACTGTCAGTTTGGGATGCATTGGATTAAGCTGCCTGCCTGCGTGTGGATTTTTTGTCCAAATAGAGAGGTGAGGTGGTCGATTGGACCTGGTCAGTTAATAATCTGCTTCTTTACGCGAAGTTCCCATCTTGACGGAATATTTTTGGCGCGTTGAGGTTAGGCGCTGTCAAAGCATATGATTCAAAAATAAGCCAACAGCTGGCCGACTCAATATAATAAACCTACAATTTGTTATAGACTGAAATCGTACTGTAATGGTTAAGAGCGGTTTGGTGAAATAAAGTATGTTGCTGTACTTGGCCGGCCAATGACGAAACACCGATACACAACTGTTCAATTTTTTTTCTGGAAATGCATTGTGCACTTAAGCCTTGTTATAAACATATAAACATACGTGACCAATTAATTGGCTTACGCACTGAAATGCAAAATTAAGAAATTGTTAAGATGCCTCCAGGTTTTCGTAGGCATCCATATCACTCCGTAGATATAATATGTAAATTTTACAAGGTCTTGAATAATAAAATCAGGATGAAAATCGGAAATTAATGCAAACAACCACCCGGAGGGTGCAAAGCGGAGCATATCAAGTTTTTCTACTTGATGAACTTCAAACACCCTAAAGCCTTAAAGTTTGCAATTTGAAAATGAGAAAATAAAATTAAAAGTTCTTAAAAACTTAAGAGATTTGGGCAAGAAAAATTCTTCTTTCAAAATATGTTTATTCAAAATATGATTGTCAACTAACTTGGCGTCACCGACATGCCTGTAACATTTGCAGCCCAATGTTTTCCCAAGCTTGCAATTACATCGACATTATTCATTCTTATACACCTTATTCGTATCTTAGCTCATGTGCCTTAAGGGTGATAAATTGTACAAATATTCAGAATCTTCATCAACATGCTTCTGCTAAGCTAATGGTTTTCCTCAGTCCGTTTAGGACATGTCCATTTATTTTATTTTGTTGGGCAACTAGTGTGAGCGGAGGCATCGGTTATTTGACATATGTGTATGTGATTGTTACAGGAATCCTGTAACGCAGTTGTATGTTTATGGTGCTCATAGATTAGCATTGATGGTCCACCTACTTTATTTCTTGAGGGAATACAAAACTGAGAGGAAATAAGTTAGGAAAGGAAGGATATCTTGATTAAACTTCGGTTAGTGTTAATACTGGTTATAGTCAGCCATTTCATTGGGGTTTTTTTTCCGCTTCGCATTAACAGTACAGTACGACCTATATGAAAAACAACACGATGTTAGTTAAGAGCTCAAGATTAATGTAAAATATGCACGTAGCTTGAATATTGCAGGATAGTTCTAAGGTGGCTTTAGTTTCTGTTGATTTGTTGACTTCAAACGAGAATTCTGCTCTAATGAGGTTCGACGAAAAAGTAGGCATTGCAACAACAGCCCAATATGACATTTATTTACAAATTTACCCAAAGAACCATTGCAATTCTTGATACTGTATTTTAATCGGAAAACAAACAAGCACAAAGATGGCTTCTCTGCTGGTTCAAACGAAGTGCCTCTTATGTTTTTTTTAAAAAGTTTGCACGCAATATATCAGACTTTTCCTTTTCGAACTATCCCTTTGTCTTCAAAAATATTACCACATGGATGTGCTGGCGTCCCAAGGTTCGTCAGTCTTTTGTGTAATTTCAGCCTTTTTTTTCAAACTAGCAAGTTAAGGAAACAACTCCTAAAAAGCCTCCTTTGGCTATATGAGAAACCCGATTGGGACGGCGTTTATAGCTTATTTATATTTATGGTTTATACAACTAGCCGCTATGTTTCCTTGATAGTAATGTGGACACCGCCGTTGATATGCTAACGAACATTATTCTCCAAGGTATGAACTACTTCATCCCAAAAAAAGTCAAAACAGTCAGGCCAAAATTGAACTCATGCTGTAAAGAGAATATCAGGTTGAGAGAACTGAGTTTTCGGTCTTATAAAGAGAGGAGAAGAAAAAGTTTCGGCGAGTCAATAATGACTGAAATGCTCTTCTACAATGTACAAAGTTCTTGTATGGACTTAAATTAGGGCAAAAAATACTACGTTCGGCTACTACGTCCCAGCCACAGTGAACAATTTTGACGCTTCGTCTACAATATTAGGAACTAAGATTCATAATCGATTCCGACGCTCATTTCCAATGATAAACCTGTGGTAAATAATCCAGACAAAGCAAATCTTCTTGTTGCCGAATTCGCGGCCAGTTCCACTCATTCCAGATTGGTTTATCAAGTTTCACTTGATATTTCAAAGGATTCAAAGGATTTAAAAGGATGTTGGATTTTTAGATCAATTATGAAATAAGCGGATTATCGCTTTTTTATTCTTCCTTGCATATCATCGGTCTTATTGGCAAATAATACAAAATTAACTGGATTATCTAAGTTTTAATTTTGTTTTGGAACACTTGTTCAAGACTATAAAAATGACCTGTCTACCTGAATTAATTAAAAAAAAAATTTAATATTTAAACTTATAAATAAGTTGTACCTTCATATACATATATGTGCAAGGACATTATATTTAAAACTTATTTCCCTTACTGTCATGGTTTGGCGGTGTACCCATCATTCACTTTTTTGTAAGACTTCACAACCGTCTTCGAAACATGATGAGCTGGAGTATCGAGAAAAAAAAAGATCATCAACTCGATTAACAAACATGGGGAACATTTAACAATTGACATAAAAGTCCAAACGTGGGATAACACACAAAAAAATTGTTTTTCTGGAAAAAAGGACCTTTCATTATTTTTCAATTTCTCAAAAACGAATACAAGTTTTAACACCGAGATTTTTAGATTTGAATATAAATTAATAGGACCATTGAATATTTAAAAATAAAGTTGAACTGAATAATGTTAAATTTTGTAAATATTCCATTTGAATAAAAAAATATTATTCTTTTTTCAAAATTTTCATTTTGAAATTGGTAAGAAATTAAAAGATCCCACACTTATTATTTTCTTTTTTATTGGCTCGCACTTCAAGAGGATTTGAATGCTCTTATAATGCGTGTATTTCAGAGCGAGCGGGAGAATTAGGAGAAGAATGAAGGATTATGTAGTGGTTTGAGAAACTCACATGTATTTGGTTTGAACTTATAGTACTTCCGTGCTCCGTGGGTGGAGCCCGAAACGGGATGGAGGATTTTTATACCGACTTTTTAGCTTTCGCCTAATTCGCAGGATTTTATTCGACTTTAGTTTGATACATGTACTTTGAAAGTTTAAAAGATTTAGCTAAACACCCCGCTGTCAATGTTATGTCTTCACAGCAGAGCCATCTATCACCATTATTTTGACAACACGGTCTAGGAATTAAGCCGATACAACAACCAGTAAAACAACGCCACCCATTAGTCAGACTACTATCGCTGGTTGACCAATCCAGTGATAGAAGTGCCATTAACTTTATAGCAATGGCAAATTGTGACTGAACCAGATTCAAAAAACTAGACCACCCTAGGAATCGAACCTGCGACCTGGGCAATTGAATCTATTGAAAGGCAACCGCTCTAGCAACACCAAATGAATTTAAGTCTAAGACGCACTTACTGTTTTACCTTTCCACTCACTTCCATTTTGTATTCTGATCGCGGTTGTTCGACAACCTTCTATAATTAACTAGAAGAAAAGCCTGTCATACGACAGGAAGAATAGCAAACACATTTATGTTATCAATTTTATTAAATATATATTTCTTATATCACGTTAAATACCTTAAACCCTATTTATTTTTAAACTGATGCATTAACAAGGGAAGCGTCTGCTGAAGGTGTAAAATTTTACAAATCCAGTGAAAGTGACGTGGAATTCCTTCAGTATGTTGCATATTATAGTATAAACTTATTTCTGCACAGTAAATAATATTTCTCCTTAATGTGTGGAACCCTGTTTGATTTTAATATTAAAGCCACTTGCACGACGAATTCTGGGCATTGCAACGTAAAGTTGCCCATATCTAAATACTGGTTCAAGTAAATTAATACCGGCCATTTTAAATGTTTTTATTTATGTTATTTTCACCCAACAAAGCGAAAGTCAATGAGCTGTTTAAAGACCTGATATTTTTTGGGTGAGTGTTTTTCATCGATTGTTCGATTAAAGGCCATACTCTTACTACTGGACCATATACCTTTCCCCTCCGAAAACATTGTAATTTCTGTGTCACTGTGGTCCATTTTTTCATTGGCATTTTTAATGAAGTTAAACTGAACTGATATTTGCAATTTTATTACGGTTGCTCTCAAGCTATACATTTTTTCAGGTCCACTAAATACCATCGCTTGTTAATTATTATTAATTATACATAAATTTAACATAATACAAAACATTGATTTCTGAAAAATTAACATTAACAAAGTTGTTTTGACTGCCTGCTTCTAAATATTTCAAAGCTAATGGGATTTATATTTAAGTTTTTAAGTTTAAGTTAAGTTTTTATCCTAGTTACGAAAAAACTACGTATATCTGGGTTTTTTTTCCTTAATTTTCCCTAAAAAACTTTATCACCACCTAACAGTATGCCTTATCCAAGGGGGATACCTACCTGGCGAACAGTTTCTTTACTTGATTATTTTCGAACAAAAAAATTAAAATATTCAGCTATAGAGCTGCACATTATTTCGAAGTATTTTTTTACAACATTATGATATTGAAAAAACTAAGAGGAAAACATTTGAGTGAAAACTCATATTCATTTGTTCATATTCATATTCACCGCCTCGAATTAGAAACTTAGATCAGTAATCCTGACAAAATATTTTCCAATTCACACTGACACGAAACTTTAGAAACTTTTATCAGGATATTTCTACCCAGTAAAACTGAACTTGCTCAAGCTACGATTATGACAAGTGTTTGAATTTTCGATGAAATGAAGAACCAAATTAGGAATTGAAAATTATTTTTTTTTAAACGATAAACACTATTTGCTTTGAAGTAATTGCATTAGGACTGACTTAAATTCTTGGACACAAATCTTGTCAAAAAGTACCTTTTTTTATCACAACGACCCTTATTTTGAATTTGTTGCTCCGAAAAAAGTGATATTTTGTACGGCCGAACTATCCTTTGGATTTTTTAAGTTACTTCTATCCACCGCATTCGAAAAACTCCGATGTGCTATCACACGATCCAATTTTATAAATCACGGCAAAATTATCTTTGCATAAATGTTCTTGGGCCTAGAAGTCATGACCCATTAGCTTCGTTCCACCCTATCATATGTCTTTAGATCTCACTGTGCTCATTCGCCGAAGGTCTGTAGTGTTTTGTTGTCACACCCGAAAGGTTTGCTAATACGTTGCCGCCATTTCATTATATTCATTACACAAAGAATAGTTTCGAATACAGGATATGAAATATGTAAAAAAAGTACCATTGCGCATAAAAAAGAAAGAAAAGATAAAATACTAGCTAGATTCGAACCCAGATCTGCAAATTCGTGCGTTCGGTATAGGTGTGAAATACTAACATTAATTGCGCTTTATTTTACAATTAATAAAATCCAAAGTGAATGTGTTTTTTATCAGAAATGTTATTTCTCAACAATCGTCCAATAAAACAACTTGAGTCGGACATTAAACTAAAAAATGGGTCTTGAGGCTTACAAAAATCTAATAAGCCACACAAATTTAATGTTATATAAATAACATTGATGTGCGTTCCTTTTTGGATTTTAAATATTGTTTTTTTTTCCATTTTGAGTAATTTGGCCCTCCCGTCTAAACGGGTGGCGATAGACCCACCCTCTCTACTCGCTCTAGCATTTTGATGCATATTATGCAAATCACCATTGCATTTGACAAATTACTGGGCCTGTGTGGCCCCCTAAGCCTAAAATATGGTTTTTGACTAGGGTTTAATTATTATTATATTTAAACGCTAATAACTATATAAATAAATAAGAAAACATACCACTTGTGTAAAACAACTTTTTATTTTTTTTTTGTGGTAAAACGCGTCATAATTATCTAATCTGAAAACTAGATTTTAAGCCCATCTTAAAATTCAATTTGGAAATACTTACTACCTACTTTAGATAATTGACATATCATAATGAAAGTGTGCCGGGACATGTGTTGTTTTGCCCAAGAATAATAAATAGAATAATAAGAATGAAAGACTGGTCTATCGCGGTCTGATACCGCCCTACTTAACCGCAGATTCTCCGTTGAGCCTCATGCTACTGACGTCTTTTTCGTAGTTGACTCGCATTTCCAAAGCTTTTACGGACAACGAAGAAGATTATCAGTACCGCTAATCTTTCGTGGTACAGACATTTACGATTGAGCCACAGAAAAGCTTCAGGGGGAAAATGACCATTACGGCGCACTTAATCATGGTACGGGTAATAAGCCCGGGAAATCAAGTTATTGTTCGAATTTTTTGGTCATGCAATATGACTTCTCTGCAGTTTCTATATGTATTTCTTAACAAATACCGATCTAGACAGATCTTCGTCGATCTTTTGAATTGATTCCAGCTTCCAATCGTCGCAATATCGCTAAATCTCATCTTCTCATCTCATCTTACCCACTTATCAAATCCTATTCTATGACATTTAGTTTTTGGATATTCCCTTTGACCTGAAACATGATGGAGGCGAGAATCTCCAATGCATCTGCACTCAATTGGGAGGCCGTTGTAGAAATTTTAAGTGTCTAGTTCGACTGAACCTTCTTGGACTAGTCCTTGTTCTTTTGCTTGAACTACTAACAGGTTATCGGCATAGCTTGCAACAATCCTTCTTCTGAATTGAAGTGTTTATTGGTCTCAGGCTTTTCTGTATTATTCGGTCAGACATGCAGTAAGCTGGTAAGTGGGGTAGGCTCCTAGGTTGATGGGCTTAAACTCTGACGGGGCCTTTTTCTGCCAGTGCTGGACATTTGCATAAAACTTGTTATACTTATACTTAGATCCTTGCAACAGCGGTACGGTATGATTTGATTGGTCATGTTTGTGCCTTTTGGCCAACGTCCTGTGCTGACTGGAACTATTACTTATCAAACGATGTGCCTAGACAGGATATCGTGTGGTCACCTTAAGAATTATTCTAAATTCAAGATAAATAAAACGTTATTACTTTTCAAAAAGTCATACAGTGCGTGTCAAGAGACGTCCATAAAAACGTCACATCATAAATTCCCACCCATGTTTCACACTTCTGACATCGTTAACTATTTATTCGTTTTTGGTTAGCCGCAAATTAATATATATAAAGTTCGTTTTAAGAAAATAAAAACCATTTAATCGTGAAATTGTCATGCAAAATGAAATAAATACAAAATTTATTATTTGCGTCCAGACCATTCGAACGTTATTAATATTTATGAAAACATTGTTGGGGCAGGAGCAGGTTCCATACCTTATGCCAGACGAATTCGAAGCATGGCTTTCGACTAATAAATTCAGTTTTTGCGTGTCAAAATGGGAATTTATTTATGACATCCCTGAACTAAAATATTCAATAAAACTTTTACACAATGAAGTATAATGGCGTCATATGCATGCGACCTTTAGAATGTTGTTGTTCGATTTAAAAATATTCAAGTCATTTATGTTTCCTCGCATCTGTAAATATTATGCTTGAAGTTTTTTTTTAACAAATCGTTGTAGGTAAAATAGAAAATGAGAATATGATTGTGTTTTGAGGGAAAGCTGAACGGCTGGAGTTGGCGGACACCTAGTCTTGCTGGGTTAATTGAGTTACTTTATTACACACATAATATATAAATAATAAAATCTAAAATAATGCATGTGTTAATAAATGAAAAAATGCTTATTTTTAATATCCTATTGATAAAATTATTATCATTAAACCTAATAGGCAGTTTGATGTAGATAAAGTAATCATATTTTTAAATCAAATTCAAAATTGACTCCTTATCCAGATACAAATTTTCTTAATCCCGATATTAATAATAATAAAAATAATTGCCAAATAAAACAATTATTAAATAATATATAAAAATAATATAAGGACTTTTGCGCAACAGAGTGGCACAATGCATCTCAGGACTTAATTTCAACGAGAGCAAGTGTGGTTGGCTGAAACATATCAGAAAGTTATCCTGAGAAATAGGTTACGCTGAAAACTTTAAAAAGCCGGCAACATTAAACTTTTTGACGTTGCGCAATGGAATGGAAAATGGGTGACGAAGTTGGTCTTCATGCCTTTCAATTGATTCAATTGATAGGTCCCAAGTTCGATTCCTAAAGTGGTCTAGCTTTTCAAATCCAGTCCCGTCACCATTTGCCATTGGGATAAAGTTAATGGGACTATCACTGGATTTGTCGACCACCGATAGAAGTCTGACTTATGGCTGGCTTTGTTGTGGTGGTTGTTGTATCGGCTTCATACTTAATTCGTGTTTTCAAAATAGTGGCTTGTGTAGATTGTGTGTAGATGGCTCTGCTGTGAACGCATAACACTGACAGCGGGGTGTTTAGCTAAATCTTCCAAGCTTTCAAAGTTTATCGAATAAAATACTGCGAATAAGGATGAAGCTAATAGCTTGATATTAAAATCGTCCGTCCCGTTTCGGGCTCCACCCACGGTAGTGAGTTGAAACCAAATACATATGAGTTTCTTTAACCATTACATAATCTTTCATTCTTTTCTTTATTCTTCCGCTCTCTCTGTGCTACACGCATTATAATAGTATTAATATCCTCTTGAAGAGCGAGCAAGAATATAAAAAAAATATTTGAATATATGATAAAACCGATCAAATGTGACACAAATCATCACGGGGCATCAAAGAATATTGAATGAGAACCCATTCACTGTTTGCACTTGCATTTTGTTTTTAATTTCTTTTATTTCTATTTAACTTTGTTATTTTTGTAACTTGGAAATTAAAAAAAAAACATATGATATTAAAAGTGGAAGGTATATTCTCTGCTTTCTCTGCATCAATAATGTGTTGACGAACGGCACTTATGTATGGCATTATTGGACTAAAATTTATTTATGAGCAAAAACATTAGTCTATTAGCAATCATATGCCACCATAAAACCTTCCAGCATCTTTTAATGCGACTTTAAAGATTGAAGGTCAAATATTGAATTGAATTAACCGAGTTATA
The DNA here is from genome assembly GCA_963555765.1 of Orthonevra nobilis. NCBI lineage: Eukaryota > Metazoa > Arthropoda > Insecta > Diptera > Syrphidae > Orthonevra > Orthonevra nobilis. The sequence goes on from OY743226.1 coordinate 53,490,259, forward strand.
AGTTACTATTTGGTTTACAGATAATTCGAATATTGTCTTGATCTTTTCTTGAAGAAAATTAATCGTATTACTGAACAATGAATAAGCCCAGCAAAAGTCAGCGCACTTCAGGATGATCTGATACGTGAAAGCTTATCAAAGAAGTAAAAATTTTCTAAACTTATTACCTCTGCTGCAAAGCAAGAGACAATAAGCAAATTCACCTCAAGAGGCACTTGCAATATTGGTAGAAGGTAAGTTTATCAGCTAGAATAAACAGTGCCAGCAAGAGTATCTATATTACAACTGCTACTCATTAATAAAATATGTCAAAAATGAATGTTACCCTCACAAAAAATCAAAGTAAATGAAATCTATCTTGCCAATAGTACATTGTACATAACTTCATTGTGGAAGGATTTTCAAATATCAACTCTATGTTGAAGAAATGAAAATAAGGGCCCTCAATTCCTTATGCGAGGATTTGACTTTTCGAACCGATTCTTAATTTGGCTCATTAAATTCCAATTGAAACAGTGGTAAGTGCAATCTGCTGACGAAAAAAAATTGTTTAAGATAAAATATGACATCATTCAGGTTCCTTCAAAGTGTCAATTGTTCTCCAAGTAGATATTCCCAATGAGGGATTTGGAAATATTGATGATAGCAACAACGTCTTCTGGTATCACTGGTATCAATCTGAACTTAATTAATCGGTTTAAGACTATAATGGAATAAATTACATAAAGTTTTAATATTTATTTTGAGTGAAAAGGTTTCACGCGTTGATTGCCCTTATACAAAAATTGTTACTGAGTTCAGACCCATATCTAAGTAGTTAAAGCGTACGGCAGCACAAACAAAAATTCAACTTATTCCGTAGAGTCGCTCAATATTATGGTCGCAGACTACGGAGGATATAAGGATAGGGAAGATATGGACGAGCTTTCAGCAAGCGAGTCTCACTTCGCAAATTTTCTTTGAAATTAAATTTAATTTTTGAAAAAAAGAAGAAGAACGAACCCTAGTATTTTGTAAAAAAAAAAAAAGAATGTAATCATTTTTAGCGATATTTTCATAGAAATACTACTATGCGCGTCGTGCAGTGGCTCACTAATAGTAGAAGGAGTCAGTGTGACCGCAAAAAAGAATAAATCGGTATTAAGAGCATAAACGCATTCACCAAGCATGCTAGAATATAAGCTATATCCCTTCCATCCTCGCTTTGGTGCACCTCATAAATCGGCAATACCAATGTGACTAAAAGGCTGCCTATGACATCATTCATCGCAGTGAACTCAACAAAGCAAAAGACGAATTTGGGATCCCAGGAAAAGCTATGTGCTGTGCAGAATAGGTCAAGAGCCTCTGACACATTCCAGACCTGCACAAGATTCCAAGAGCCTCTGAATAATTCCAGACATGCACAGAACTCCGGCTTGGAGAGGCGCTGTCATTTGTAGTCTTTTACCTTATTCTGGAACAGATGCTATGTCTGGTAGGTGTTAACATGGAAAGCTTTATCTTTTTCAAAGCTTGGTAGACGGTATTCACATGATCTCTCGCGCAATTGAGGAAGAGCGCAGAAGAGTTGGTTTTCAAATAAATGCGGATGGAACAAAATACAAGTTATGACAAAATCTCACAATTAGCAGTTATAAAACTGAGTGAATAAACCAGTTTATCTGTCTCGAGACAAATTTAAACTCCAAAAGAGTCACCTTGGTGGAGATCAGTAAATGCAAACAATTTTTCAATTTGGTCCATATTTTGGTAGACGGTATTCACATGATCTCCCGCGCGATTGAAGAAGAGCGCAGAAGAGTTGGTTTTCAAACAAATGCGGATGGAACAAAATACAAGTTATGACAAAATCTCACCATTAGCAGTTATAAAACTAAGTGAATAAAGCAGTTTATCTGTTTCGAGATAAATTCAAACTCCAAAAGAGTCACCTTGGTGGAGATCAGTATATGCAAACAATATGGATCAAAGTCCCTAAATCGACGGAGCACTCTATCTTTTCGACTTTATAAAGCCAAATTTCAGCAGCATCCAAGGCGAAGGAGAGAAGGAATAACTGCTGCAGCTCATGCTCAAATACTCCGAGGATCATAGGCCTTGCAATAGAAAGTAACCAGTGGCCTTCATTTCTTAAACGTGCAAAAAGCTAATTTACACGATTTCCAATATGATAAACATATTTCTACATCCCATATATAACCTTCTAGCCCTTTGAGGGTGATCAAAATTAATCCTCGTAGTAGCACTTTTTATCATCCTGCAAGAGTTCTTGTAGTTTTATATTTAAATATCAAATTGCAACAAAATAAAAATAGCCCGACAGTCATTTTAGGATGTTGATAAACTTTACACTACGCACATAAATAATAAGGCTCAGGACTTCAAGACTTCACACACGAACGCGCCCATCGCGGACGCAGATAACATCTGTCAAACTTTCTTGGCGTGAATAAAAATAGGAGCTTTTTGTACATACGGACTGCACTCGAGTGTTTATGACTTGAAATACAAAAGAGTCATGTATAGAAATGTAAGTACATATATCCTTGGAAGATTTTTACCGCCGCGCCATAAATGCTGTTCAGAGGCATCTGATTGCTACAAGTTTATAGTTTATATATCATACATGTATGCACTTACATGTTACAAGAGGATTGTTTATCAGGACATGCAGTAAAAAGAAGTGTTTTTGCGCAATGACTTGGGAGCAGTTATCTTGCTCACACGATGAAAAGAAAAACAATATTTGATAGGGGAATACTCGAAGCTCCATATACCCACAAATACTCGAACAAACGCTATTGATTGAAAAAAGGATTTTGAAACAGACATTTATACATTTTAAAGCGGAGTGAACGCTTTCATGTAAGCAAATCCGTTTCACTACATTGCTGCCTTGTAAATACCTCGTAAACGTGTGTTATTGAAATCCCATATAGCTGCTTCCACAATTTTAAAAAAAAATCTTATTTTTAAAGCGTCGATGAAAGGTTTCCGTGGTAACAATATACAAAGCGCAAAGGAATCGATTTAAAATGCCATTGAATGACATTTATTTCTTGGTTCTTGGAAGCGAAAGAATAATCATATTTGAGCTTTAAATATTTCCCCATGGGTAATCATAATTAGAAAGAGCAATGCATAGAACTTTAAAAAATACGGCTACAATAGTACACATTCTGAAAAACTTAAGGTTTTGTTGACACCCTTTGAGTACGGAACCCTAAGAAAATAGAGAAAAATTCACAATATACAAGTTATTTTTTTTTAATTCGCAGCACCTCTCTCTAGTCAAATATATTCTTTGAGCTAAGAGGGACACTTTAGTAACAAAGTCTTATTTCGAATGACCAAGCTAATATTTTAGAAGACCGATGGAACGAGGATGATATGCTGGTCGTGCTTTGTGCATTGTTTCTTAAAAAAAAAATTCTTCCACCTCAGAATCTTCAAGTCCATAACAGTAAGTCAACACCGTAAGGCAAGACTTTTTCTCCGCCACACAAGTTGCACAAAACGCAAGACAAAGGCATCTAAAGACATCACTTGTAATTTCAACATTCGCCAATTTAGCAATCATTAAGGCGCGGCATTGGTAGAGGCGGTCACGAAAATGAACTCTTGGTCTGCCAAATGAAGAATTGGCCTCAAAGCTCAAAAACCCAAAATACCCCTAAGCCTACCACGGGGAGTAATATCTCAAAAATAATGCTATAATACTATACCGACGGTGGCGCGAAATTGGGTATGTCTTAGCCGTTGCCCCACAAGGTGCAGTCGTTGACCCAGTGCTATTTTGAACAAAACACAACAGCTATAAATGTTTATCTTTCTCGGAACAAATATCAACTCCACAAAAGACTTCTTGGTAGAGACCCGACGAAAACGTTTCCCGAACATCTGATACTATTTCGGTCCCGCAACTAAGATCAAAACTTCTTACTTTAAGGACCAAAAAATTTTCTTCAAAACACTCATCTTGCCAGATGTTCTAAATGAATTCGACTGTTGGATGCTAAGCAAGACAGCTCTTTTTGGTCAATCCCGAAATCCTCGCCCCTAAAACACTACCTCTCATTTGCATGGGCATTGAGGATATTTTCAAAAACAGAGTCTCACTCTCTGATCATCCATACAACATTGGAACCCCGTTTCCACCTACGCCTCCCCAAGTTCCATGACCGAGACTGGGCCATCTTTAGTGGTCAACCGGCATCTCCAGTTTTTCTGGAAGATGTGAAGAGAACAGCACAGTCCTGACTCCTTCCTTAACTTTCTCTCAGATCTTCCAAGGATCAATGGTGATACATGAGGGGTGATCCAAGATTAATGATAATCAGTTATTTCCAGTTCTCAGAGTTACTACCTCATATACCCACTAGGTTAGCATAAGAAAAACATATAAATAGGCCACGATTACGGGGAGATACAACCTACAAACCTAGCTTCGTACAGTGGAGGTCGAATAAAGAAGTGGAGCGGAGTCTTGAGCAGAAACTCAAAAAAGTCCACAGATCCGGATGGCGTTTTCAAGTTTTTGCTGAAAAAGTCGCCTGATGTTGCTAATTCATAGCTCTTCTCTGCTGTGTTGGGACAGAGCGGGAGGCGGTACTGCACGCCAAATCGTGGCGATATGCTCAGAGAAAGCAATTCTCAACCATCAAATGAAGCAACATCAGGATGTCACCCAAACTCTCAACTAGAAGGAAATTTTTATAGTATGCCTACTTGAAAGAAAAAAAGGTCTTCAGCAGCAACTGGAGCAAGGGCCTCATATACTAAACATAATGAACAGAATATGATTTCACTAACATCTGCTTAGAATTCTTTTTAATTCTCTTTCGTCAAGATACAGTATAAGTTGTCGACGCTTAGAAGACTACTAGCAGGAGATCAACAAGGAGGAGGAGTTTTTCCATAATTTTCAACATCCTGACATCGGACGAGCCATGACGACAACGGCACGTTTGCAACGGTCGATTCGTTGGACCGAATTTTCGATAACTCGGCCAGACATTTCGGTCAAAAAGGCCGCTATTTCGCGCTCAATATTGACTCTGAGATCTTCCAACGTCGCGTCGTCTTGTAGACATAAGCCAATGACTTAACGTCGCCATGAAGAAAATAATCTAGAGGCGTTAGACCGCAGGAACGAGGCGACCAATCGACTGGCCTTACTTACTCTTTAATAAATCGATTGTATGGTTTGCTGTGTGGCTTGTGGCACCATTCTGTTGAAATTCCATGTCCTTCAAGTCCATATCTTCCAATTCGAGCTAAAACTAATTGGAAATCATGGCGCGATAACGCTGCCAATTTACAGTAACGTGACGATCGTTATCGTCGACGAAAAAATTTGACCCAATAACGCCGCCGGCATGCAAACCGCATCAAACGGTTATTTTTGTAGATAGAAGTGATAACTCATGAAGCAAATGCAGATTTTCACCCGACTCGACGAACTCATTGAGCCAAAAATGAGCTTCATTACTGAAGATGATTTTGCGATACAATTCATCATCATCATCAGAGCCCAATCGGAGAACGTAAATCGCTTCAAATGGTCCATCGGTTTCAATTTTTGAGTCAGCTTGATCTTAAACAAAATACGCCATTATGTGGTCTGAGCGATGCCAAATTCTTGAGAACGCCGTGGAATTGACTGATTTTGATCGTTTGCTACGGACGCCTGAATGGCAGCGTTATTTTTGACACTTCGACCAATCAGTTGTCTCACTGACACGGCAACATCACACAACGAATATGTGGATTCAAATTTTTGCACTAAACTCATTATTGCCTGTCTACTAGGGCCTGTTTAAGTTGCGGTCACCGACTTGTAACGTTTCGTGGTCATAGACGATCCACCATTTAGATCCAGAAACCAAACGGCTCTCCTCACCGACGCCAAAAAATTTCAAAGTGCAAAGTTCGGCAGGGAAGCTATGGCATGAGGCTTTTGGGACATAGAAGAATTTATTATTTGGAAAAAGGATCCACTAGGCTCTCACTCATAGATCAAATAAGAAGATTGCAGAAGGCTGCAAAGGAGAAAAGACACGTCAAACTTTTTTCCAGGGGCATCGAGGGTTTGGAAAAAAGATGAATTATATATTTTAACTTATGGTCACGTACCATGTTGTGAATAAATTGTTTAATCACTTTGGTTTATACCCATTATCATTACCTATCCCATCGTTGGTCAAAAAACTAGGTCTTATAACTCTCTACTAAAAAATTAACATCCATGCCTTAAAGATCTGATTTCAGTTCTTATTTCAGGACAAAATTCAAATCTTTTGAATTTAAAATGAATCTGATGAATCTTAAAAAAGAAAAAGGACTTTCATGCAAACATGAATATGTGCGCCTTCAAAAAAAAAAAAACGGAAAATGTGTCTTCCACTATAAAGTGTCTCTGTTGGTTATAGTATAATATACAAAAACTTTTTCCTGGCTACAAATACGGATGAAGGAAGATGGATTCGACATCTCTTCCAATCTGTTACTTGCTTTTGAAACATGTTCTTTTGATAAGCATACCTTTGGGACATAATTGAATATCGACCCTTATGTATGCGTATTATAAAAACGGATTTGCGTTCTTATGTCTATTTCCTTGAGTCGTCTTTCAACTGTATGCACATCGACTTTGAAAAAAGAATTGGAAAATTCACATTTATTCAAGGCTGCCTGTTTTATGTAGCCTAAAATTTAAAACACACAAATATTTTTTATGAATTATTAAAGCTTGTTTTGAATTGAAATTGGAATAGATGCGCTCAGTCCTGAGATATATATGAGGAGTTATAATATATTTAGCAATAAGCCCCTGAATTTTAGAATAATTTTAAATTCTGAAAAAATATATTACTATATTAATATTTTACAATTGCAAAGGAATGAAACAAAAATTGATTATGTGAATTGGATTTTAGTCTGACATTTTACATAACGTTTTTATATTAAGATATAATAATAAATATAATAATAACAATTTAAATAAATTATCTTTTCATTTGAAAATCCAACTCGAACTTTAAAAGCAATCCATCGATCTAGGCTATTGGAAGACTTTTGCAAATTTGTCTTTCAATTTTGTTCACTATTTTTATATTTGTACCTCTCTGTCAAGTTCAACCCAAAGCAGTAGGTCTGTAGGTCGCTCTTTTAGTGTTTCATTTGTTCATATTCCTCCACGCATTAGGGGCAAAGCTTGGAAGAAAAGAGTTTAGATACAATGCGAATCACTAGGATGCCACAAAAGAAATTGCGACCGATTTTTCCGATGCGAACTATGTTCTGAAAAAAGAGTATACAAATTTCATACACAAATGGATTCCAGAAAGACAAAATAAAATGCAACAAGAAGAGAAATAGCATGGAGGCTGAACAGAAGCAGGATTGTTGCGGATCCCTGAAATCGGGACAAAAAAGAAAGCACGGCTGAAGCAACAACATCCCGGGAAAAGTGATACATTTGCACATTGCATCAGCTACAAAACTTAGGTCCAAAAGCAGAATATCTAAAAAAAAAAATTAAACCATCCAATTTAGGAATTTTTCTTCTATGACACAATCAAATTAAATTTTTCTTTCACAACAATAAATGGAAAAAGAACCACTGCTTGGGTCGCTCGAGCTGGATTCACTCAAACAACGCGAAAATGTTGGCTCTTTCAGCCCTTAAGAATATTCGAAAACGTTTGGACGTGTCTATCTCGGTAGGCTTATTAAGGTAGTAGATAATTTGAAGACAAGGACATTTTAATCCATGTTGACTGGGACGAAATTTCACGTGGATTTTCAAAACAACTTTTTGTCTATACGTCCATTTAGACGTATGACGCTATTCTCATCTAATACAGGCGTTAGTTTGAATATTGGGCTATTTTTTGGAATTTTTCCGTTCGATAGAAGAAGGCGAATTTCGTTCGAGTACAATACTTTCTGAGCCAGTTGACAGACTTTTGACTCTGCTCGTTTTGTTTCGTTCACTTAAAGTCGTTTGGTTAATGCTGGTCTATCAGCCGCATCCTTGTACCTTGCAAGGCTCTTGAGATTCCATATTGCTCGCATAACACAGCCAACGACTCTTAGCAATCTATAGTTATTTGAAAAGTCTTGAATTGAAATAACTGAGGAATCCTCGTTTACTGATAAAATAAATTTGGCTCGCTTTTTTTCTGGTTGGTCATACGCATCGACGTCTTCTGGTAAATTCGACCAGCAGTCCTCATAAAATTTCAAAAAAGATGGTCCCTTAATCCACTGGGAATTAGCTAATGCCGTACGGCATGATCGGGGTCTTGTTGCTTCATTTCCTGGGTTCTGTTTCCCCGGTACCCACTTCCAATTACTAACCGCGGAATAATCTAGAATCTCGGAAATCCTGCGGGCTACAAATTGTTTGTAGGATCGGGTATCGGATCTGATCCAATGAATTACTGTTTTGGAGTCTGACCACAGAAATACTTCACTCGGCTTAATGTCATGGCTATGTACTATGGCTTCCTTCAACCGCACGCATAGTGTGGCTGCCTGCAGTTCCAGCCTTAGTATTGATAGTGCTTTCAGCGGACTACATCTGGTCTTACCCATGACGAATGAAATTTGATTGTTGCCGTTGAAGCTTATACGCCAATATGCGACGGCATAATAGGAGATAAATATATGAAGGTGTACTATATGTCAGCGCATAAACAATTTAAATCTGCTTTATTATATCTGGGTATTCCAAAGCCCTTAATATCTTCAAGTTTCTTATACCATCTTGTCATAAGTATCTTTGGGGATCTCCTTCATTTGTCTCGCACAGTTTCTGTAATACTAGCTTAGATGTGATAATAATGTTGGCTAGCAAACCAAGCGGATCAAAAATAGACATGATAAGACTCAAGACTTGGCTCTTCGTAGGTCGTATCTTCCCGTCCAATACAGCTGTAGGCATTTTTCCGAATTTCAAAATGAAACAAAACTCATCAGATCTTGCGTCCCAATACATTCCTAGTATTTTCTCTTTACAATCGCCATGGCACACTTGCGTTAAGTCGGCATTATTTTGGTTACTTTTGTTAATCGCTCGGTGGATATCAGCTGAGTTAGAAACGAAATCTGATTTTTTTTTTTAAAAAAGATTTTTTTATGCAGCCTCATCCAAGCGTTTTAAGCCTTCTTTATATTCTAACTAGTCCTTAAATTTTGCGCTCTTCTTCCACCCACTCAAACAAAAATTCTACCCGATATACATCCCGAAAACCGGTATTTAAAAAAATGACCTCATTCTGGTGATTCACAGTGTGTTTGCGTTCTTTTGCCAGAAAATTGCTGTGAATAGCACAACAAAAACTCTATTTTTTCACATATGTACGTTATTTTTCAGATCTATGCACTCAATCTTTGAACAAATTAGCAAGTATTTTAAAACGTGTTCTTAAAATTGAATAATCCTCAAATCATTATACAAAATGATAATTTTGACGACCGTTCAGAGCTTATCCCGATCCCATTAGAAAAAATTTCGCCATAGCAATTCCCTCGACCCGAATTCGAAGCAGCTCTTTGATAAACAAACAAAACCAATCCACACGAGAATTATTAAAAGCGAAAAATGAAAAATGTTTCAATTGTTTGTCGCAGGATGTTTATTCCACCTACGTGTAAAATAATTCAGTTCTTGGGTATAATTTACAATCGCCATAAGCATTTACTCTTATGCCTTCTCCCAAGGGACAACTTGACTTGTCACGTTCTTTGACCCAAAACGATGACTTTTCACTTTGTTTATGAAACCGATGACATTTTCGGTTCATAGAACAACATTTTAAGGATTCCTTTTTGCTTTACTCGTATTTTAATAGACTTTAGAAAGAAAAATATTTTTATAAAGTCACTTTAAGAAAGCAAATAGAGGGGAGAAAAAGGCTCGCTATAAGTATGAAACCATTTCATGCTGAATTAGTCTTACATCGGTTAAGGATCAATGCTCCTTTCATGCCTTTCGTGCCTATGAAAATATATGTCCAAAATGACTCAAGGCTGTACCATTCGAAATTTTTTAAGGATTCCTCCTGGAAATGCGAAACGTGTTAGTATTGTGCTTACGAAATATTAGGTGGACAATAAATAGGCGTATTTGAAAAGCTTAGAATTGTCTTTGATCCCAAATGGAGAAACATCATCAAATTTGTCTCGATTGCGTTAGGAAGAAATTTGCAGATCATACACAGTTCTCAAAACGTGTCTTTGGAAATGATGAACATTAAAGCGTGCCTTTTTACTTTGATGTCCTTAAATTTATTGAGTGATTGATTGATTGATATTTTGTTGATGATTGTACACCTTTGGTGCTCACCAATATGCATATAATTCCTTGCAGCTTCAACATCTTCCATCAGAAGCGATAAATATTTACACCATCCTCTTTAATAATGCGCTGAATAATGCATATTATCCAACACATTGGAAGACGGCGGTTGTCCGGAAAATTCTTCGGTCCAGAAGTCTTCTCCCGAATATCAGTAAGAGTTTTTGAGAAAGTGGTACATAGAGCCCTGCTTAATTTTGTAAAGGACAAAAATATTATTCCGGATAACCAATTTGGTTTCAAGGCGGGGCATGATTGCATACATGCTGGTCTAAACTAGTATCTGATATCCAATGGAACAAAAGTAAGAAACAATGCACTGGTGCCTGCCTGGTCGACCTGGAAAAGGCTTTCGATACCGTATGGTTAAAGGACTCTTTTACAAGTTGAGTAGTCTTGGCATTAGCAAATCACTGTTGTACATGCTTGTTAATATGCTAGTCAAAAGACAGTTCATAGTGAAAAATGGCAATGTAACTTCTAATGGGTTATTTAAATTAATAAATTGTCTGCAACAGGGCGCTGTCATTTCGCCGATCCTCTTCAATATATTCACCAGTGACCTTGTAAGATCCCTTCCCCATGCCATAGCGTACGCAGACGACTTAATTGCGTACAGATCAGGTCTGAAGATCGAAGGCATTAGAAATCTCTTGCAGCGTGACTTCGATGAGATCCAGCGATTTTGCGACGACTGGAAATTAAAGATTAACTTTCGGAAATGCGAAACTATATTGTTTAGATCGCCGTTGTCTGGGGCCTCTGGGGATACCATCAAGAATTGGCGAAAGCTCTCAATTAAGGGACCGCACGGGCAGCCATTGACGAGTCGAAGTGTAGTCCGATATCTTGGAATTTGGCTGCACCAGTATCTGTATTTCAACAAAAATATAGATGCGGAAAGTTGCATTTGCCCTAACAAAGAAACTGTTCTATATGTTGATATATGTGCGCATGTTTTGCATGTACCCAGCATGACAATACATGTGTGTGTGTTTCTGCCTGTGTTGCATGTATACTTTAAGCTAGAAATAAGTTATTTAAGTATTTAAGGAAAATTTAAGTTATTATAGGTTATTTTTAGTTAATAATAATAGTTTTATTTAAAACAAAACACATTTTTAGTAAGTTTTTAAAACTTAATTGTCTTAGTCTATAGTTAGCATTGTTAAGGAACCAAAGAGTATGTAAGTTTAAGTCGAAAGACATAGTCTAATAAGTAAGTTTAGCTTAGAGCGCCTGTAATTGGCCAGTAAGATAGATATAAACACCATGTTATTTAAGCTAGTTTTAAGCTATTTCCCCTAGCAATTAAGTAATTCACATGTAATAGAGTTAATAAAAATTGCACTAAAAAAAAAAAAATCCTTGCAGTTTTAGAGTAGTCGAAAAAAATGTACTTGCATCTTTAACCAATTTATTTAGTTAGTTCGTTAGTTAGTAAGTCTTTAGTCAATTAACATTTAATTCTCCAAAAAAATATTTAACAAAATCGACATTTGAACCTTTTTTTGACATACTCGCTTTCAAGGGATGACGAATACCCATTAAATGTTTGAAAACAAAACCATATGAAAGATTCTAGGAGAGGTACCAATACACATTGTTTTTGAATAGCTCAAGATTTTAACAAGTGGAAAAAAGGGCCCAAAGAGAGGCTATCCCAATCGGGCTATGCGGCTTAAGGATGAATCTCTGTACTTGAGCGGACTTAAAATGTAGACAATAGAGGACATTTTTAGGGGTGGAATGCAGCTGGCTCTTTTTGGCTGAAGCACTATTAAGAAAAAAAGTGAAGTCGAAGTGAGTCATTTAACTTCCCAATATTTTGTTCTTCCATAAGCCTTATAAGCATGCCTGCCCAGAGTGTTATAATATTGTAATTTAATGTTTTTAATGAAGTTGGCCATTCTGTTTCCACTTCCGAAGATGAGGAACTCAAATCTACGAAGGAATGTGAAAAAACTGAGCAAATGAGTGAATTGGATAAGCTGTATCAGAGACAACGGACATTTATGAAAATAAAGAAAAGAATTAGGGATAAAACAAAGCCCTGTGGTACACCAGCATTGGTAAGGTGAATTGAAGTCTCAAAACTATCTTATTGGATTTGAATTGAACATTTTGAAAGGTAGTTTCAAATCCCATGAAGAAGAGATTTATTATAGAAATATATAAAGAAATAGAGAATGTTGTACTTCAAAATGTGAAGTGACTTCATCTTAATACCGTTTTGGGACGAAACTGACAAACAGGTTCGTTAAATAGTGTCCAACATCGAGAGATAAATTTATAGGAATCTTTCAAGTACATGTCAATTTTTTACATTCATGTTGAAAAGAAAACACAAAATTTTATATGAATTTTTCTTACAGGTGGTACTGTCCGGAAACTTATTAACTCCAATGCATATATTTTAAAGACATAGCGAAAACTTATTTGATTTTATTAGGCTTAAACTTAAAACTAACCTTATTTAAACTATTTAATATTCTCATAAAATATATGCAATTTCGTTGCTATGTAAGGACATAAGCCCGGCAAAATTGGGTGGAATTAAACCTGTCTAATGCCATGTGTTTAAAACACATGCCAGGGTAAACAAAATTGATGAACTGAAGGATAACAAACTGCAAACAAATGCATAATTCCCACGTTTATCGTTGCGAAACGAAAAACACCATTAACCGACTTCAATAGATTTTCGATTGACGGACCGAACATGGACACTGAAATCACTGCTTGAAAATAACATACCCTCCATAAATTTGCATTGGAACAACAAATTCGAGCTATCCAAAAAACCAAGTAATTAAGGGGGTATTCATTCTAGTCTAGAAATTTTAAAAAAATTGGTTTGGGTGCGAGTAGGTCTGCCCATACCATGAACTTCCCACCTCGATAAAAAATTTCATTTCCAACCACCATCAAATTCTATTTTCGTTATGATAACATCATTCATTCCATAGACAAATACATTGCAATAAAAAAAAGATACATACATATATATGTTCTTTACTGCCCCTTAAGAAAATCTTTCTTTTACAGTTTTTGAATCATTTAAAATACGATTTGCGCATTTATCATTAATAGATTATTCGAATATATTATTTCGAGTGATCAGGACAACAATTTGGAAATAATTTTTTTTGGATTAAGTAACATTTCTACTAGAAATTAGTTCCATTTTTAGTTTAATAATATTACTAAAAAAAATTACTTAATAGAATTTAAAATTATGTTTTGCGTTTTTGTTTAACATTGATAGCTAGTTGCACTTTTTTCGTCATTAGCTTTTTAATTAATAACTTGAGGACTGTAGCGCCAGTCATCGTGGCATTGGAATTTTATCCTTTTGGTTAAGTCGATTTCGCTGTACAACTCGTTACGTACAGTTCGTTGTTGAATCTTCTCCTCCAATCACCGTCAATGCAGATCACACTTTTCTCTCGAAACAACCTAAGGCGCCTTCATCCGCTTTTGAAACTGTCCATGCTTCTGCACCATATACCATGATGGGACTGATGAGAGTCTTATAGAGCGACACTTTAGTTCAACGAGAGAGAACTTTACACAATTGTTTTCTTAGCCCAGAGAAATAGCGATTAAAAAGAGGTATTCTTATCTATTTTTACAGGAGGGCATGGGTAGATAAAGTCCCTAACTACCTCAAATTTATAGCTGTCTATGGTAAGGATTTGGGTGTCTTTTTTTGATGACAACATATGCTTCTTTGTGCCCTCGTATACCGCCAAATCCATCTTTGTCATTTCTGTCTGAATCCTCATAAACGCACTGTTGACGTCAAGATGCGTTCTCCTTTTATATCAATATCTTCGCCGTATACGAGTTACTGAACAGACCTTTAAAAGATAGTGCCGCTGGTGTTGAAACGGGACTTTTGCAGCTCAAGTGGTTTTTTTAGACTTAAGCTTAAATATTGCTGTCTTTACTCCCTCCAGGTCGGGAAGATAGCATTGCTGGTTCTTCCATGTCCTCAGCATTGACTGCAATTCTACTACGATGTTTCCATTTCGAATTTTGCAGGTTTCGGTTTGGGGTCTGTTAACTTGTGATAATTGTTTTCTCTGGTGGTAGAATTTTCGAACCTTATTCCTGTTTCTTTATCTCTAAACATCCTCAATCAGGCGCTTCTCATGCTCTACCAAAGACGCTGCGACCATGGCAGAGCTTGAAAATGTTGTGCACGAGATTAAAACTTTTGTTACCTCGTATTATGAGTTGCGTCTTGGCTGTAAGAAATTTCTATGGCTTGCAAAAACATTTTGGAGAAAGTCCGAGTTCTATCTTGTCGAGCTTCATGTTGAAGCTGGCTGGCTATCCATGGCGTACATTACACAACTCCAAGAAAGCATCTCTTCCTGTTTAAAACAAAAAAATATAGGACCAACGACCCAAAATCTTAACCAGTCTTCTGTAGGCACATAGTAGCACACGGCCATCCCTCTAATAGTATCCAACTCGACGTGAAGATATTTTTTTTATAATTTGCTCGCTCTCAAGAGGTTATGAATACTCTTTTTAGGAATTCAAATTTGTCTGATTCGGTTGAACTCTGCAATTTCTTTGCAAACTTTCCCTTCATCAGAAATCTTTTTATTAAAACTTGTGCTGAGTTATCGCTGAAACATCACTTACAAATTTTTACTGTTACTAGTGCTATTATAGGGATAAGTATTTTAAAAAGTTTTTTTGAAATGAGGAAAGGGAAATTTGTGACCAGGCTTTGCTTTTTTTTGTGTGCAGAATTTAAATTGTTTCGGTATAAACATTAATAAAGTAGATAGATTGCTCTCCTTTCCATTAACCATTGCTTGGAATATAAAGGCGTGTCCTTTTTGAAAGGGTTCAAAAGTACATAATTTCAGTCTCGAGATTTCGACCGCCTCTTCCAGTTTTCTTTGTAGATTTTTATGGTTGTTTCCAGGCCAATTTCGAGAGATTTTTTTATCCATGTGTCATTTTCTGGAAAGACCTCTAGGATTGGGTTCAAGTTAAGAAACCACAACAGTGGTAAACAAACTATCGGATGGTATGATCTTCCTTGCAATATCCGATTAATGCAGTCTTAGCCATGTGTCTGAACTTTGTCATTAAGCTTTCGCTCTATGCTTTTTCTTTGAATTCAATTGCCTCATGTAAGTTGCACCATGAGCTTCTTTTTGCTAATATATTATAACGATAAAAAAGCATCAAGCTACAGCCGGCTTCATAGTTTTCTAAGGATGTTTTCATGTGTTAGTGTTGAAGACGTCATTCTCATTCATGTAAAATGGGAAAGACTTACAGGATTCACATTTCTGAACCAATTTTTCAAGAACTTCTGTGGAAATTTGCATCAGGAAATAGAAAAAGGGTCACATCAATGAAATGGCCTTAACTAAATACTGTTTTAGTCTTTTTGGTAGCCTCTATAGTAAAAAACTTACTAAGATAGTCAATTGACTAAATAAACATAATATTGATGAAACTTTTGGCATTAAAATTGAATAAAAAAATATTTTTATATTTATGAATTTGTCCGGAAACTTATGAACGGCAGTGTATATATTTATGCATATTTTTTTAGCTGATAAGGTAGCTGTAAACTATAAATTTAATTAATTTTGAACTTTTTTTATTGGAAAACTAAATTGATTTTAATTGAAGAAGTGAAAATTTAATTAATTTAACCAAAAGCTTTTCAGGTGATCTTTATGCACACACGCTTCGGATGAAAAAAATTTGGCCTCGATGGCTTGATTTGTTCTCCAGTTAGGCTGTACGAAAGAATCCGCACAAACGTACGTACGTACGTACACACACACACAGACATCTTTCTAAAAATAGTGGAATCCGGCTACTGGGACCGCCAAACGTGGAGAAATGTAAAAATTTTGAATTTCGAAAATCGGACCGATTACAAGAACTTCCTAATGGGAAGTTAATAATCGATTTTTTTATATTTTCAAAGTTTAACTATTCAAGAATATATCTACAAGAGAATTTTTAAAAATTCAAATTATTTTCGGAGATATCGGTATTTTGCTGATGAATCGAACAAAAGACATTAGGGATTCTCTGTCTACCTGAATCCTGAAATATTTTTAATGAAGGCTTCATTCCTATTTTAAAAATGATGGAGCTTATGGGAATGAAAATAGGCCCGGAAGCTCATTCATTTGCTGTGAAACGAGACAACGCCCGGATTGACCTCTCCGAGATACGA
Organism: Orthonevra nobilis; assembly: GCA_963555765.1. Taxonomy (NCBI): domain Eukaryota; kingdom Metazoa; phylum Arthropoda; class Insecta; order Diptera; family Syrphidae; genus Orthonevra; species Orthonevra nobilis. The sequence goes on from OY743226.1 coordinate 53,506,857, forward strand.
GCAACCAACGCTTCGAAGGAGACCAGAACTGCTCGATATGAAGAGAGAAACGCGGAAAATAGTTTTTTCGATGTCGAGGAAGGTCTGATGTATGAAGCAGGGATGGCAGATTTAATAAATGTAAGTTTACAATATCATTTCATGACTTAGACTGCGATAAACTTTACGAGAACCTTTAAACGCGTTTTTTTCGAAACTGTCTTTTTCAAAACAATACCCACGATTGTTAAGCTTCAACTGGACCAATTTACCTGAAATTTTAAGTTTGTCTTCCTTATAGACTTGTCTATGTTTGGAACTCTCCCCATCAAATTTCTAATACTATTTTTTTAAATTCGAAACAGTCAAAGAAGTAGTAAAAAAATTATTTTTTTTCAGGCAGTCGCCATTTTTTGAAAAAAAAAAATCTTCCGACGCTCAAATTTTTTGAGACCCCCACTTCATCAACTGATAATTTTTGAAATTTTCAACTTTTTAAATTTTTTTATTTTTTTCTGTATTCTTCTTTTGTCAATAGATAATTAATTAGAAAATGTATACTAAAAATATTAATTGTCTTTTTTATTACACTTCTTAAATTACATGCAATTTATGCCTTTAGACTAGAATATCCCCTTAAATCAATTCCCTCTTCTCCACGAAAGTCATATTTTCTATGAAGTCCTGTTTCTGTTTCTATCATTTTGAAATTAATGCAGATCAAATAGAAACAATTTTACAAGCTTTTCAAAATCGATAAAACGCATTAATACTATTCGCAGTAAGAATGAGGATGTTTGCACATACGCTAAGGAATATAGGTCAGCTCCAACGTATTGCTGCTGACAACATACATTCCATCTACATCCTATAAAAGTGCCACAAAATAAAAGAACATTGGTACAGTTGTTCGTTCAAGTCGGCATTTGACTGTTCCACAGGACACTGCAGGCGTTTTCGTCAGAAACGATTGTAATTTAAGATTCCTGGCACATCTCATAATGCTTCTCAGGTCGGCTAAGCTCGACTACAAACAGAAGCAATCCAATGCGGTGGCATTAGTGCTAACTACAAAACAACAATAAAATGTCATCACGTCTCTACCAGTAGTCTCGCCTTTGGAATTTATTTCTGAGCACAAAAAACAGTCCTTAGACGGTAGCAACGACCAAAAGAGAATCTCGAATAGCAACAGCACCAGGAAAGGCAACATTCATACAACTAGAGCAGTAAATGAATATTAATAAGGCCAAGAGACAAAGGCCAAGAAGGGCATTTTTTTTTTTAAAGTGGAAAGCACCGCCGCTGCAGTAAATGCTGCTGGAGTCCAATTTCTATGCAAAAAAGAGCAAATAAAATTAAATGTCCTTCTCGTACTCAAATATTAAATGCATTTGGAGGGAGACAAGGTGACATTTGAATAAATCTGGTTGTAAGCAGGAATCACATAGCTATCCTTAAATTTCAGTATACGTTTTGCAATGTTACAAAAAACTATGAGATGAAAAGGCACATCCTTTGAATTTTGTGACATTGTTTGAAGAAATGTGTTGTACCTGCTTCATTTTAACTTCCGTTATGCCTACTTTAAATATACTCGTAGTACATTGTCGTGGGGATGTCAGTGTTATTCAGCTGAAGAAGGGGAAAGGTGACTCATCTGGAAATCTGAACACATGAGGTAAATATAGGCATTAGGTGCATGTAATTTTCATCTGAAAAAGTCTATTGGGTAGTTCATTAATGAAAACTAATACAGTAGTATTCCGAATCGCGTTTCGATCGAAAATATTTTTAGAGAACGTTCCCTCGATATACAAGAAAAGATTCTTTTTTATAATACTATATGCTCGATTTAAATTATTATGACTACCCTGAGATTTTTCAGTGGTTTTGAAGTCAGAAATGTTAAAGTTTTTTTGCAGCGGTTTGAAATTCTGATCAATTTGATATCGACTTATTTGCATTTGCTCAATTCACAGTAATTTATTTGCCATTAGTTGATAAACCTGCAGGTGCTTTCTGGAATATTTCGTCAGCACACTACTGTCAGACATAGCATTGATCTTTTATGGCATTCCACAAAAAAAGTCATTCGGCATCAAATCCATGGCGGCCAAGCAACCTCGCCATCTCACATCTCGCTAGAGCAAAGGTATTAGTCCAATTCCAAATCCTTAATATCTTACCACAAAAAATCAGTTATCATATCTTGAAAGAAAAATGGGCCAGTAATGCCGTGGTCCCAAAAATCACATCAAAAAGTCACACCTTCTGGATGCATTGACTTCTTAATTGCTAGACCAGTTAAAACCAGATTATATAACCTAAATGGTTTCTTTTAGGTCATTCTAACTCACTTTTCTTAAGAGGCTACTCGTTGCTGGAAGGATACAAAGAAAGAGTTACGTGACGCTCTATTTTTTTTATATTGCAACCTGTAACCGCCATACTGAACCGAAAACCCAAATCCAGCCAAATCTCAAGATATCGGACTACACTTTGACATGTCTGTGGCTGCTCAAGTGGCCTAACAATTGAGAGCTTACACCAGTTCTTAATGGTGTCCATAGAGGCCCCAGTCAATAGGGCTTAAACAAAATAGTTTCGCATTTCTCAAAGTTGAGTTTTCAACATCCAGCCAACGCAATGTAAGAGATGTTTTGGAAGTCACTTTCCAAGAGATTTGAAATGATTAAGACTGTCGGACGTGATCTAAATGCAATCAAGTCGTCTGCGAATGGCATTGCATGGGGAAGAGATCTTTTGAGGTCTCACTCGAATACGTCAGTTACCTCGCGATCGCGAGCAATCTACGGCCAGGAAGAAGAAACTGCTATCATTGAGCATATTTTGGCATCACATTCTTTTTCTTTGTCAGTGTTATTCGTTATTGAATAGTCACCGATGCAAGCAACCATTTTTTCCTATAACGATTCTATTTTTTGACGTGAAAGAGAGATACAAGAAAAAAATTACAAAGACTAAGTACTAATATTTAATTGTTTTTATGATTTAAGTTTTTAACTATAATATCTAACAAACTTGGAATACTATAACTAATTATTGTCTCAAATCGCTTAGCTTTATTTCTTATTTACCCCGTTTAAATGACGGATTGAATCAAAATTCAAACGTCAATGGCACGGGGTAAGTGCCAAAAGAACGCAGATCGGATTCAAAGTTTATTTATTGTTCCGATAAAAAACAATGTGTGTCAGATTGGATTGAGTTTTTTATATATAAACGCGGATTGAAAGATTGAGTTCAAGAGAGAATCATTTCGCGTTTATGTAAAACAAAAACCATTGACGAAAAAAATGTTAGCAGCTCTTGAAGGCACAAGAACTGTCAAACTGAATCGTCTTTCGATCTTTCTGTTCTATACAGCATATACCCTGATTGAATCCAAATCCTACTTGAATTCAATCTCTCGATCCGGTCATATAAACGAGCAATGCAAACACTGAAAATGAAAAATCAGACATCACTATCATTGAGGTCAAGAAGATCATTGATAAAATGAGAAGATTGCTTCAAGAAAGTAAAGTCTCGAATTTTATTAATATTTTATTGTGTAAACAACTCGTAGGTGATTTAAAAATGGCAAATGACGATCTAGAAAATGTAAAAAAAAAATGTTTTTCAGAGAAGGTTGTTAAGTTCTACAATATTGCCCTAGATTTTATTGATGAATGGGGGTCTCACTTGGGTCATTTAAAATCATTAATATACAGGAGAGCATTTTCTGTTTGAATGAAAGAGAGACATCCACCAAAGGACAAAAGGACAAACATAGTAAACAAAGAATAGAAAACAAAAAATAACAATGAGAGATGGGTGAAGGTTTTGGAGATATTACCCGAGCTTAATCACTTCAGCATTCCCGGCCACAACACAACTGTAGAGCGGGTATTTTCATTGATGTCCGTGCATGGGACGAACAAAGGGACCCGCTTGGGAGTCGATACGGTGGAATCAAGTCTTCAATGTTAATTCAATTTTAATATGAGTTGGGAAGAATTTTTAAAAATTCGTAAAAGGAAATCAGAACCTGCTGTCGCAAGTGAAATCATCTGATAAATATAAAATAATAATTCAACTCGGTACGTACATAAAATGAACATATCGGCATCTTGTAATAAATAAATAAATAAATAGTTTATTAATTAAATAATTCCCAAGTTGTGCATCAGTTTTTGCTTGATTACTTATAAAAATCACTGTCCACCAAAATGTTCCGACGAGGTCACGAGCTAAGACGTGACTCGGGCAAAAGTTTCATTTTCATTTAATTCCTAAAAAGTAGCACTTACACAAAGCCTCAACTTTCTTCTTTGGATCTTGAATCACATTGAATTCATCGTCACAGTACGTTCTTGAGATCTACATAGTATTTGTTCGTTTTCTATCGTTTGAAGCATCTTAAGACAAGGATGGAAATATGTCTCCTCTGAAAAGATGATTTCTTGATGGTCATCAAAGCCCACACTTAAAAGTGATGATGATCGCGGTGCTTATTGGTCTTCCATTCCAAAGTCAATTGAAGTGGTAAGCGAATAGTCCAAGATTTTTATAAAAGAAATTTTCCTCATGCTAGGGTGACTTGTTCTCAGTTGCTGAGACAAAACTTTTGGAATGTTGTTCATTCATCTTTAATTTTTAAAGATAAATCGACCCATTCCGTTTCGCGGAAATAAAATGCTGATTTTCTTTAATTTTTTTATCCAAAAATAACTACAGACACTGTGTAAGGAATTTTCATTGTAATAAATGTAGTTCCTGCAGCATCATCCAAAAATTTTATAAAATGATAACTTGATTTTGAAAGTCATTTAATGACACACAAGAAACACTAAGAAAATTAATGCTCCTAAAAAGAAGAAGAATAATGTATGCAAAAAACAATAATAAAATCTTTCTTAAATAATATGTTTAGTCAAAGCTTACGGTTAAATCAACTCGAATTAATGTATAGTAAATATTAGCGCATCATGCAGATAAATACGATTGCCGAAAGGTCAACATATAAATTCAATTAGTTTCTCCCAAGGAATTTTAATCGGATTTATGGCTCATCATCGAGTTTAATAATTCATTAGCAGTTCTTCTTCCCAGCCCAAATTGCTAAACGACAGGTAACCAGCTATTTCAATTCATGTTAAGTCTTTAAAAAAATTGTCACAAAGTAGCCTACGGCTTCGAAGCTAATAAATCTAAGCCTCCTCTTGTTCATCTTCTACACCAAGGAAATGCCTAATCAAAATGAAAAACAAAATTAAGCCGAACAGAAAAAATCATCTGTCAATTTACTAATAAAACTTTAACCATAAAATAAACCATCCCTGCGGTCCAAATTAACAACCCCCCTGATCAAAATATGTGATAAGCATCGGCGCAGAAAACAGCCCACCAAAAATAAAATCTGCGAAAAATGGAATATAGTATAAGATTAAATTGAAAGCCCAAAAGTATGTCCGATGCCTTGTGTCCTCCCAACACTTTCGACCCGCCCCAGCTTCCGTTCTAAATTTTTCCGTTCCATGCAAAAATAATTAATGTAAATGTTATGTAAATTTCTGTGAGAATTTTCTGAAAAGCCGCACAAAAGGCAAACCGTGCCGCGAGCTACCAGTGAAAAAAATGCTAGTACCATCTGTAAAATTTTCAGGAAATCAATATCCGAATCCAGCCACATTACAATAAATATCCATCAGTTGGGGAAATGGTGAAGAACTCCGTACATCCGGCATACAAAAAAAGGCAACGAAAAAAAACGACAACAAATTAATTTATCATAATTTAATCTCAGCCAGACATTACCCCCGGTACGGTTAAGTAAAAAAAAGGTTCTGCTAACGATGCTGGCGACTGACGAGCATGACTAAAACGAGGAGCACGTTGCTTTGCTCATCATGACGCCACTGATGATGATGATGATGACGATTTGGAGCAACACCAGTAACGACGACAGTGACTGTGCAGCATCTCCACACATAACCCTCTACATCACATAACATTTCCATCTCCACGCCGCCATTGAAAAGTTAGCACACTTTTAAATGAGTTTATTTGCCTTAGATGAGGGTTCCCAGAAAAGGCAACGAGCAATCTGATGTTCGCCGTGTTCCACTGAGTATGTAGGTTAATCGTAATTCAAATACAATCGCGCCCGATTTCAACCCCCAATGGGGTGGAATTGATATCGTAACGAGTATATTTCTGTGACTGGCTGCAATAAAATTGAAAAAAAAAGTACGTCTCCCTTTCCGGCTGAAGGGAAATCGATACTTAAAGAATAGGAAAGATGACATCAAAAAGGATATTGGATGACAAAGCGGTGAGAAGGAATCCATCCGTTTGTTTTTATGTCTTTTAGATTTTCATTCCTTGCAAACAAGAAAAAAACGTAAGTTGAGCATTCAATAATGAACATTTTAATAAGGCACTTGCTTTGATTTGAATTTTTATGTTGATTTGAGTACGGAGTCCTTTTTAAAATAACTCTTAAATGAAATACGAATTTTTAATTAATATTTGATTGATGGAATATAACATCGGTCAAGTGGCCGCCTCTTTTCAAAAGTAAGCTATTTAAATCACATTTTTTATAACAATGTCGCTTTGTCATCCTCTATGTTCATTTCGAATGGTTGGCTGGTTGTTTGGTGTTTATTTTTTCCTTCAATATCGATATTATCAATCGTCAGGCTAACGATGCCATCAGCCCAAGAGGTGCACAATGAAATCTGTGAAATGGATTCTTGTTTCAATCTCATGTGTCAAAACCGAAAATGTTTATGTTTAGCTTTAGGTACGCCATATTACATTATTCTTTTGAGTTGGCGATTGAGTTGTCAACCGAATTGATACTCGGCCATAACTGAATTAAAAGACAATGCAAAAATGTTACTTGCTGAAAACCGGCGAATCTTACACAGTAATGCGCCGGCCCATGTCTTGTTCATTGTGGCAACGAAAAATAGTCCCGCTAAAGGTAGCTATGTTTACGCAATGCACTTCTTCTTAACAATCAATGATGTCAACCTGATCATCTAGTTATATCGACCGATCTCCATAAGCACCAATCCCTGTAATGTCAGATATAGTATGTCTCGCTCCTCTATACAGCCCTCACCGCACCGCATGTGATTAAGACTTGTCTTAGTTATTCGGATTTGTATCTACACTCTGAAAAATTTAGCTCACTCAAAAATGTAAACCACCTGACCTGATAAGCGTCCGTTGTGACCAGTTTTTAGACAAAAATTTGTTAACTGATGAGGCTCATTTATCACTTGTTGGATACGTTAACTTAAAAAATGTTCGCAATTATAATTCACAGAAAATCTTGCTACATGCTTGTGAGGAACTTTCGCTGCTCAAGTTCGACTCACCACTTGCAGTTTTTTTTAATAGAAGGCTTGGACTTTGGACATTTATGGTTTCTCCGATTGAATAAATTAATAGTGAATGGGTTCTTCGTTGACGACAAAAATGAAACCATCCATCACCATTGGATGATTTTGTTTCCTTCTGCATCCAACAAGGTCCTTAATTATGGTGTTATAAAATCCACTTTTCATCTCAAGTGATTATTCCATGCACAAGTGGTTCTTTCTGGTGCCTTAACCTTAACGATGCAGCGTTTCCCATTCGAGATGTCAACTTATTATTGAGGGGAAAAATCTTATCTTCTTTCGTTTTCTGTATCTTGGTGTGATTCGGTATCAAAGTTTGAATCTTCCATATTCAGCCTTTCAAACCCTCTTCCAATACAGTGTTCGTCTACTACCATACTCTTAACTGCAAGATTAATTCTTCGCGCAGTCAAAGACTCATTAAGTTTCGAACTAAATGCATAAAGAGAGAAAGCTTATTGATAGAATTGTGTTCACACACCACAATATATTTTCCACTTCATAACAATTCAAAACCAATGTGCTTCGGTACCTCCTTCCGCTCTAGAATATTATTCATTCTGCTTCTGCTGTGCATATGTAAATATATATTTCCATATTCGGTAAAGATGCTTACTCGAGACCTTCATATCAGACGTTCCTCGTAGCAGAACTTAATGTATACCCACAAATCTGCCAAAACAAATTTTTCTGGCACATCATCAATTTCGAATAAAATACTGTGAACTAAGCGAATGTAAAAGAGTCGATATAAAATTCTCCATCATACACCCAAGTTGCAAACCACTAAGCAATTTTTCACTTTTTCCTTGAATCATTTTGCTCGTTCTGTGAAACATTCATTTGAAAATAGTCACCATCCCTTGAGTGGGAAACAAATTTAAAAAAAAGGCTATTTTCCAATCACAAGGTGTACTCGTAAAGCTCATTAGAAAGATAAGTACTCTACTTTGAATCAAATGTAATTTCACAGAGTCTTTGAATCTATATTCAAACTTTGTACACTTTGTGTGCGAGTGATGATTCCATGAAGCTCAGAAGTCTGGGGGAAAAAGTATCTGCGACGATGCTCAAAAGGCAACTAACAGCTAAGTTTCGTATCCACTTAAAGCATGATATGGTTTATTTTAAGGGCATCAACAACCTCATAGCACAGCAAAATTCACCACGTTTAGGGAAACCGCACCCCTTAAATTTAATAGTGCCAATGGGGCACCCTCGTTAAATCGTATATAGGAATAATTCCCCGGCTCCGATATCATTTATCCGAAGGTAAACATCAGCTAATTGTGTGAGAGTTAAAGTGTATACAGTTGCCACAATAAATCATTATAATTAAGCTGCTTACTATCAAAACGTGTATCACGAGCTTCAGTAAAAGAATGATTTTGTGTATATATCAAAGGTTCAATTTGGAGTCCTCAGGAGTGTGTTTGACTCCTGATTATCGTGGTAAGACTTTGCATTTGTTTATTTCCCATAACAGAGGCAAGCAAATGAGCATAAAGTAGCATCTTCAACGAATCCTCTTAAATAACAGAAAAATCGTGTGCTTCAACTAGAAGTTTATTTGAAGGGAACATGTCAGAAGTGAAGATCTTGAGTGGGGCAGTAAATGTTTGATGGAACAATTGGCTCTCAACCTTTAACGTAAGTCCCTATATTTTGGGGATTACGCCATACATTTGCTCCATGTCGCTCTGACATCCTTACCGCTAAGCAAATGATACAGAGAAATCCGATTAACGTGCTCCAATTTGGAAACTTTCAGTTTAGTTCATTTGGTGTGTCCAATCAAAAGCGCTTTAAATAATACTAGCAAAATAATAAGGCAATTGGATGTCTCATTAAGTACATAGAACAAATGATTGTCGTAGTTTACACTCTCGGGAGGCTAGTCTATACACTTTGTTACAATTGTTGTCTAACTACTGCAATTATTAGAGGAACAAAATGGGCATAAATGGAAACAAAATATTATTTTATTTCATTCCTTTATGAGTTTTTCAACATCAACTTTCTATGTCTCGTTCCCGAGACTTTTTTTAGTGCCCTATTTAACTTTTTTTTTTATTTTAGTGCATTTTGCACAGAGCTAACTTTGTGTATAGCTTTGAATTGGGACCCAAAATGCGACATTTTAAGTTTTTGTATTCGCTTAATTCACATTATTTTATTTAAAATTAGTTGATATACTTAAAAAATAGTTTTGAAACGTTGAATCATAACCTTGCTGGAAGTTTGCATTACATTTTCGCCCTTTTCTGATTGCTGGAAGATAACTTAGTGTAGGCCCGAAAAAATCACATCCCTTATCGACCACAAACTTTCAGCCAATCAGCATTCGAGCACGTCATAGTTGTGCTTTGACAATTTAACAATTATGTTTTTGCTTGATTTTTCCAAGGCCTTCGACTCAATAGATCATAGAATGTTATTTAAAAAACTAAGCTTGTACTTTTGACTTAGAGATAGATCGATTCGTTTGATAAAAAATTATCTAAGTAACAGAAGGCAAAGAGTTGCATTTAATAATAGCTACTCCCAGTCGAAAAATCGAATACATAGCAGGAGTACTTCAGCGACCAATCCTCTTTTGCGTATCAATGCACCTTTATGTAGATGCTGCGCAGGTTTATTAATCGAGAAGACTTATCAAAAAGTGTCAATTCTGAATACACACAAATGATACTATCATAATTTCCAATAAAAATTATTATGCTGCAGTAATACCACGACTGCAGATCGACTTTAGTTGGGGATATAGCGATCAAACTTGGATCTAAAATAAATCGTTCTCGTTCCGCTGCCAACCACATGAACCATGTTATCGGTCGGATATATGCAGGATTGTGAAAGCTTTGGTTGGTTGTTAGGTTCACACCTGTTGGAACAATACTAAGACTAGTGAAATCTTTACAAGTTCCCATTATGCTTAAGATATCTATTGCAAGATTGATTAGCAGTCCATGTATAGTTTAAATGTTACTTTTAATGATGTGGTCAGATGATGTGGTTCTTTTTTTTTTTTTGGTTTTATTGCTATCATTTGTTGAGTGTACTTTAACATTATTATTCATTTTGATTTGAATTGTTTTGAAGTAACCTTTCATTATACATTTTTACCAAAAAAAGACTAACAATAAGTCTATCTTGTATCCGAAAAAAAATTGAAATTTAAGTTTGATGCAAAACACTATTTTTGTTACAGGCCCTTCGAACTCGAGCATGACAAGCCGAAACAATTTTGTCCAGTAATTCTTTTCCATTTCTTAATCGATACTTGAAGTTGTAAAATTCAATAAAAATGCTTTTAGGGCAATAATAGTAAAAATTCGCAGAAGTAAAATCATGGCATCAACTATTTTATGCATTCTGATGCTTATTTTTTGGGGGATGATTCTGAAAAAAATCTTCTCTTCAGAAAGGATCCCTCCTTAATTTTGGTGTACCTTTACCCATAAAAAGATCCATAACTCCTGATAACTAAAAAGTAATAAGAAGGGAGGATTTTAAGAACCTTTTCGCTAATATTAAAATTACAAGTCCGGGTTGTTTCAGCTTTCGAAGAATCTCAATTTGAAAATCAAACATTTTTCTCCAGAAATAACGAATGAAGATGATTTAGGTAAACTATCTCGCAATGATGAATTTTTAACATACACGTTTTTTAATTTTACATTATTTTAAATAAAGATAAATACGAGAACATCATGTTTTTGGGAAATACCTGAAATATGTTAAAATTAATTAAAGTTCTTTGAAAAGGTGGATCCTGACTATCATAAAGCATCTCGATTTTTAGCCCAACTATTCGTAGGCAGAAAACTCCATAAGACAACTATTAGCAGGTTCAACATTAGACCTTTTTCAGACAACAAAGAAAACGCTAATTTTAAGTCAGTGGATACCTAAATAAAAACAATTTTTGCATATGGAAAAGTGAATTATCATATGTAACTGCTGAAAGATCTTTGCCGAGGTGTGTTATTTGGTATGGTAGTATCATTGTTGGTGTCAACCACCACATTCACCGTCCATTCAGTTCAGTTCGGTCAAATGTTAACCAAATTTATGTGGTTCCAACACGGTGGTGCTATATAGTATATCAAACCAAACTACCGGATATGGCTTTTTTGAATGAAAAAATACCTGTGGTCCATTTCACAAACAACAAATACAAATATATAGTTGTGACCAACGATTATAAATTTGTAATTTCCATTGAAGAATATAATTAACTAGACTGCAAGTGATGTGAAACACAAAATTCACATATTTGCACAAATTTTGTGATTAATAATTGTATTTCAAAATTTATAAGTTTGTTAAATGTACGACACCACAAAAGTCCTTTTTATTTAAACGAAATAACTCTATTTCACTCATTGCAAAAAGGTGAATTTGTTAGTCTGAATTTTTTTTCGTAAACTTGCGGGAGAAATACATATCAAAGCGACAGGATATTTTTTTGGAATTTGTGTGATGTTGTCGGTAAATGGTAGTGTGCGAACTATAATTTCCTTTCCCACCCAACCAAACGTATTTAATTCTTCGTGGACGTTTGTGTACTGCTCTTGTGTCGGCATAATTCAGCGTCAAAGTGGCGTAAAGGCAAGTAGAAACCCGCGTCATATCATTACCTACTCAATCGCGCACATATAGTACATATGTATGCACTGACATATGCTACGTATATATAAAGATTTTTAAGTTTGATACATAATTAAAATATTTATACTAAAATATGATAAATATTAAAATGATTTTAAAATTCCTTTTCAAAATTCTCCCTAGTTTAGGCCCCCCTTCCCAGGCCCACCGCACTTTTACATATTTTGCTATATCTACCAAAGAGAGCAAAGGCTTTCACATAAAGTTGAAATTTCAAAAAAATCCTCTTTTTGCTTTCTTTAGTTTTTGGCTCTGCGTTGATTGTCAATCATGCCAAACGGTTTTATAAATATAAAGATTTTTCGTTTTTTAAATTAAGTATACGCCACCGGAATCAGAAAATACCTTAGAGTCATATATATAGTACATAGGTTCAATATTGACGACTTGATGCAACACTTGAAAGTGTAACTTGCATGAGAAAGTTTTAAGGGCCATTCAAAGTCAGCAAAACCTGTGTGTAAACTGTATTACAGCACAAATGATAAAATTAAGGAAAAGTTACAAATCGAGCTAAAATTGCAATTTGCAGCAATTTTTTCTGTTTTTAAATATGTACTTACTATATGTAGTTTTCGGGTCAACAAAATTTAAATAAATATTTTATATCAATTTAAAGCTTGAAGTGAAAATGAAAGCGCCTATAATTTATGAAAAGTTGTATGTAAGGGCTTTAAGGGGAATAACGTCAGGATACATTTATGTAATTTAATACAAATTAAACTTAACTGAACCCATTATAGGATGTCAAGATCCAAGCAGACACATGAGTCGAAATTGCCTTATGGCTATTAATTTCAACTAAGTTTCAAATTTTGAAAGAATAAATCTCGCAAAACAAAGAAATCCTTAAGCTTCTTGTTCCTAGAATCGTTGCAAGAAAAAAAAACGCGGCTGGGTGTGCGAGTTTTGAGTCTTAGTGCCTACGAGTTCAAACCACGCAATGAGATACAGACAAGGTGACAATTAAAAAAATCCATTCTGACTTGAAAGGTGACATTTCCAGAAATTTCATGTGTTTCGCAGTTTCTAGTTTCAATTATTCCATGAATTTAAAATAAAATAAGAATGAATATTAACCGCCCATCAACTGCTGATGATCTTTGGAGGTGTTTTAAAAACTCTGCATCTGATCTCATAAAGGAGAGGATGCTTTCTCATGAAGTGGACCGAGACTTTCTCTTCCTCCATTCTTTGAGTAGTTCTTCCTTTTTTAGCACTCGTTTTTATTGGAACAGTTTTCAAAAAAATATTTTTGGAAATATTTGTTTTTCATTTAATTTCACGACAAATGTGACAGTTAATATCAAAATCCGATCCAATGGTCCTATCCCGCTGCGAGAATGCTTGGTTTCTCGTTGCGGGGATTAATAGTAAAATGTGCTGTGAGCTGTGAGGAAAAAATTTTGAAACTTGTCGGGCTATTTCGTGTAGTGTGTTTTTGCAGTTTGCAAGTTCTGGGTTCAAATCTAGGTGGATTTTTTTATATTTGTTTTTTGTTTTTTATACCCAATTCTTCTCTTTTTTTCCAGAAAAATGACGCAAAAATGCTGTAAGAAAGGCAGCTTCTATAGCTGGTGAAACCCCATCAGAAAAGGCTATGGAACTTGAAAGTATTCGCAACAGAATTGCGAATTTATAGGCACAGCGTTCACAAAAACAGGTTGCTCAATGTCGAACACTGACTCAAGAATTAGTTGCAGATATAAGAGCTGACCGAACTTCAGCAAAAAATGCTAAAGAACTTGAGAGTCATAGATTTGAAAATATCAGAGCAATGCAATCTATCGTGAAATAGCATGCAGTTCAGTTAAACTTCATTATAAACGAAATCTGCGAATTTTGTCAAGCCGAAAACGATAAATATTAACAAAATCAAGCATTAATACTATTTGACCATTAAAAGGCTTTTCTACTAGTAAGAAATCATTTCGTTTCTGAAATTTTTAAAAATTTTGTTCGGTTAAAATTTAAAACCTTACACTGATCCGGAAATGGATTCTTGCCTTACTGGCGTCATCGGATAAAAGTGAATCTTTAGTATTAATTTTTCGATGAATTATTGTACTAATAATATTACTTCATTTAAATTACTGCCTCAACTCGCTGGACATTATTTAAATTGGCATCGCAGATGTTGATGGTTTTGGCCACAATTACATGAAAAGCTTGATCAATATTGTTCCAGACTGGCTGAATCTGAAATTGAAACTCACAAAAAAGCAAAATGACAACAAATCGCAGCTCAAATCACCAGCAAATCTGTTGTTGGGCGCCTTGTATGGAGTTGAGTCCAAGTCGAGATCATTAATTTTTCTAAACAGATGCACTTGAGAACGTGTATCCCAATTACAAATTTTGCTCCATTACATATCCGTTGAAATGTAAATGAAGATTTGTCGCCAATATTGAACTGCTTTTAAGGTCAAACAGAGATGCCATGACAAAGCATGTGTTACTCAAAATTTAACAAAGGACTGTGCGCGGATTGTTACAATCATCTTAAAAAAGAATATAATAATCTATTTTTTTTTGCAAATATTTTTAATATATATATATGTATTAAATTTTTTATTAACTTATAATTATTTTATTTTTTTCTCAATTTTTTCGAAATATACATGAGTTTGAAAAAGTGAACACATTTCGATAATGATATTTCAGAAGTAAAATGAAATCAAATACGTTAAACCGAACTGTCACCCGAGACTGAATCTGTTTGCTTGACTAAAAAAAAGATATCCTGTAGTAAGTATGTTTCATGTATAATGAGCAGATTATAGCATCTGAGCATACTATAGACAAAGCTGTAAGGACTTACTCTTTAACAGATATCTTGATTAAATAAAGGCATATCCATTCTCGAAATGCTCGTACACGCTCAACAGAAAATTAAGTAAACTTTTTTTCAGAATTCATTAAAGGTCTTACGAAAACTCACACACATTACATTGGTGGAAAAGATCAATGAGGAAGAAGAGAAGCAGAAGTTGTAAAAATTGTAATGAGTGGGAAAAACCGATTATGAGAGAACGTTGCGCATTCGTCCTGTGTGGCTTAAAAACGAATTCCTATACTTGACTATACGACCGTGATGAAGTTTTGGAAAAATACTTGCAAATCAAATTATACCTTCATGCTTATTTAGTTCAACGTGCTCACATGACATACATCAAAAAGTTTCGTTTTGGTTATTTGGTGATTTCAGTATCAAGATCTGTGATTTATTGCTGTTGGATATCTGTCGTGGAAAATTCATATTCATCAAGTTTGTGGTCAAAAATAGCCCCATATATTTCAAAATATCTTTGAAAGAATCTTGATAGAATCAAATTTTGGAAGAATTCCCTAAGAAATGCTTTGTAATGGCAAAATCCAATCAATATATTGAAAGAAAAATCCTTCGAAATGTATCAAAAACTCTTTAAAAATAACCTTGTCGAAATCGGGTCATGCAACAACATCAGAGAGGAACATTGAAATGGTGTTATTATCCCTTCGGCATGACAAGATACAAATCATATACTGAAGTAAAAATAAGTATCGAAGCGTAAAAAATAATAATCATGTTTAACTTATATTCTAGACCACAAAATGGATGACCATGCCCACTACAACAAAAATTCAAGAAAGACGATTTAAAGTGTTTTCCTGTTTCGAATTAACATATACGGATTCAGTTCCGACTACCCAAACTGTCTCAATCCCTGCACTGGTCAAAATGAATGAGATATCTTAATGAAACCATGTGTATGGTTCTACTGTAAAGCCAATAAGTAAATGAAGGAACAGTGTATTCCTGAAAATAATTATGAAAAAAATTGGTTTGGGTGCGAGTAGACCTGCCCATACCATGAACTTCCCATCTCATGATAAAAAAAAACATTAAGGTGCTATTTAATTTGCTCCCAACTTTAAGATACTCATTTTTTTAGCTCCCCGTAAGTTTATATTTGCTTTCGCATCTTTGAATCATATAAAATACGATTTGCGTCGAAAGTATAGATTTAAGGGTATACTTATTATGTACATGCTAACACAGTAAGAAATACTTATAAATCTGTGAAAGATTAGCGATGTAAAGAATACATTGGTTAAATTGAATTAAAACATATCAGACTAATAAATTAAAAATATAATTATAAAGATTAAAACAAATTCATGATGAACTGTTAGGTATGAGATCATAATAATTGAGTTGAATCATTTATCTGGTTCAGTTAAAATTCTATAAAATTAAAATCACATTTATTACTTGAAATGGAGATAAGTAGGGCAATGGTAAGCTGCTGTTGAGTATTCAACATTAATTTTAATTCAACATTTCGGTAATTACTTACTTACGAAAGTATTCTTTTAAGCCGCTTTTAGAAGTTCTATCTTGCTATCTGTACTTCGCCTAGATCAGGTAGATGGCATTGTTGGTTCTTCCATGTCCTCAGCATTTACTGCAATTCTACTATGATATATTTCCATTTCGAATTTTGGGGGTGTGTAACCTTGAGATAATTGTTTTTGCTGGCTGGCTGTCCATGGCTTGCATTAACTTTAACATTGTAAGTTGAATTTGTATTTGCTTTTGGCAGTTGTTTTTCAACTTCTTCAATAAAGTGTTATAAATCAGACAGCCAGAATTATCAAATATTATATAGCTTAGTTTCAAAAGTATTACATTTTGTAAGAACGCTGTTTATAGGGATTCATATTTTAAAAGTTTGCGGACCAACTGCTTATCTAAACTTCATGTATTTTTGGAATTATTTTTAATCAATCAAATTTGTTTGAAATTCTGTCGGGTAAATATATGGCTTAAAGAGGATCACATTCAGTCCAGTTTTCTTTGCAGATTTCGATAAGATTTTCCACGCCGATTCCGAGAGATTTTTTTTATCTCTGTGTTATTTTCTGGAAAGACCTCTAGGCTTGGGTTCATGATTTAAAACCACAAACTAAATCGGATGTTATGGTCTTCCAGTTTTATCCATGTATTTTAACTTTGTCATTTAGGTTTCTCTCGATGCTTTTGCTTTAAATTCAATTGCCTCATATAATTTGAGCCATGAGCTTCTTTTTGCAAATATATTATAACGATAAAAAAGCGTCAAGCTACAGCCGAGCAGGTTTTGAACAAAAAAACTGGTGGGTCCATAATTTTCTAAGGATGTTTTCATGTGTCAGTGTTGCAGACGTCACTCTTAGTCTTGAAAAATGGGAAAGACCTACAGGATTCACATTTCTGAAACAATTTTCAAAGAACTTCCGTGAAAATTTGGATCAGGAAATAGAGAAAGGGGCATATCAATGTATGAAATGGCCTCAACTAAAAACTGTTTCAGTCTTTTTGGTAGTCTCTATAGTTATTAACTTACTTAGTTTAGTCAATTGACTCAATAAACATAATATTGATGAGAC
Source organism: Orthonevra nobilis (assembly GCA_963555765.1). Taxonomy (NCBI): domain Eukaryota; kingdom Metazoa; phylum Arthropoda; class Insecta; order Diptera; family Syrphidae; genus Orthonevra; species Orthonevra nobilis. Next base: position 53,524,343 of record OY743226.1, read on the forward strand.
TTTTGGCATTAAAATTGAACAAAAAAAAAATGTTTATATGAATTTGTCCGGAAACTTATAAATGACAGTGTATATATTTATGCATATTTTTTTATCTGATAAGGTAAGGTAAGTAAACTATAAATTTAATTCATTTTGAACTTTTTTTATTGGAAAACTAAATTGATTTTAATTGAAGAAGTCAAATTGTCCCTTTTTTTGACAGTTTTTTCGTCATAAAATTCAAACCACCCTGTGAAATTTAACCAAAAGCTTTTCAGGTGATCTTTATGCACACACAAGCTTCGATAGCTTGATTTGTTCTCGAGTTAGGCTGTACGAAAGAATCCGCACAAACGTACGTACGTACGTACACACACACACACAGACATCTTTCTAAAAAATCATGGAATCCGACTACTGGGACCGCAAATCGTGGAGAAATGTAAAAATTTTGAATTTCGAAAATCGGACCGATTACAAGAACTTCCTGATGGGAAGTTAATAATACTTTTGAAATCTTTTATCTTGATTTGATTTTTATTTTATCACAAGCGGTTAATGTTAATTTATTATTTTAATTAAGTACATATATTGATTATGATCAGATGCCTTAAATCAGAAGGCTTATCTTTGACAGTTTTGCCCTTCCATACAATGAAACTCGTTTTACTGTTTCACATCTGTAGTAGCTCAGATGGAGTTTCTTCTCAATAAATAATCATTTTGTTCGTGATAGGTACGAGTATGTACGAGTGAAATGCGGCCATGAACGCCAAAAGCTGTTTTCCTGTCATTACTCATAAGGACCAACATTATTTACGCCTTTGATTTGGGCCCAACTTGAATAGAAATGATTTGGTTGTTCCGAAGACAGCTTACAAAAAACATAAAACCCACAAAAACTGTACTGAGGAAACAATAAATTGATGAAAATAACTAAACGACACTTACATACTTTTCAGCTATAAACTGTAGCGGTTGGTATTCCTTAAAATGTGATTAATCCATTTACCAGCACACCAAAAGAGCTTTAATAAAAAATTCCACTCACTCTATAAACCACTTCATTAAACTCTGATTTCACATTAAGATGCAGAGTGAAAATTTAATCCTTGAACGATATATCCAGCATGATAATATTTTTATCCAATTTTTTATGAATCGTAGACCCGTGTTGTTAATAATTCCTCCGCTAAATTGATTTTCGAACGATAAATCCGTTTTAGTTAAAAGAAAAAGAACACAATTGAGAAACGTTTACATCACCGAAAAAAAGGATCTATTTCGGAAATCCTTAAAGATAATCAAATTACCGTGTACCGGCTTCAAATTTCGACGCTGCCCTCCAGCATATTAAAAACAGCCAAAATGCAAGAAGTGTTCGCTTAACACATGGTTGGAAAACACCCGTAAACGACTTCCGCGATTATTACTGAACGAGACAAAATCGAATTACGAACTAAATAAAAAGCAGACGGTTACATCCTGTTTGGCTGTTGTTTACAAAACAAATTATCGTAAACGTAGTGGGTGAATATGATTCACTTTGGTGGAGATATTTCGAACTGACATTCCAATGGCCCAGTGCGCAGGACATTCGAAAATCTTAAATTCTAGTACAAAGTGTAAGGAGAAACAAAAATGTAGGGTACAACTGTTTTCACTCAAAAGGGGGAGGAAGGTTTTCGAAATTTCGAATATAAGGAAAAAAGGTAAGCCATGCGGTGGAACCAGAATTCGAAGACCAACTTTTTATACGAGGAATACTTTTGAAATAACAATGGTATGTTAAATGGTCTTTACCCCAATTAGATGGCGAAATGACTTCGATTTGAACAATAAAGTACCAATGGCTGAATGAAAAAAACTTTTTTTTTCCGGAACTTTTGCTTAAAAATAATCGTTTTGCAATCGTTTTAAAACAAAAACTTTTTGTATGTTTAGAAATAATGCTGAAAACAATTCGGAATCTTACATTATTAAGTTCCTATTAACTATGAAGAACTTAAAATAAAAAAAAATATTTTATTGGGATTCATTTTAATCTCCTGTCATACGCTGAGGAATTACCACATCAAAAATTTTATTATTTTTTTTTCAAATTTATTTGGATACGCTGACCATATTTCCAACTTTCGAGCCTATCGATTCTTCTTTGATTATGTAAACTGCTAAATCGAAAATTCATGCTCTAAAAATCACTCATCGTTTCACTAATTCTGTACGGAACCGAATGTTGGACGAGAGGCAAGATAGCAGAACAGATTTAAGGAACCTTCGAATGAATAACTTTTCGTCGGCAATACGATTTTGTCCTGATCGGAGTGGAAAATTTCCTTATAAAGTTTATCCGAACACACATTGCAAGGGAAATGACCTCGACCTGTTCGCCTTAGTAGCCTTGTCCCTGCCGAGGCCGGCCTCTACTTCGACTCTAAAAGTTTGATACAGAACAGAATGGCGATGCCGCTAATCTCCCACATCGCCCGTTCATGTGTGGGCAGGCGTACAATTGAGACATCACACGCAGTTCGGAAAATTATCTCCTCTTCAGCAGGGCGGTATCAAGCCGCAATATGGCAGATGCCGAGAAGCAGCACCAACAATTTTGGTGGCTTTTAAAAGACTTATGAGGAACTCTCTCGTCGATTTCCTTTCAGGTTAGGATTGCACCCAGGGCAACGTTGGCTTTGTTTTGTTGTATTTTATTTTCATAAATCGCCTTGGCCGGCTTGTATAGATTTAGTTTTCCTTAGATATAGTTAGGATTAGTTGGTGAAGATATTTACAACTATATTATAAATATATAGTATATATTTGAGTTTATATATATTAATTAAGTATACATATATTTTATTTATATATATATTTATATATATATATATATATATATATATCTAAATAGGTTAAGGGATTAAAGTTATTTTAATTAAGTTTAATGACTTAGATATACAATAAAAAACGTCTAGTCACTAAGTTTTTTTTAAAAACATTTTCTTGTTAAAATAATTGTTAACATTAAGATATAAATAAAAATAGTAAGTTTAAGTCGAAAGACATAAAATAAGTACAAGGTTTTGTTTAGAGTGTCCGCACAGGACCAGTAAGCTAGTTAATTAAAGTTAATATATATAACTAGTTTAAGCGTTTTTATCTAGTATGTAAGTAATTCTAATAAGTTAATAGAAATGCATTGAAACTGAAACTGAAAGTTTTGACAAATATGGCACACTTAACAACTAAATACACCACACGCTTAGAGTTAACCCCGTCAACAAGAGTTAACGCTCCCTTTTTGGCCGGATATGTCAATCAAAAGAATTTCCAAATTTACTCACGGATAAATATTTCTTTTTGTTCCTAATGATTAGGTCCATTTTGTATTTTCTGGCCACTTTCTTTCTTGGTTATTCAATTGCTTACATCACACTTGTTAGATACGCAGTTGATTTATTTCGAAACAGTTTGTTGAAATTTCTCGGCTTCGTGTTTTTTTTTTTTGCAAATACTTGACTTTTTCCCAAAAGCCACTTGCTCAAGAGAAACCTCTCGCTGTTTCCTGCAATCCACCCGTTAAATGAGGCGTTAATTCAGACGGTGAAGAGAAATCACAAACGTTCCGAGAAGAAGGGATCCCGAAAAAGGTAGCAGCCGTTTGGCATATGAATAAGTTATTTTTCAAGTCGTAGGAAAACGTAACGTTGTTGGAGCGAAAAAATAGCAAAACATTACTGAAGAAGATTCCTGAAAAGCATTCACTAGGAAACTGGAAGAATGGTCCTCTAGGTAGAGTGAATAAATGGCAAATAAAATAAGAAACAGGTTTCATTTTACTACGTGCGGCTATATGTAGGCTTTTTAAGTTAAATGATCCCTCAGAGTATTTCGGATTCTTGTTTCTATTTCCGTTGGATAAATTTGCCACATTAATTCTAAGAAAGGTGTGTAAAAAGTGTAAAAATTTAAAGGACACTTTTAAAGTACTTCTGGTGTTTGGTGTATTCTATAAATACCAATTATTGATTATCTTCAGATGAACGGGATTAAGAGAGCCATTACATGCGAGTAAACACTGGAACCAACACAACTTGGCAGATGCGAGATTGATTGCATCGATGTTCACCATGGTTACTAAGAATTGGATTGGAAGTTATAGACAACACCCATTGGTGCGGCACAAATGTAATCGATTTGTTTCCAATCCAGCAGTCCCAATTTTCCTATTTACAAAGGACACGTCAGTACCCACTGAAGCAAAACGGTATCAAAGGAATTTCGAAACATCATTCAACAGATTTTCTACGAGCCTTTTTATTATGATGCAAGAAGAATTAAAGTAATATTTGAGTGATGAATATTTTCATCCTTAAATGTCAACGTGACCAATTTTCAATGGTAAGTCAAGGATTTATCAGATCAATGGCATGAGCTATGAGTATTGACAATCCGTCACGAGCACTAAGAGCTAAGAAGAAAATATAATCAAAAAGGGCTTACTTTTGTGAATTTAAAAATTAATAAAATGGAAGGAGGTTGGTTATTTTGGGTTGGCAACTAAGTAATTGCAGATTTCACTCATAGATGGCTTTGGTTGAATTTTTAGGTTTGCTGACATAATCGAAATGTCAAACACATTTTGTTATTTGATAGTTGGCACTTCAACTGTCAATCAGTAAAAAATGTCTTTGATCGGTTTTGTAGTTTTTGTTTTGCGTCTGTTGAAAAATGGAAATTCAAAACGAACATTTATGTCAAATTTTGCTTTTTTTATTTCCAGAAAGAAAATAACGCATCGCAAGCTCACAAAAAGTTTTGTGCTGTTTATGGTGACGAAGTTCTAAAAGAACGGCAGTGTCAAAATAGGTTTGCCAAATTTCGTCCAAATCAAAGGAATAATCGATTTAGATCATCACAGTTCAACACGTGAGATTGCAGAGAAGCTTCATGTATCACATACATGCATTGGAAATCGCTTAAAACAACTTTGCTATGTACGAAAACTCAGTATATGGGTTCCTCGTGAACTGAAAGAAAAACATTTAACACAACGCATTAAAATCTGCGGTTTTTTAAAGAAACGTAATGAAAATGATCCTGAAAGATGGCAAAAGGTCATCGCTCAAAATGGGCAATACATTACAGAATAAAGTTATTTCGTTCCATGAAAAAATTGTCTCTTATTTTCTAAAAAATCCGCAAGTAGTTAGTTGTCAACCTGATAGTTATAATTTTCTGATATAGTGTGTGAACGCTTGGAACATTGAAACATTTTGCCCTGTTCATTGTGGTCTTAAGTTTGTATACAAGAGGATTTATAAATAGGCCAATTATAAATTTCGGCACCGCTTTCCGACTCGTCTGAATTCGATAACGGAGAATGTTCGCTGTTCTATGAAGGACAGTAACGAAATGTTTCAGATAATGTTCGATGTTTCGGAAATCTGTCCAGCTATATACCTTTTATGCAAACGATATCGATGATCAAATTGGAAGAAGACAACGAGAAGTCAATTGTGTAGTTGCAAGTATCGAAGCCAAAGCAGGAACAATGGGACTAAAGTTATATGAAATGCTGTCAAAAAAAGAAAAACGCAATAAAAATAAAAAACGATGAATGGGGCAAACCAAACAAGGACTTCGACTTTCTACTATCGCAGTTCCTTTTTCGTATAGAGGCTTTTTAGTAATAATGATCTAACGTTGGTCCACTTTCCGAATATGGGACATTATGTTAGGCTAGGTAAAGGGGTGAAGCATGGGTAGATGGTAGAGAACCAGTTTGTTTCCATAATGAACCGGCAATGTTTTTTGGGTTTGCTTTAGTAAGTTCGGGCAAAGTTTTGAAGAAATGGGGACCCAGATAACTTGATTTGGCCGAGAGTTCACAGAGGAGATGGGTGACGGTCTAGTCCTCCACGTCCGAGCGGCAGCTTCTGTAGAAGTCTTTTGACTTCAAGCCTAGTCTTTCCGCATATCTGCCAATAAGACAGTGAGGACCTCAATACTTAGTTTGACTGTAGCTAAGTGGATGTCGATAAATTGTGTAAAATGCATCCGCAGGGAGCATTGTACTACAAAAAAACTAACTCTAGGATGGAAAAAGCTGGAAAAAATAGAACGCAAGGCTTGTTGATGGCATCACTGATGCTATGAGCACCAGCCCTACAGCAGCACTGAAAGCTGTCATTGGGCTGCCCCTCTTAACATTTTCATTGCGAAAATAGCCGCCAGAAATGCCCTTAAGATGCAACTGGCAATGAAATACAAGCCAGATCACGGATAAACCATATTCCGCTCGATCCGAGAATGTATGATTGTATGTAGCTTTGGGCGTGTCTTTCAGAAAAATATGGTCCGGAACCTTTCTGCGGCGTAAGCTGGACTACGGCAATAGGTCTGACCAATAAGTGGAAACAAAAGCTACGCATTGCCCACTGGAGAAATCTACCATAACTCAGACATTCCAAATTACTAATCAATCTCTTCTTTTACAGAGAAATCTTTAAACTCAACAAGGATAACTTTAGAAAGCTTGTGGGCTCCCTCTCAGGCCATTCCCGCTTGTGATCAACAACTACCGAGCGTAGACTCTGTTTGGAAGACGACAAAATGGCTGTACACATTCTTTGTGAATGTCCAGCTCTAATTTGGCTAAGAAGGCGTATATTCCTCAAGGAGGTATGTTCTCCATTGAACATAAGCTTGAACAAAGCTTAAGACATTCTGTCTATCATCAGAAGAAATGGAATGTCTATTAGCCTTAACATGTTCCCTAAAAAACAAATAAGACGAATCTAATAAAGAGGTTAATATTGTTAGTTTGTATGTTTCTGTGTATAATCTTTGAAACGAATTCTTTCACGTTCAAATAAAAAACCTTTTTGACCAATTATGCAACTAAAAAAGAGCCGAACGAATGAGTTTATTGTAAACACTACATTCAAAAAGTACATACATTTTTGAAAATATGACAAAAAAATATATTAGAAATTGATTTCAATCTTCAATCACCTTTTTCACAACAATGAAGTTGGACAATGACTTCTAGAGCTAGTAAAATAATAAAATGAAAGTCTCAAACTATCATTTAGGAGATTAGATCAGAGAATGGGTACCACAACCGCTCACTATTTTTAATAATAACGATATCCATTCTCCTTAATAAATAATAAAATACAATAAAAAAAATTGGTTTGGGTGCGACTAGGCCTGCCCATACCATGAACTTCCCATCTCAAGATATAAAAGAAATAGGTGCTATTTTATTCGCCTACACCATGAAATTCAATTCGGATTATGAAAACATCATTCATTCCCTAATCAAATGCATTGCAAACAAGAAGATCAGCCGCATATATTTTTAGCTGCTTTGAGGATACCATATACTCGTATATGTTTTCGTATTTTTGGATCATTTAAAATACGAATTGCGTATTTAACATTGATATATTAACATATTTCAATTTGGAAATACTTTTTTTGTGACTGAGTTACATTTCTACTAAAAGAAAATTAGATTTTTAGTTTTACTGCAGAAATAACTTAATATAATTAAAAATAATTTTTACCGTTTTTTTTTAAATGATAGCTGGTTGGACTTTTTTTGTCATTAATCATTTAATTACTAACTTGAGGTGGCGTTACAGTCCGCGGGGCATGGTATTTTATCCTTTTGGCTAAGTCGATGTCGCTGTACAACTCCTAGCATACAGTTCGTTGTTGAATCTTCTCCTCCTCTCACAGTCATCAAATGGGACAAAAGATTACACTTTTCTCTCGGAACAACCTAAGTGGCCTTCATCCGCTTGTGAAAGTGTACATGCTTCTGCACCGTATAGTAGGACGGGGATGATATGGGTCTTATAGAGCGATGCTTCAGTTCTTCGAAACAGTGCTTAGCTTTCTTAACCAGAGGTATTCTTCAGTTGATCTCAGCGCTGGTGTTATTATCTGTTTTTAGAGCGGAGCCAAGATAGACAAAGCCCTAACTATCTCAAAGTTATATACGGCGGAAAAGATGCAATTTTGAGGAGATTAATGCATCTATAATTGGCTTCCTTCCTTCAGGATTGGGCAACCAATACTGAGATTCCATTCATCTCGCATGCTTTCTTCTGACCATGTTTTGCAGATGAGTTGGTGCATACTCCTAGCTTAGTCATCGCCGCCGCTTTTAAAAGTTCTATCTTGATATCTGTACTTCGTTTGGGTCAGGTAGATGGCATTGTTGGTTCTTCCATGTCCTCAGCATTGAGTTCAATTCTACTATGATATTTCCATTTCGAATTTTGCAGGCTTCGGTTTGGGGTGTGTAACCTTGAGATAATTGTTTTTGCTGACTGGCTGTCCATGGCTTACATTAAACGACGCAATGAAAGCATTTTCGACTGTAATATAGGACCAACGACCCAAAACCTTAACCAGTCATCCCTCTAAGAAGTGAAGTGAAGAAGTGAAGATAAGATATATAAAATTTAGAGTTGCGAAAATCGATTTCACAACAACAACTTTAACATTGGAAGTTGAATTTGTATTTGCTTTTAGCAGTTGTTTTTCAACTTTTTCAGTTAAGTGTTAATAATCAGACAGCCAGAATTATCAAATATTATTAAGCTTACAATAGTTTCAAAAAAATTACATTTTGTAAGAACTCTGTTTATAGGGATTCATATTTTAAAAGTTTGAGGACCAACTGCTTATCTCAACTTCATGTATTTTTGGAATTATTTTTAATCAATCATATTTGTTTGATTGCTTTTCTTTGGAAGATATTAACCACTGCTCGGAATATTTAGGCGTCATTATCTTTATGTCCTTTTTGAAAGGGTACATAATTTCCAGAGATCTCTTCCGCCTCTTCCTTCCGAGTTGGGAAATGCTCATCCTAGGATCTTTTTCTTCTGTTTAATATATGGCTTTAAGAGGATCACATTCAGTCAAGTTTTCTTTTCAGATTTAGATAGTTGTTTCCAGGCCAATTTCGAGAGAGTTTTTTTTTCCATGTATCATTTTCTGGAAAGACCGCTTGGATTGGTTGCATGATAAGAAACCACAACAGGGGAAAACAAACTAAATCGAATGTTATGATCTTCCTTGAAATATACGAGTAATGCAGTTTTATCCATGTGTTTTAACTTTGTCATTTAGGTTTCTCTCGATGCTTTTGCCTTAAATTCAATTGCATCATGTAATTTGCGCCATGAGCTTCTTTTTGCTAATATATTCTAACGATAAAAAAGCCTCGAGCTACAGCCGAGCAGGTTTTGAACAAAAAAACTGGTGACTCCATAATTTTCAAAGGATGTTTTCATGTGTCAGTGTTACAGACGTCAATCTGAGTTTTGAAAAATGGGAAAGACTTACAGGATTCACAATTCTGAAACAATTTTCAAAGAACTTCCGTGGAAATTTGGATCAGGAAATATAGAAAGGGGCACATCAATGTATGAAATGGCCTCAACTAAAAGCTGTTTTAGTCTTTTTGGTAGTCTCTATAGTTATTAACTTACTTAGTTAAGTCAAGTGACTAAATAAACATAGTATGGATGAAACTTTTGGCATTAAAACGGAACAAAAAAAATGTTATATGAATTTGTCCGGAAACTTATAAACGGCAGTGTATATATTTATGCATATTTTTTCATCTGATAAGGCAGCTATGAGCTATAAATTCAATTCATTTTGAACTTTTTTTATTGGAAAACTAAATTGATTTTAATTGAAGAAGTCAAATTGTCCCTTTTTTTGACCGGTCCCGAACGTGAAATAAAATATTCACCGAACTCGCCTCTCAATAAGTCCATTGTTCCGCGTGCTGTGTGGCATGTGGCCCCGTCTTGTTGAAACCACATGTCATGCAAGTCAAGCGCTTGCATTTTGGGCAAAAAAAAGTTGCATATCATCTCACGGTAGCGCTCACCATTCAGTGTTACGTTACGATTCGCATCATCTTTGAAGTAGTACGGTCCAATGATGCTACCAGCCCATAAACCGTACCAAACTTTGACTTTTTCTGGATGCATTGGTAGCTCTTGCAATGCTTCTGGCTGATAATCACTCCAAAATCGACAAATCTGCTTATTTACGTGCCCATGAGTCAAAAATGAGCTTCGTCGCTGAACACAATTTTTCGGTAAAAAGCGCGCGATGAACTTTCTTAGCACAGCACGCATTTTGATAATAAAATTCAATAATTTGCAAGTGTTGTTCGTTTGTAAAACGATTCATGGGTAAATTATAGACCAAACTGAAGATGTTTGACAGTGAAACAAAACACGAAACGTGCTTCAGCTGTTTAAACCAGTGTTGCCAAAAAGATAATAGCTAAAAAATCACCCTTTATTTGGTGTACAAGCATGGATACTTTCAAAAGCGGATGAAGACCCCGTTGTTTCGAGAGAAAAGTGTGATCCTTTGTCCCATCTGCATTGACGGTGTGTGGAGGAGAAGATTCAACAACCAATTGACATAGCCAAAAGGTTAAAATACCAATGCTACGTGGACTGTAACGCCACCTCAAGTTAATAATTAAATGATTAATGACAAAAAAAAGTCCAACCAATTATCACGTTTAAAAAAAAATGGTAAAAATTATTTTAAATTGTATTAAGTTATTTCTGCAGTCAAACTAAAAATCAAATTTTGTTTTAGTATCACAGAAAGGCAACTCGATCAAATAAAAAGTATTTCCAAATTGAAATATGTTAATCTTTCTTTGTGCACAACATTAGATAAATGTTACTAAATCAAAAACGATTATTTCCAAATTGTTTAGCTGATCACTTAAAAGAATACTTTCGTAAGTAATTACCGAAATGTTGAATTGAAATTAATGTTGAATAATCAACTTTACCTTCTTAGCAGCTTACCAATCCCCTTCTGATCCCAATTTCAAGAAATACCTAATATTTCATCATTAATTTGTTTTAATTTAGTTTTAATCTTTATATTTATATTTTTAATTTATTAGTCTGATATGTTTTAATTCAATTTAACCAATGTATTCTTTACATCGCTAATCTTTCACAAATTAATAAGTATTTCTTACTTTGTTAGCATGTACATAATAAGTATACCCTTTAATCTATACTTTCGACGCAAATCGTATTTTATATGATTCAAAGATGCGAAAACAAATATAAACTTACGAGGAGCTAAAAAAATGAGTATCTTAAAGTTGATGATGGGACCAAATTAAATAGCACCTTAATGTATTTTTTTTATCATGAGATGGGAAGTTCATGGTATGGGCAGGTCTACTAGGTCTCTAGGTCTACTCGCACCCAAACCAATTTTTTTTTTCATCTGATAAGGTAGCTGTGAAATTTAACCAAAAGCTTTTCAGGTGATCTTTATACACACACGCTTCGAATTTGGCTTCGATAACTTGATTTGTTCTCGAGTTAGGCTGTACGAAAGAATCCGCACAAACGTACGTAGGAACGTAAGTACATACGGACGTACACATACACACACAGACATCTTTCTAAAAATTATGGAATCCGACTACTGGGACCGCCAAACGTGGAGAAATGTAAAAATTTTGAATTTCGAAAATCGGACCGATTACAAGAACTTCCTGATTGGAAGTTAATAAACTTGAATTATGATATATAGAATTGAGAAGACCCTCTAATCAAACTTTAATCCTTCAGGCTCTCCTCTATAGGCGTCAACACCCACCATAAAAAAAAGAGAATTGGTCAACTGAATCTTTATGCTCGCTGAACTATAAATTTTCAACTTCCTTGTTCCCCTTAAATTATGTAACAATATACTCCCTTAAGAGGATACATCAATTGTTATGAGAGCCCCATACTTTATAGTATATTCATCTCACCGTTTTTTTGTTGTCCTTCAACAAGACTCGTTTCTATTTTTATATTGGTTTATACTTCTTCTTGTCACTCAATAAACTAGCAACCATTTCCCATCCTCATTTCCTTCTTATGATGAAAATAGAAATACTGGCTTGCACTTTAGAGTTGCAAAATAGGCAAATGATCAGTGAGGCAACATAGTATCCACTTTGAGTTTACAACTCACTGGGCCGAGCAAGTGGATACCAATAACCGAACACACAAAACAATCCCAAAACTATAAGAACTGACTTATTCTTTATCAATCGACCGGATTCCTGGTTCTCGGATGGTCTATGAACAGCCAGAGGCAATAAAGTCTGTCGTCCGGTGTTATAGTTGCTTGTTGTTTATTTTTTTACTTGTCATGTTTTAAACAAGGAACAGACACTATTCCCACACGCTCCAACGAACTTATTTTGTTAAAGAAGAGAACTCGAATTGGGGCTAGGATATCCTGCTCTTAAGGATTGCATTAAAAATTCCATCAAGATGTTACGCAAGAGTTAATTTTATTGCTTACAGGGTTATTACCTTTCTAGGTCTCTAGGTTCAACGTTCATCAGTTTATAGAGTGATTTATTTCTGGGATTCTGCGCACGTATTGCATAGTCCGCAGTAGTTTATTTATGGTCCTCCTTACACGAGCTTAAGTATAAATGCAAAGGTTGCTCTTTAAAATCCTTGAGAGGTGACAAACCAGCAAATGAATTTGATTATGCAATCGATTTAAGGATGAGGTGGGACATGGCTGAACCAATATATTGATAAGTTACAGATTGAATTTGATTGCCTCGAAACATGAGACATACCACTGCTATAAATTTGACATTTGCAGGTAATTTACGGCTTTTTGACCGCAATAATGTGTTACAATGGTCAAAAACAAGAAGACACGGTATTTTTTTCGAGCCGTAACTTAAAATCACTTAAAATTACTGATCTCGATTCCAACGAACAAAAACGAATGAGTGTGATAAAAAAGTTAAATAAGGTTTCACTTCTTAAACTATTTAGGTCATTATTTGCTGAAGCTTCTGAGCCAACACAAATTCGGTTTCCTTTAGAGACCAGTTCTTCAATGAGGCGGAGCTTCAGTCTGGAATTCGATGACACTCTTAGCCGGGATGTTTTTAACTATACGCACAAGGTAGGTGAGCCATTGAAGTCGATAGATTTTTGCCTACTAAACTCTATCCAAATCATTGGACAGTTTTACTTCTCCTCCATGCTCGCTTCTCGCAGGTGGGACTAAATCCGACCAAGTCTTTTAATTTCAAAGGTCCTTCTGCTGTCTTACTTATCGCCCACTTTAAGAAGATGAGTGTTTTGCAGATAATATTTAATCTTCATTAAGATGGAAGCGTTAATCATAGTTCAAGGAGCATCGCTTGTCTAGGTAACCACAATGTTTAAGATGCTCTGGGTATCGTTTTCGATAATTTGTCCTTGGTACCACATAATGCAAATTCGTTTGGCTTATTGAAGGGACGGCAGTCACAACGAATTATGTGCTGCGAAAAGGCTTCAGACTATACAATAATTTGGAACTTGTAAGCAACGTTAACCATGGGTATGCCTTGACAGAAGTTGCACTACGTAAGACAGCCTTTTTATTTTATGAGACAGAGAGAGCTAATGCTTTCATCGTCCAAAGAATGACGCACAATCTGGTGCATGCTCAGCTTGTAGACCAGCTAAGCTATTCGGGTGGCAGCACTACTTCACTGGCTGGCATCGCGTGTTTCTATATACCATTTCATGTTTGCTGCTCGAATACATCACAAATTTGCTCGGATCAATATATCTTTTAGAGCTACGGAGAGCCTGCAGCAAGGTATTGACCCTTGGCAAGGTCACTTACCTTGAAAAGAATAAAGAGTATGTTTTTTCTGTTTTCACGATGGTGAGATACGGAGAAGTTATTAGGCATATAGTGTTTCTGAAAAATCGGTGTGACACATTGAAATTGAGATAAGAGGTATATAGAACCAATGTTGCCATCAAAAAGTTTGCAACAAGTCTTTAAGATTAAGTCTGATTGCATAAGCTGGAGGGTTGTACGGATCTTGCCATCCCAGTCCTCTCAAGGCAAATCTCAAAAATCGTTTTTGAACTCTTTCAATGCTGTCGATTTGACATTTGTAGTTCACACTGGATAAGCATATTCGAAGATCGGACTGACAAAAATTATAAACAATTGCTCAACAACAAAAGGGTCATTAAATAGTTTAGACTCTCTTTTAATCCAACCAAGTTTTGATTTCGCTTTTTTGGAAATTATGTTGATGTGCTGTTAAAACTCAAGAGCAATATCACACTTTGTCGAACAAATTGAATTAGAGGCAAAAGATATAAAATATTCAAATAAAATAGAAAAAATCCAAAAACAATTTGAAAAAATAAATTTTTTTTTAGTAATCTAAAAAACGGTCAAACAAAACGCTACAGGCGTTAGAATTAACATCAGAACAATCAAGAAGATTTGGCCAGTTTAACACTAGAGTCAAATATGATATATCATGAATATTATTATCGCTTAATGATGGTGATACTAAGAGTGATGGATGATATAGATCCTCAGTCACGAGTGGTTCATATTATATTTACACTGCAATATTTGTATCAATGGTTATTAATACAAGATCAAGTATTTTCCCATACAAGTTCGTAATACTATTCAATTGAGTTAAACATATAGATATAAATATATTAATAGTGCTTTGCATTGCAAAACTGTCGGAATAAGAATCACGAAAATTGTAGGGCAAAACACGTACGTGTTTAATTTGTAGTTTGCCATTTTAAAATGCAGATCATTTAGCCATCACTGAGCGCGAAACTGTGAGATCATACTTGATAAAAATAGCACCCAAGTGCGAGTGGGACTTTTTTGTTTGTACGCAGTAATCTTTAGGTTTTGATCTCTGCGAATATAAAAATATACGACATACTTCGCATTTTTCTAGTTTTAAATTTCACAAACAAACATATGTAGCCTTTTTCTTGGCGTAAAATTAAGTTCCGATTTTTAAAAATTTATTTTTTTGTGATGGAAGTACAAAGTTACGGCTTTAATTACTCATTACTTGCGCTTTAAGACATTGCTTCCTACAAAATTTCATGATTCTAGGTTTACGAAGTACCCTATAAGTTTTTTTATTAACCATGCAAGTAAGAATCAAAATATGCGGCCTGAGAAGAAGGATGGGCACACATAGATAAACAGCATAGTGATCGTATTATTATTCAGTTCTTCATTTTGAGAAACGGAACCTTTACAACAACATTATCGTCCAACTGTTGTTTTAGCAAAACTGTAAATTAATTGGTAATCCACATGTTAAGGTCGAATGACTATTGCATATACAAAGAGTCAACGTAGATATGGTGGGCAATTTGGCTTGGTGGTACCATTTGTCAATACTTCTTC
The DNA here is from genome assembly GCA_963555765.1 of Orthonevra nobilis. Lineage (NCBI taxonomy): Eukaryota > Metazoa > Arthropoda > Insecta > Diptera > Syrphidae > Orthonevra > Orthonevra nobilis. The sequence continues at coordinate 53,539,616 of OY743226.1, forward strand.
TGCGAAATTGTGGAAGGCGTCATCATCACCGTCAATTCTCATGCAGTATTAACAGATATTTTTTGTGCTTCAAGTCCAAGACATCAACGAGACTGTGCCACATGTCACATGTCTTTACTGCTAGAAAAACTTCCTCTTCGAATTATATCGCGATTTGGTTAAATGCCTGACCATCAAGACTGTGTGAGCTGCCGCTTTGACTTTAATTTAGTACGCAAAATCTTCACGCTTTACAAAATGAATATTCGAAAGTTATGGCCGAGTTGATCAAGGAATAAAAATTGGGACAAAATGCCATCAATCATCCATTCCCTCTTTAGTTGATAGTAGCATTCCAGCTTTCAGCTCTGCGGAGAAGTAAAATCAAGCTGGGGCTGATTTTTACGCTTCTCAGATCATACTTTACCTCCTCATGTACTCCAGCGACATAAATGGTTAAAAGTAAATTTGCTGCCCTCGGTATTAAAAAGACATTTGATCGATCCTGATCTCAACCGTTTCAATTGGTTGACGCCACCGGTAAAACATATAAATGAGGCGAGTTCACAAATATCGCTCATCCAATTTAGAACCATATGATGTTTCGTAAATTGTAATAAATCTTTATAAACAACTTATCCATCTAGTTACTTAAGATTGTTAAACACTACGAAAAATAAAATTAATTACCCTTCACCTCCTCTTGTACTCGAGCGACCAAAATGGATAAAGAAAGTTTGCTGAGCTTGGTATTTAAAAGGTATTATCATTATAAGAATATCCTTATCCCTTATAAGTAAATGCTATTGTTATGTCGAAATGTCTGCGAAATTGAAATCGAAATCGTGAATATGTTTTATTTGAATTTACTTGGAACCATAAATCTCCGTGATGGCATCTACTATATATCAACACTTTGAATTCCGAAAATCGGGCCTATTATAATAACTTCCAACTTCGAATTTGAATATATTTTTCGCAAACGTGGATTTTTTGTCTATACTACAAATATATAAGAATTATTTTCCGCCCAGATTATCTTTTTAATAAATAAAATTTGTCAACAAATCCAAACTTTAATGCGAGATTTCCATTATAGAAACATTTTCCATGTCAACACACAATAACAAAATATAATTTATTCAAAAACCAGGTATTGCCGCAAAATCCCTAAAAACATTTAATTTAGGCAGGTCAGTACATCACCCTCAATTTATCGTTCATTGCAGCACAGCAAAATTGTAAGCAATTATTAAATGCAGGAAAACAGTAATCCGGAATTGTGTTTTTTGGATATTCTAAAATAATAATCAGTCACTCCTCACACCTACAAGTTCTAATGACTCGTGTCACATAACAAAGAAATATTAATTATCTACACACCGGGGAGCTCATGCGTGGGCATTCATTTTCGATTGTCCTTCAAACCGGTTGCCTGATCCCGGAACCTATTCCCTTTGTATCGTGCTCTGCCATTTAATTGCACTTGATATTTCGATACTTTCCATGAAGCCTTGTTCCAGGTAGGGATTTTACAGGTTAATAACGACAATAGTCCAGACTCGTCACATGTGAAATTCGGAGTAATAAAGCTTGCATGCGAAAATTCAATTTCATGTGACATTTTTGATTGGTATGTTTTGTAAAGTACACTTATGTCAGTGGAGTCCTGGAGCTGGCATCACCGTGGTTACTACAGCCACACCTGAAGTAACATGGTGATGTGGTGATGGCTTAATTGCAATTTGTATTCGTCGACGCATGCAGTGGAATAAAACCGTGGATTATTGATTGCGAAAACTTTCGTTAACGAAGAATTCAAAGGATTTTTATTACCGGAGGTAAATTAAATATTTTAATTGGCCCCTTAATACTTGAACTGGAAATTGCAAATATCATATGCTCATTTTATTGCGAAAGTTATTAATTACGAGTGTTGTTTTTTCCACAGAGATCGCATTGTTGAGGGTGTTCAGTAGAAATATTTCAAGTTTCATCTTACGAATATCTTTTTTAAATCATCTTTATCTTCTTTACATATATATAATTCTTTTGTACTTATGTGTGTCACTGAACTGCTCGTAAGCGGTTCAACCGTTTTTGATGCAATCTTTTGTGTGTATTTCAGCGGGTCCCTGGATGGTTAAGATTCACTCACCAATATTTTTTCATGAGTATTTGACTGACTAACTTTCGGAGAAGTCAATAATAAACCTTCGGAGAATAAATCATAATTATGTTTGACGCTGATTTTTAAAGTTTTTCGAAGTGTTAAATTTGTAAAAAAAAAAATACACTTTGTTTAGAAATAATATAAGAATAAGAATAAGAATAAGCGATTCCAAGATAAATCCATAAGCTTACTTTTAAACACCGTGTAGCCAAAGTAATTCAAAAGAGTGATATTTTCACCAAGAAACTCTGCCTTCTGATTTAATAGAAAGTTCTCACTAAGTAAGAAGAATAAAATAAGAATAAAATAATATTACAAGTTATCTGTCAATCCCTCCTCCTCTCTACGGATACCAAGAGTTTGGAAGTTGTGCAGGTTGCCATATTTTAATGCTGCAAATCAAGCGGTATGAACTTTTAAAAATGGTGTTCGATGTGTCAAGGTTACATTCTACTCGTGATCTACATTCACTAGCGAACGTTAAATTGGTCCCCGACCGCATTTTCAAACTAAAAGAAAACTTTTTGAGAATATGGTCACATTTCGATGAAATTTTGTTAAATTTAAATTAAATTTAACTGTGATCTTTTGTACATCTAAATTTTGTCTATACAATTTCATTTTTTTACTATTCTTTTTTTATCTATTATACATATTTATTTTTTTATATTTTGTCAAATTAATTATGTATACTTGTTTATACTTATATAAATATATATACAGTTTATTTTTTTATTTATTATATATTTATTATAATATCGATGTCAACAATTGTTCAATATTATTGTTATTCATATCATTCCTGTATCTAGTCATTATATCTGTATTACCTTATATATATATTTTTTTTTCTCTTTTTTTACAACTATTCATTGAAGGCTCTTTTTCGAATTTTTCTTCGTGATATACACTGTTCATATCAAAATTCAACTTCATCAATATAAATGAATGTTTCAGTAGCAAGATAGCTTAATATCGAATCTCTGTAATGTAAAATGTGTGGTAACCCCAATATTGTAAATTAGTTTCGAAATTAAGATATCTATATACGGTTTTTAGTTCATTTATTGCCACTTATTGATTACCTATTGAATATTTTTTGATTTTTTTTATTTATTTATTATTTTCTTAGTTATTTATTAATCACCTTAATTTACTTATTTACTTATTTATATGTATGCTTTTTTTAATAATTTTGCACAAGAGTTTATATTATAATCTTACATTACATTACTTTTGATGCTTTTCAACTATATTTGTATTTTGTAGAGAAAATATATTTCAGTTTCAAAGGTATAATATATGTACATCGGATATCTGTATAAATTGTACGACATACGACATAAGTCATAAACAATATATCTATCAAACTGAAATGGGATTTTTATGACTATATCATGACTCGAAGAGTCGTTTAAATTGCAGAACCGGCAGAAGATTATTTTTTTTACTGCAGGCGGGAATTTCCTTAACAATTTTTTTTTAATTTATCAATATGTTTATATTAATTCGTATAGGAACATTGAGTTGACGTATTTGTAAGACAATATTTAAACGACTTTGACGCCATTATTAGGTGGATTTGTTATCAAAATTATGAAACCCTTTTTTTTGAATACTGGGCTTATTTTATGGAGTACTAAAATAATTGTCAACAGCATTTTTATATATATATATAAATATATTTTTAACTAAATATCTTATTCTAATGCAGTTACATACTATATCTACACATGTTGACAGTTGATGTCAATAGTAAGTTGACAAAGTTTAAATTCTGCACAATTGATGTGGAGGGATAACTATGACAAATAAACAGTGAATAAGAGCAGTACAGAACAGTGAAAAATGATTCATACGAGAGTCTTTTTAAATAAATTATCAAAACTTGTAACGCACAAAATTTTGCTTTGGCTGTCGAAAAAGAACACTTTTCTGAACAATATATTGCACCCTTAATGGAATACTGGACTGAGTTCTAGTTGCAAAATCGTTTTTTACGACTTCGCGAAAATCTACTTCATTTAGTTAAGGGCATGAAATGTCACACTTTTTAATCAACAAAGGTACTGATGGCGATACCCCTCGCGGAACAAGCAGAAATAGCCTTATCTCATTGATTTGAGCTTCAACTTTCGTTGGCTAGAACAGCATCCGGCATGGACGCCACACTGTTAAGAAGAGAACGAACAAACGATGAATCGGCATCAATGCTCCCCAAGCAATTTTAGGCATTGACATAAGAAAATTTACGGTTGACAGAAGAAGTGTTCCCGAATATTGTAGAAAATAAAAAAAACAGAAAACACATGTAAGGATACGAATATAAAAAAAGACAAGAATGTGCGAGTTTGACCCACACGCACGTGAAGGGTCCCATAGCGCCATACAGTATGCAACGGTTTACTTTGGCGTTAAATTGAATTGCGATTTCAAGAAACAATGTTTTTCTTAAGAAGGGTTCCCTTATTTTTAACTTCATACCACATTCTGTAAAAATTGCAAGTGTCTGCCTATTATGGCTCAGAAAATACTAGTACAGCCGTGTGACAAACGGAAGGACAGCGGAAGCGTTGTACCCCCTTCCTAATTCAGCGCGTTGTTCTTTTTCAATCTGAAATTAAAAAAGTCGAAGATCTGTTTTGTACCCTCCAACATAATCAAATTAGCTTTTGAATGTTAGCAATCTCAGTCTCCTTCAAGTGTTTCACTGTGCTCTTACAACCAATCCCAACTTTGACCCAAAAAGGATGAAAAGACATTACTGTCCATTTCAATAAACGTATTCAAGCTCAAGTTATGTTGCCTAATTAAAGCACACAGCAGGGTACGGTTGTTTGCAACAATTCCAATGGGAGCGCTCCACTGGGCTTTTATTAGTCCCCGATTGGTGTGGTGATTGAGTGGAATTCTATATACAAAACCTTTTAGCACAGCATGAATAATGAATGTCAAGCGGATGTGTGTCCTTTTTGTGGAGACTGTGGTTGACAGACCAGACACAACCATTCGATGTTAAAGTGATTTCCTGCAATACTTACCACGTTAGTTTTGAAATGATTCAAAAATAACCTATTCGAGGTAGACTGTTTTGTTGTTTGAAAATAATATGTGCTTTGATCGTTTTTAATTAAATCAGATTGTTTAAATATTTGAAAGGCAATTAAAGTGCTTATAAGGCTGATAACTACAAAGTGTATAGTGGTCACACACTCTTAAGGATCATGGTACAAGGAATATGCTTTCTGAGATAAGGAACTTTCATTCACTCAGAGTGAGTGATCTATGATAGAAGGCTTCTCTCACATTTTCATACATGCTACATTGTATACCGACTACTATAGATCGTTTTCAGTCTGTAAATGGAAAACTGCGCAGAGAAAGCATGGAAATATTTGCCGCGACTTTTCTGGCTCGAAAATGATATTTTCAAATCGGTTGAACTTCCTCCATGTTCATTGATATTTTATCATTTGAATGTGTAAGCATGGGTTTTTCCTGCGGGTCATAGTAAAATTAACTCTTTTTTTAAGTTTTATCCAATTATAATAGGAAGTAATTGAGATGAAATATCCCTTTTTTATGTCTGTATGTATTTATGTTAGGTAAAAGCAATAAACGCAAAAATGTGTATAATTTATGATTTAGTTTTCAAAAACCTTGCAAGGACCACAAGCATAAATAAGTAAATAAAAAAAAATAATATATTAAGGACTGCTTCAAGCAAAGAAAACCTTTATCACGCCAAGGAAAAGTGCTTACGCTGAAAATGTACAACCAAAATTTGGAAAACGCCAGCAATCAACTAAATAGAGCTCCTTTATGAGCAGCTGTGAAGAAAACATCAGAATTTGTCGCGTCTACGCAAAAGGTCATCTACAAATTAATCAAAGGACAGAATCAAACTGGAACACAACGATCACCGAAGAAGAAAATTCCTCATCGGCACTGGATCACTAGATTTGGGCAATTTCGATTAAGAGGTCATAAGAAGAATAATCTACTCCTTCCACCAATTTTACAAAAAAGTAGAAACCTTGAGGAGCATTAAACAAAAAATCTATGATAAATTTGAAATTATTATAAGTAAGACACACTTTGGAGAGTTCTGAATAGCAAAGGATTCAGCTTTCCTCTGTGAAAGAATAAGATATATCCTGCTGGACTTTCCGTGAAAGTGGATACCAAGTTATTTATATAGGTCAGTCATATATGCAAAGCGCAAGAGGAATGTCTTGGGGTGATGGATTAAGAAGCTAAGTGGAACAGGATATTTTCATTGCACAGGCTGTTTGACCAAAAGGATTTGTCAATGGCGCTCTTCTCATATTCAAATCAGGATCAAAGTTTTTTGACTTCCATGACAGAATGAATTTTAAAAATGTCTCCAAATGGTAAAGAGACGGGTTCTGCATTGTAATGGACAATGCTTTATATCACAATAAATTAAAAAACCGTGCGTCAACTTAATCAGCAACAACATTTTAGCTAACTAATTGGCTGGTAGAATTAATATATTGCACGCAGCAATATCGAACTATATGATATATTTAAACGAAACAAGACGGATCTGCAGTGTGAAATAGACGACTTGATAAGATCAGTAGGCAATGAAGTATTCAGGCTTCTACCATACCATCCAAACTTAAACCCAACTAAGAAGAGTGACGATTAGAAATGCTACATTTAATCTAGACGCCGACAAGAAATTAGCTGAAGATTAATTCGCAAAAATTAGGGTCGAGGAATGGAAAAGTCTTTACGACAAAGCCATTAGGAATGGAAACAATTATTTGATATATGAACAGAGTTGGATACCTTTACCAAAAGAATTGTCATCAGACCCAGCGAAGACTCATCAAGTGAAATGATATGCTACGGCTACGGATAATAAATCAATAATAAATAATTGATCAAAAAACACATGTTTAATTTTTTTCAAATTTTTCACACGCATCGTTTTCAAAGGCATGTGTGCCGGTGCATTACCATGATGGTACAAATCTATCTATCTATTCTGTCTACCATATTCGCCGTTCTTTCTTTATTTGGTGATTCAGTTCGTTCAATAACAGTGCATGTTGCGCTCCTATGTCTGTTCTTCCCTTTTACACATAATCGATAAATATTATGGCATGTGCATCCCAAAAAAAGGAGGCCAACACTTGTCGGTCGAGTTTTCTCTTTTGGTCGCTTTGGTCAGCTTTTGTGGCTTTTGCAATCATTCTGGAATTTGTCGATTGGACTAAGGCATGTGGACATGGACCCAGGTTTCATTTATAGTCACAAAACGTCGAAAATAGTCCGCTCGATTACGCTGCAACAACGCTTAACCGGCCGTGGAGTCATTAATCTCTTAATGCCTTCCAGAGCGAAATGCGTCTTCGATGCTTGAACAACCCATTTTAAACTCACTAAACCACCGATAAATTATTGATCTCGAAAGAGCAAAAATTGGATAACATTTCTGCAACCATTGAAATGATTCGGAAGTTTTTCCCATCAAAAAACAATTGTCAATCAAGATGCGATACTCTTGTTTTTCCATTTTTTTATTACGACTTGTAGCGTCACTCAGGTGACTGTAGCTTGCTAGCGAGTGGCCGAAACGTCACGAAGCTTCATACATAAACTAGTGACAGATGAGCCTCTTGCAATGAGTCTTTTCTTGCCTTAGCATATTTTCTCATTTTTGTGTAGCTCGTAAGGAGAATAATCGTACTTTTTGTGTATATAAAGAGCAAAGCGAAGAAACCAAACACGTGGATTTAAAGGGTAGAACATAAGCTCTTGGACAAAAAGGGGATGAATATGGGTCTTAGAAACGTTGGAAGTATGTAAGAGCCTTGTATTTCTGCAATATCAATTTAACGCCCCTGAAGTTTGCTGAGGAAACTACAGACTCTGTATATAGTGAAGTAACCACTAATGATCTGCTTCTCCATGCATGGTACCCCAAGAACATCCGCTAGCTACCCAAAAGCGTTAGCTACCCTCTCATGAAATTGAGGAAGCTTTGACTTGACTTCACGAACGAAAATTGTAGATTTTGGAGAAGAGTCAAACTCGATCCCCTGCAAAAGTTGACAAAAATGAGGCTTTTAACCCTAAATTTACTGCAAGGCATTCTGCAGGAACTATTGGGTTTGAGATCAAATTTATCCTCTGCTTCATCAACATGTGTAAATAAACTACTTTACAGTCGTTCGAAAATATTTTTTTGAAGTTTTACGCGATCTTCTCCTAGTCCCCTTCATGACATTGGAGGCGTTTAATCCTCCCGAAGGTGGTCAAAATAGTGATTGAATGAACAAATCACTTTTAATGAAAATAATCCCTCTAGTTTATAAAAATTGTATTCAACTTAACAAAAAAAATACAAAATGCTGGGGCCACATATCGGCAGTATCTATCGTACGGTTGTCATATTTTCAAGCGCGTTGTTACTTTGGAACCCAGTATCAGCATCAGCCAGTATAATTTCATCATCGCTCCTTGGAATCCTCAACCATACCTTTAAAAAAATAAATAATGTAATAATACACTTACCTAATGATAATGTCAGATAAGAATGAATAAAATCGCTGCAACTTGCGCGGAAAAATATTTCCAACTTTCGACATAACCGTCGAATGACAGAGATTTTTAAGAATTATTTTTATTTGTTCCCTTCTTGTAAAGTTGCATGCTTGGTTTGTTTTTCAGTTAAAATAATTGCTTATTAAATACTTTGTTATTTCTTTGAGAAACCTTTTTTTTGTTGCAGAAAACCGAACTCAAACGATTTCACAACCCGGTTGATTTAAATCAATCATTCCACTCGGCAAAACATAACCGACCAATTAGTAATACTTGAGTTAACTTTTTCCTAGAGCAAAGGAGGTTGATGTATATTCAGTTTCCTTTTTGCGTTCCTGTTCCTATTTCAACTAGAAATATATTTTTCAGAGCCCTTTTTTGTGTCCAATATTTTAACAATGGTTCACCAGGTCTGGAAATTCTTGAAAATGTAAATTGAACTAAGAAACGTAAAATTCATAGAAACGCATACTTATAAAGGGATCAATTTTTGAATTTTAAAATTTAAACAGTGCCTAGTAGGACCCAATTGTTTTCAGAAAAACGTCATACTTTTATAAAAAAAAATCTGTGAATGAACTTCTGATTGTACATTTTGGGTAACATCTTGTCTTTCGGCGGTCGACACTTACTTCGTCCTATCAAACAGGCCTTCCAAAACAAAATGTTCACCATTAGTATAAGTGCATCGCCATCCAAAAAGAGAACTTTTTTGTTCATTCAAATTTAATACTAAACCCGGCGTGTGTGCACCAAATTTTCGAGTGGACTGGATCCTTTTACGAGTGGTCGTAATTTTTGAAAGTTTATAAGACTTCTGAAAGATTTAAACAATCTGGGTGTTTTGGTTTGGATATATAAAAGTCACTGCATTATTGTGCTAAAGGTTAATTTAGATAATTTGGAGTAGAGTTGCTTGATATAAGGCTCAACAACGATAGAAAATAGTACGGCTCCTCCACATCAAACAAAGATTCAGGAACCTGCGTATCCTCTAGATCGGAACTCCTTAAGTGAAGATCGTTCGATTTCTACCAATCCTTAATTCTAAGCCTGATCTCCCTAATGAAATTAAATATTTTTTTTAAATTGGTCGCCTAGAAACATTTTGGAAGTAAAAACAGCAATGGTCATAATTGGCATCCTTGATGCACTTCTGAATTCACTTTTATAGAGTCGGATACTTGACATTTTAACTCGACTTATTGATGACATGTTCCGTGACAATCGAAAGTAAGATAAACAGCAATCTGAAGTCGACGATCTGAAGCAGATGAAAATTTCAACAGATTTGTAATTAAAGATTTGCCTTACTTATTCGAATTCATGTTGGAAGGTTGTTAGTAAAGATTTAGCTCTATGCCACAAATCCAATTACACCAACCCAACAATAAATTGTATTTTGTTCACTAGAAAATATGTATACCGGAAGGCTCGAGTCGAACTTTTAAAAGTCGTCCTGCTTGTCCATTAGAGAAAAGGGACTTCCTAGCACCGGCCCTCTTTCGCACAGGAAGTGATGAAGGCTTCATTACAGACAGAAAATAAGTATTCATATTATATATTTTTGAATTCTTAGAATTTAATAAAATAAATTATTAATTAAAATGGCTTCGTTCACTTTTAACTAAAATATAAGAAATATAGTTGAAATTATATCACAATAAATATTATAAGGCAGAGCCATAAATTCCAGGATTTGAGTGTTTCATTCCAAATATGAACCTTTAACATTAAAAAAAAGTATAAAAGATTTCATATGATATTTGTATTGTAACAAATACTTACGACATGATTATGAAACAGATGAGATACAATCCTGTGCTGAGAAAATTAAAAAATTCTGGACTACCGGCCAAGGTTTCACTATACACAAATGTGTACAGAGTGGCTCCACAGAACGGAGCAATAGACTCGAGCACGGTCGTTATGGCGAAAATCTTTCCTAAAATGCATAGTTAAATGAACAAAAATTATTTAGAAGCTAAAGAAAAAACTTACCCAATTCTGTGGCAGGTACAACATTCGATATAATAGCCCTACACATTGGACCTTCAATTGCCTTGAAAACTCCTAAGCCAACTGCAAGATAAATATGCCACGCGGCATTTGCTAATCCTTTTGCCAAAGCACTTACGGTGCAGCTACCAAGCGCCAGTAACGCCAATGATGTCACAGATACATCGAACTTCTAAAAACCGTCCAAACTGAGTGTCATAGCTTTTTGTTTTTATCAGATGAAAGAACCTTTCTCATGATAGGCATTCCTATGATATTCCCAAGAATCGGCACCAAGGCCCCTAATGTTTCGTAAATGGAAAAGTCACGGATAGTCCATTGGAATTTCTCTCTCACAAATAAGTAAAACACAGCTAGGTTGCCATCTATGAAATGAAGAGTGATATAGATACAGCTTGCACTGATTTCCTCTAGCTTACCTATGATAAAGACAGATATAAAGATGATAAAAATAATAGACCAAATAATAAGATGCTTATGATTGTCTCTCAGCTTGAAACATGTTTTCAACATTTCGCAAAGTGGATTACGTTCTCCTCCCGATCTAACTTCCTTCAAACTCTCGGGAACCCAAATTATAATATAAACGGCGGAGCATACGATAAGGGTAGCCGATATAATGAATAACCATAGCGTGCTGGTCGCAGCGTACACATAACTTGAGGCCAAAGATCCAATCATCAGACCGATATAGATTGAAGCTTCTAAAAATGCCATTCTGCAGGGAAGAAAGAAATTAGATTGCTCAAAGCTTGTCCATTAATAGTCTCACCTAAGTGGTCTTTGTTGTTCTGTTGTTATATCTGCAATGTAGCAAAATATTGCAATTCTATAAATGCAGTTGCCGCCCAGAATTGCCATCGGAATCACAGATATGATGTAATACCAAGGGCTGATAAGGAACTTTGTAGAAATGAAGCAAATTATCGATGTGATGATGTAAAGCGATGAGAATCCTTTACTTAAAGTCAGTATAAGTATAGTCATTTGGTCACACATTGTTATTACCTATAAATGATGCAACTAAGAGAGGCTTTCTGCCATTCCTGTCGGACCATGAACCAATGAACAGACCACATATTGCGGGCACAATGCTTTCAAGAAGAATTTTTACCAAAAATATTTTTGCTGCATATGGCTGCACTTCAGTCTCGACTTTCTGGAAAAAAAAAACAATTACTTATTTAATTAAACAGAATAAACAATATTTGGTCAGGAGTTAGGATACCCCCGAGTTCAGCATTAAGTATAAGAGATAACTCAAATCCACCCAAAGATAATGGTTGTGATGGGACAATAATACGATTTTACATACGAGTTAACATTCAATTAGATGAGGCTTAAGAAGAATAAGTACCTATCTCATTCTTACTCCAAGAACGAACGTTCTATTGTGAATTAATGCAATCGGAGATATTTGAAACCGCTCACTTTTACGACCTAGTTTGTGAAACAGTTGCTGATCTTTACGAATTTGAGAATATTCGAAGGCAACTTGATTGCCTACCAGAGTTGTTCTCGTAGAGGAAATAAGACTACAGTTCCGCGTAACACAACCGCCTGAAAAAACTTCAAGTGTCGCAATCCAAGAACTCAGACCTCATCTTTTCTTGGAGATCCGTAAAATGTATGGAGCGTTTTTTCTAAGCTCTCTTTAAAATTGCTTTGAATTCATTATGACGTTACTAGTCGTGCTTCCGAGCTAAGGTAGGGTGTAGTTGTTCTCGTTTTTTCGTAAATATTTGCGATTCGGCCATCAACGAGATCACTAGCAGTCTGTCTTGGAAACCTTCCGCCGGTCAGATTCCCATCTTATGCTTATCTATGGACAAAAATGACCTGTTTACGAAATGGGGCTGGTGTAAGCTTGAGTTGCATTAAAAAGGCCACCAACATGGACCCTCATTCAAGTCACGTCTGCGCAATAGTCCTTTAACTTAACAGCTCGATCATATCGAACCCTAACTGCATTTTTATCGTAAGCGACAACATTTTTAGCTTTCTTCTTGACTTCATAATTAATGCGGTTTCATTTCGCCATTCCATTATGTTTCAGCGCATGGAATTTAATGGCATTAATTAATATATTATTGATGACATTTCATGCATATTTCTGATATTTGCGATATACTATATACTCAAAAACTTATGAGGAAAATTTTCCCGTTTACGATAAAAGTTAAAGTAAAAAAGAGTTCAAACAAAAACGAAACAACACACTTAATTTATTTTCCTACTTGAAAAAACTAGCTTTGTTACATACTGATGGCCACCTGGGACTTCGTCCGCGTAGATTTCTAATGCTTTGGAAAATTGTAAAATTCAAAAAAGGAATAGTCACCGCCCGGTGTTTTGTTCATATTTTAACAATTTTTGAATTAACCTCAACGTATATAAATATGATATCCCGGACTATTTTATAAACCCTTTTTGATTTCTAAAACTTTTCAAACGAAAGCAATTAAATATCTATAACCACTATAGCAGCATTCGGAACAAACGCATTCGCTCGTCCTTTTATTAAGTTTATTCATTTAGTATAGCCTGCGTTTTTGAAATCCGATGAGTAGTTTAGAAGATTACCTCTTCCGTATAATACAAACTTACAAACTTTCCCCCTTTGTAATATTATATAATGTTACAATAAATAGATATAGATATTGCTGTCCGAAAATAGGCACTTTGTCTTGTATTTTTGGAGGTGGATATTTGAAAGGATATTCTCTCTATATTTTGAGTTTAGATTCTTTCCTATGACTTAAGCTAACTTATTGGTTCAACAGGTCAAAAGAACATTTGATTAGCCGGGATTTTATTTAGAATAATATTAATAAACTTCCGAATCGAATTATAAGCATTTTTGACCAATATGAAGACAAAACTAGTGTCCGTCGTCGACACTAATAATTTAAGATCTGCCACTTTAGATAAAACCTTGCGTGATTCTATGCCTTTACCTCTTCTAACACTTTAAGAATGGAAGAATATATTCACAGAGGACAAATATCATGGGATTTTGCCAGAACGGTTTAGCGCAAGCGACACCTTTTAGTGCGATTAAGATTCACATAATTTTTTGTCGGTTACGATATTTGGCAGCAAGATGATAAGGTAAACATAGGTTACGATAAATTTGTTTTCTCTGTAACTATGGATTGAAAATATTTATTTATGCAATAATGTGTAATAAATGTTATTTGCCGATGGTTAAGATAACTTAATTTTGTCAAAATTTTTAATAATTAATAATTTCTCTTCAGATTCTATCCATACTACATCTGACCTTTTGATGTTATGTTGCTCTTGGTTGGCGCCATAAGTTTGCTCTACCAGGCGCCTTCACTGTTGTGAAAATGTGAAAAACTTCATTTCTACCTAAAAACAAAGCAAGATATGAGAAAATAGCACCAGGGTTGGATTTGAAGCGACTAACTGGTCGGAATCATTACAAAACAAAACAGTCAAAAGTTTTGGTTTTTTGACAAAAAATGGATGTAAACATTTGGCATCTTACTGTCGTCAAGTCGCTTCATATCCATTTTGTCCAAAAGCATGGCGGTGACTTCATAATTGTCTTAAGATGTTTTTGTCCACCGGAATTGTAGGCTTCATTATTATCGACGCAATCACTGCCACATTCTGCATGGAAACTTATGACCGGCAGTGAATATATAGTATGTGTATACCCGCCTGAACACAATGAAGCAGCTATAGTGTAGCAATAGCAGAAATAGTAGTACGAGTTGGTTTACTTTTAACATTTGTAGCGCTGCAAGTGACAGATAGGAAAATTGACGAATGTTGATATATGGTATGATGTTTTTAACTTCCCATGAGGAAGACACTCATCCCATTAGAGCCACCAGGTTTTATTTTCAAAATCTGCTCTGCGGTAGCTTGACGCTTTTTTATCGTTAAACTATATCAGTAAAAAGAAACTCATGGGGCAACTTACATGAGGAAATTGATTTCGTAGAAGAATGATGAAGAGAAAGCTAAATGACAAAGGTAAAACACATGGATAAAATTGCATTACTAGTTTATTAAAAAGCCTTGCAAGGAAGATCATAGCATCCGAAAATTTAGTTTGTTTACCACTAATGTGGTTTCTTATCAAAACCCAAAGTCTAGGGGTCTCTCGAAATCGGCCTGGAAACAGCTATAAAAATCTCCAAGGAAAACTGGACTGAATGTGATCCTCTTGAAGCCATATACATATTTACCAGAAATAAAGAGATCTTATACTAAGCAGCTTCCAGCTCAGAAGGAAGAGGTGGTGGATATCTTTCGCTTGAAACTATGTATGATACTTTTGAACCCTTTCTAAAAGGGCATAAAGAAAATCACGCTTTAATATTCCGAACAACGGTTAATACCTTTCAAAGAAAAGTAATCTAAAAAAATCTGATGAAGTGCATCGTACAATACGAATAATTCTGAAAATACATGGAACAAGCAGTTGACATAAACGGTCTCTCACAATGTTTATATCGTAACAATTTAAATTCTGTGAACAAAAAACGAGCAAAGCCTAGTCAGAATTTTTTCTTGTGCTCATCTCAAAACAACTTTTTAAAATTGGTTTTCCCTTTAATAGTACTAGTAATAGTAATATATTTGTAATTGATGTTTCAGTGATAACTCAGCACAAGTTTTAATAAACAACTCTCTGAGGAAAATTAAGTTTGCAAGAAAATTGTAGAGCTTAACTAAATCAAACAAATTTGAATTCCAAAAACAATTCAATACAAGTTATGGTTTGGAGATTTTGATCATTCTCGAAATTAAGTTTGTAACACCATGCAACTGGTCCTGAAACGTTTAAAATATGAATCTAGTTCTTACAAAATGTAATACTCAAAAAACTAGCCTATCATATATTATATTTAATAATTCTGGCTGTCTGATTTGTAACACTTTATTGATGAAGTTGAAAAACAACTGCCAAAAGCGAATGCAAATTCAACTTCCAATGTTAAAGTTGCTTCATGGAATCGATTTTCGCAAGTGAAAATTTAAAACATCTTATCTTCATGTAAAGTTGGATCCTAAGGGGATGGTCGTGTGCCACTTTGGCTAAGATTTTGGGTCTTTGGTGTCATATTTTTATTTAAAACAACAGTAGATGCAGGCCAGGGACAGCCAGCCAGCTTCAACGTAAAGCTCGACAAGATAGAGCCCGTGCTTTTCCAAAAGGCTTTTGCAAGCCAAAGTGATTTCATACAGCCGAGAAGTAACTTCATAAAACGAGGCCACAACCGTTTTGTGCACCACATCTTAAGCTTTGCCAACGGTCGCAGCGTATGCGAAGAAACAGGAATAAGGTTCGCAAGTTCTTCCAACAAAGAAGACAATTATCTCAGGGTTATAGACCTCAAACCGAAGCCTGTAAAGTAAGAACCAACAATGCCGTCTTCCCGACCTAAATGAAGTAAAGATAACAATATATAAGCTTAGGACTAAAAAAGACACTTGAGCGGACGGCTTAGCTGCCGAACAGCGGTGGCGATGGCTTGGTTAGGAGTATGCACCAACTAATCTGCAACACATAGTCAGAAGAAAGCATGCGAGATGAATGGAATATCATTATTGATTGCCCAATCCTGAAGGAAGGATACCATCTAAGTTGTGCTAATTTTAGAGGTATCAATCTCCTCAAATCTTCCTATAACATCTTTTCTGCCATATAATGCGAACGTCTGTAACCGTAGACTTTAAAAAAAAGTGCCTTGTTAACAAACCGACCTAACTAAGTTGACTTAAAGTTTCAAAAACCAAAAAAATAACAGTAAACTATTTTTGTCTTCTATCTTTTGTTCACATTAATGTCAACATATGATGCAGTAATATTGTTATATGAATCAAAATAATAATTTGCTTAGCAGGTTTAATAAATTTTTGCATGCAGGAAAAAAAAGGCTCTGAAAACTAAAATCATCCCTCTTTGGCCGGCTCTGCAAGCTTAACGACTTATAGAGTCGTTGAATCCCAGTTTACTTCAAATATCAAAATGTACATATTTTGCAAATTTGTTACTTAGAATATTCAAAAAACAATCAGCCCAACTAAAGCATAATTATTGATTTTTCTCTGAAGGTTATTTATTGACTTTTTGGAAGTTTTATTGATGAACGATTCGTTAAAAATCATTGGTTACTGAATCTGAACCATCCGGGGACTCACTCAAATACACAAAAAAAAATTCAATCAAAATCGGTCCAGACGTTTAGGAGGTGTTCAGTGACTTACACACGTACAGAAGAACTTTATATATAATGATAAACCGAAAGGCGAATTAGCAAAACGTCCTTTGAGCTCCAGAAAGAGAAATCAACGCTATATGGTGGGACTGGTAACAGGGCACATTTAACTAAATCTCGCCTTATACAGACCCGGACTAATAGAAAAATGTGAGGAGTAAGAGGAAGATCTTGAGTATTTCCGCTGCCACTGCCAAGCAACAGCGAAACTGCGTCATAAAATACTGTGGATCGGTGAAATCGTGAACTTCCCAAAAAGGACCAAAATTAACCAAAATTAAAGGAAAACAATTAACTTTTTTCATAGGGGACATAAAGAACATAGGGGAACACAACGGGCCCACTCGAAGGTCTACTTACATATCTGGTGAGGAGCAAAAAAAAGTTCAAACTATACAACCAACCAAGGTCGAATCTTCTTTGCATTTGGACCCCTTTTAAATTTATTTGTTGTTTCCAAGTGAATAAATTTTGTCTCTTCTTATTCTCGTGACCGACTTTTGATGTTCCTTTTTAAACTGAATTTCAGCAAAGTAGTTCCTTAGAATGTGCTGAATTATCTTAAAAGTTTGTTATTGACTCAAATCAATATCTTTCCACGAATTCGTACTAAAATTTGGAATTGATTATTATGAATGAATTTTCTTTCGTTCTTATCTCAACCTTAAAATGTTCAAATTCGAAAACACGATCACCATTCAGCAAATTTAAATATACATTTGTACGTAGCTATATAAGTCCTTATCTCTTTTCGGGCTCCCTTGCGAAGATACTTTTTCTGGTAATTCTAATTCTAAACTTATCGCTTACCTTTGATTCTAGCGTCGATTCGGATGTACCCAATAAACCGCACAGACTATCATTGTATAAAAACACTGAAGTACACGTTTGATATATTATTTGATTTTTAACAATCGTTCCTATTTAAATTGATTAAATAAAACAACAATGAAACATTATTTCGATTAGCTATGAAACGAAAATGAACATTACCTGACAAATTTAATCCAATCACCAAAAAGAGCACAGCAGGCTCTATTAACACTGTACGTGATTTCTTTAAACGTAATACGTCCGTCGCGAGGCAAGAGGTTCTGTTGTCTTGAGTTGGAGTTTCCAAAAGCGGTGCACGTTCTAAATAGGTCATTGCGGCTCGTGCACTGGGTGCGAACTACCAAGAAAAGTATTCCCCAGAGCCCAAGTGTTATAATAATTATAATCTGTACACATGAACATGGAATAGAAAATTTCGCGCGAAAAATGATAGAACGGATTAGTCACTCAACGCAGAGAAGGAATTGCTGACACTGATAGGGGAAGCCGTATGGCGCGAACTTATTGTATGCCAGACCAAGAATATGTATTTTTGAAGTACTTTTTTTTCTTTTTAAAAAAAGAAAACAGTTTCGATCTTGGGCAAAATTCATTTATTTTAACTGTACATATTGTGGATATTGAAATTACTCATTTTCTTTCTTTCAGTAAGTCTTTCGGCACGTCTAAATTTTATGGCTTGAAGGAAAACACTTGCACAAAGTCGGGGATCTTTCTTATCGCGTGCAAGAAATCCATTTGATTCATTCCGCCAAGATGTTGTAAATCCATTTCGGCCAGCAACTACAAAACAATACAAATAAAATAAAGAAATTAATTGTGACATAATTAATTCAGTGATTATATTACGTAAGAACAACCGATTATGTGAAAGAGCGATACAGAAAGAATTGCTGATGACATTTGTTCCATAAGGTGCTCGTCTATGGAGACTCACGGGTACAAGGAGTTTTGTTTTCTGACAAATTGGAGCTAACAATAGGGATCTGAACGAGTGTACTTTTGAATGTGGATTCGTGATCAGCATGGTACGCCAAGATAAGTCTCATATGAACAAACGTCAAACGGTAAAAAACAGGCGCGACCTGAACAGAAACAAAATGATTGAAAAAGACCAGCTAAGGGCGAATCGGAGTCGCGCAACGAAGGTTCGGTACAAATTTGTAGACACGTAATTAGTTCGTCCATCACGGGAATAGAGTCTTGAGTCCTGCTTTTGTTTGCTTAGGTTTTGATTAGCTTGCGAGTATCAAAATATGCAGCGTACAACACATTTTTTACTAACTTCAAATTTCACATATGCTTTTTGTTGGTGTAAGATTAATTTTTTTTTTGTAATGAACACATATACGGTTTTCGAATTTTTCCCTCTTCTTGTACTTTGAGACATTGCTTCTTGCCAAATTTCAGTATTCTAGGCCTACAATAAGTACCCCATAGGTAATGATTCCCCTTGCGAGTATTAAAATATGCGTCAAAAACAAATAAGCTTGCTTTTTTGGCAGCTTTAAGGGACTTAAGATCATAAGTACTTTGAATTAATACCAACTTGATACCTTTGAGAAAAGCGGTGTTAACAGACTCATATCCGCCGAAAACTGAAAGCTATAGAATCAAGCACATGTTTCCCATGCCTCATCTTCAACATCCAAAAGTGGAACGTTGCAGCCTATGACATTGCCTATCGCATATCCCAAAAAGGCCATCAACACGTAAGGCGAACACGCAAACGATTTAGACCAAGAACTAACGGTAACATTGTGGTAGAGTCCGCAATCATCGCTGTCGATTTTTGTCGTACAGCGGCATCCGGAAAGACATGTGAGAATGTTCATTGTCGGTTTTAGAGGAAAACCTTTCAGGTGATTTTTTTTTCACTTGACACAGGTGGAGTTATCGTCTAAAAGCACAAGACGAATAGTGCTGAGATATAAACTTTGGTGGCGCATGAAAATGAAAAGAATTTCAATCAACTCAGAATCGACTTGGATGGAGACATTTCCATAAACAAAGGACTGTCATGTGCATGTGGATGGTAAGGGTTAGGATTGTTTGCATTTTCGACAACGCCTTATGACTCTGACAAATGCTTTAGAAATATCAAGCCTACCAGAAGTATGCAGAAAGTGGTAGCATTTCTTAGAGAAATATCTCCATCTCCATCAAATCACCACCTTTTGCTACGAGAATCGAACTGCCGGACAGTGAGAAGTTTTCGTGTGTCGTGGTTTTTCATACGCTGAAAATTTATCAGCGTTCCCATGACCTTGGAAAAAAGGGACGTTAGTGCAAGGGGTCGATAGTTGGAGGGAGAAAAAGATTCGCCTTAAATAAGGACGGGTTGGGCAAAGCTCTTTCCCATCTAGACGAGAACATAAGAGTAGAAGAGATGGAAAACTTACTTTGGACTTGTACATGTCAAGATTTGAGTACTCTTGCTACTGTACAAACGCGAAAATCGATCCGTCCCATGGAATAGTTGTTAGAGTACAGGAAAGGGAAAAACGTGTGCTATGAGTATTACGAGCAGATTTACTTTGTCCACAGATCTGACAGCTGGATTATCATTAAAAATGAGAGAGGATGAGACACAATTTTTAATTTTTTCACGAATGAGCAAAAGTTTTTACTAGACTTGAGACATTGGAGCACTTGGTGCCAGAACGGACACCTTTTTCGGGTTTCCTCAAATGGATTGGTTTTGAAATTCCGATAACTCCACTCTCAACCTGATAGCTTTTCTACAGCTCGAACCGCACCACGAGTTTAACTTTGGTTTGATGCTTTTCACCCTTAGAGGGTTGAACCTTGTCTTGCAAAACACAACTTTCTCGTACATTAACTAATATGGAATAAAATACTGCCTACTAAGCGAAGTTAATAAGTCGATATGAAATTCTCCGTCCGGCTAATCCAGTAGTCTTAATCCCTTGAAACCGAACAAATTATAAAACAGACAGCCAAATAGTATGATACAAAATCATTTTAACTCACCACATCGCAAATATGGTTCTTCTCAGCATCGATTAGTCTCATGGGATTCGTCAACCGATCAATCATTTCACAGATATCTCGCCTAGTAATTTGATTATCTTCGTCGAAGTCGAATATTAGAAATGCCCACGCGCCCTTCACTTGCAACGGGCAATTATCCGAAAAAGTGCTGCACAGATTAACAAACTCCTCAAACGACAAACTCTCGTCTGATGCGGTGGAGAAGACTTTGAATATACGATCCGCGAACGGATTAAATTTCAATTCCGTAAATAAACTTGAAACTTCCTGTCGAGTGAAACGACTATTCAGATCACGATTGAATCGCTCAACGTCAATAGTCGCGAATTTTTTCAAGATGCTAAAATTGAAACAAGATAAAAATATACTCGTACTAAACGTACTTAAAAATGTAGATAGTCTGATTTTAGCTTACAAATTGATTTCGGTCCTATTCAAATATGTCAATTGAACATATTCCTCTAGTTGTTCTTCCGAGAGAAGACTTTTGCCTGCACCCATTGTCCCATGAAATGAGAACAACGCCATTGTTTTCTAATTTACTTAGATTCTTATCAATTACTAGTCCAAATAAGAAGTCGCACTGTGCTTGTATTTGAGCCCACTGATGGTCATATGAATATTGGGTACGAACTTTAAGCTTATGGTGACTCAAGTCGGTCCGAGTTCCGTGTGTAGATGGCATAAGCAATGAGTTGTCATCCTCAACTAGAACTAGCGACGGGGGATGTTGCTGAAGTGCCAACGATGTATATTATTTCATCAACGAAATACTTTCAGACAGATAAAAAACAATGAAAATTCACACTGTGCTGAGTGTGAAACGATAAGATAAAAAAATATTGACACATCTTTTAAACATCGAAACATGCTTCAGAGTTTCGATTTATTGACAGCGAGAGAGAACAATATCCAACCGACTGACGCCTTGAACCTATCAACAAGAAATCAAATCAATTTGAGACAATTAGGTGTTATTGACCTAAATCTTCACCGCGACTTCGCCCGCCACTTTCACGATTTTTTTTTAAATAGTTTCTTTAATTTCAAGCATTTTAATAACTGCTGTATTTTGAATGAAACTTTTTTCTCTGAAATGAAGAATACTTAATTCCTTATTCGGCCAACGATTCTGGAAGGATCAGAGTCTGAGATAAATATGCCTTTCATATGCTTGACGATTCGAAGACTCTCTTGGCTAGAGCGCAACAGTCAATTCTCTCGAAGTGGCCGAGGCAGTTCAGTTGATTTTTTCCTTCCGGACACCTCACCTCACCTCACAGCTAGGACAAAATATCCGATTAAGGGTTTTTCTTTCGATAGATCCCAATATTTGCTCAGTTGCTTTGCTCATCGTCAACATTTCAGCTCCATAAAGCAGGATTGACAAATTCAATGTTTTGCAAGGCCGTAATGGTTGCCTTAATGCAAACTCCAACTCCAAAATTGTAGCTGTAAATAGTTATGCTTTCGCCGAGTTGATGCTCGACGGATCTTTTTCTGTTTGGCATCATATAAAATGTGTTTTTCAGAGGTATTCAAATTCAATGTGAAATAAAACACTTGAAGCTAATGCTATAAGCTTTATTTAATATATAATTTTATGCCATAACTGTTTAAAAATGCATAAATGAAGCGCAATCGCGACGTCCAATTTCCGACTGTTTTTTCGAGCAACGGAGGCCTATCATACATACTACTGAGTCCAAAAAATAAGGTGACATATGAATTTAAACTGCGCGCGTCCAAGGATTTGGAAATTTTTCTTTCTTTTTAGGTTGGTAGTACTGTCAGTGATATCTATGTGAAATTTCATGTCAAAATATATTCGTAGTGTTTGAGATATGCGTCGTTTTGTGAGCTGCTAAAAGTGAGTTTTTCGTTTTTTGCGATGTCGAAATTTATTGAGCAAAGAATTTGCATTAAATTTTGTTTGCGGAATCAATTTTCTGCTGCGGATACGTTTAGGATGGTGCAGAAAGCCTTTGATGATGAGGCTATGTCTAAAAAAAATGTTTACAAGTGGTATAGTGATTTCCAAGCCGGCCGTGAACGTGTCGAAGACGAAGAGCGTTCTGGGCGACCATCAACCTCAACCGATGAAGCTCACGTCCAACAAATCAAAGATTTGGTGTTGAAAAACCATCGATTAACGATTAGAGACCTTGCTGATGAAGTTGGCTTATCGAAAAGCTCAGTCAATACCATTTTGAAGGATGCTTTGGGCCTCAAGCGCGTCAAATCTCGACTGGTACCGAAAACATTGAATTTTTTGGAAAAAAAGGCGTTGCGTTGAAGTGTGTGAAACAATGCTTTCCGACTACCAGGATGTCATGAAACGCATTATAACTGGCGATGAGACTTGGATCTATGCTTACGACCCCGAAACAACCGATCAATCGAGCGAATATCGTGCCAAAGGAGAGCCCAGACCAAAAAAACCCCGCCAAAGTCGCTCAAAAATCAAGGTCATGTTGACTGTTTTCTTCGATTATCGTGGTGTTGTGCTTTATAAATTCCTTCCAACCGGCCAAACAGTCAACAAGGAATATTATTCGAACGTTATGCTTCGTTTGCGTAACGCTATCCGCCTAAAAAGGCCGGAATTGTGGAAAGACAATTCTTGGTTTTTACACCACGATAATGCACCATCCCATACCGCACTCGTAATTCGTGATCATTTCGCCAAAAACTCAACCCATATCGTTCCGCAACCTCCGTATTCACCCGATCTGGCGCCGTGCGACTTCTGGCTGTTCAACAAGCTCAAAAGACCGCTCCGGGGACACCGTTTTGATACGATAGAGGAGATTCAAGCCGCAGCGAAGACGGAACTGAAGGCCATCCCGGAAAGTGACTACAACCAGTGTTTCAAAGATTGGAAAATCTGTTGGCATAAGTGCATTGCATCGGGAGGGGATTACGTTGAAGGGGATGAAATTGATTTGGAAGAATAAATAAAGAATTTTCAAAATAAATACAATGTCACCTTATTTTTTGGACACAGATCAACAATAACAAGGCGAATGTTGACTTCCAAATGGTCCAACGTCTCTGGTTTATCGGTATAGAATAGTGAATTCACATACCCCAAAAGATAATAAAGAAAGGTGTGAGATCACAGAATCGTGAATCGCCGGTTCACAGATCCATTATTTGCTTAGTTTTCAGCAATAAACTGATGGTGTCGCGCGCCGTATGGCATGTTGCGCCATCTTGTTGAAACCAAAGCCTCGTCGGAGAACAGAATTTTGCGTTGAAACTGAGGATTAAGCTGAATCATATTCCCAACATAAGTTTGCACAATCCTAGTGCGTTTTTCTGGCGTTATTCTATTCATTGTACAATGGCAAATCGTATAAGTCTCTAAACAACTTTCAACAATCAGCAATCTGTTGAAACAGTGCTGCCAGTTTAAAACCTCTAAAAAACCGAACTTTATTTTGTTTCGTCCGCACTGATTCTAAGATGAACCTGGTTTGCCTGTTCTTCAATCGCTGTGAATGCTTCAAATGATGTCGACATCGTCTTTGTATCCCAACTTTTGATCAACTGGTGAGAGTTTTAGTAGCTGTAGTTTCTTTTCAAAACACACTTAGGTTTCGAGTATGTACTTAATAGTCGAATCAAGTTTCATGTATAAACTTTTTAACAAAATTTCTTATGAATTTTTAACACATACAGTCTGTTCAACAAGAACGTGACCGTTATTATCCTAACTTATGTTACTATACTATTTAATACTTCGCCAATCGTTGTCATTATTATTATAGTTTTGATTGGGAAGCACGCAGTGACAGTAACACAGTTTCTCGTTAAAGGCGAATAATCGCTCTATCCTGAATTTAAGCTGTCACTCCAGTGGATGCCCTTCCTGACAGGTCATCCACGTTCGTTCTGCTTAATATCGCCTCATCAATTTGCTGGCGAAACTTTCAGACTTTTTCATGTATACATACATGTCTTCACGAATCGTATTAAATATTGGCACGTCGCTAGAAGCCGTTTAATGTGTGTTTTTTTCTTAGGAATAAACCAGCTCGTTACACATTGTTGTCTATGGATCAGTCACACAACTGGAAATAACGAGCCCAAGTTATTGACTCGTAACTTACTTACTAACTCTCTGCCTGAAACACGGCAGCCTTCGAATCTTGTCGATCCCAGCACGCTGCTATCTAAATCTTGCCTGGCACCCGCGATCGCTTAATACTTTAAAAAGGGAGGTTCGGTCTTCATTGTCATATCAAACCTGCGGCTGTTATTCGAAGATCCTCTCTAGTAGAGCATTATTGTTCTTTCGATCGAAGTGTCATATGGGGTTAAGTCTACGACGAAGAATTTTTCTTTCGAAAGTATTCTGCTCCACCTTCCTGCTTTTCGTCCAGCTCTCGGCTCCATAAAACTGAACTGGCAGGATCAAAGTTTTATAGTGCAAACCTACATTTCGTCTTCCGAGCAAGGAGCTTTGAACCCAATTGTTTCGCAAAACCAAAGTAGCAGCGGTTTCCTATGGTGAGTCTTCGCCGAATTTCCACTAAGGTGTCTGCATATCGTCTACGTCTGCATATCACCTTCCGTGCACGAGATTGAAGAATTTAAATGAGAGCATATCTCCTTGCCGAAATCCGGCGCTTGTTTGAAATAGATAGATACATTTTGCCCATGTCCCGAATTTGAACTCTACAAAGCGATGGCCGAATCCGGGAAGTTGTTAACAAATTTAATACAATTCCCGTCAATGAATACAATTTACGTGATTTATTTCCCGGCCATGCATTCCATTTATTTTATGTTACACAGATGAGTTTTCAATAGAAATAAGTTGAGTATTGATAGTACCAAGTATAATAATATTTCCTTTTTTATTTTTTAGTTATTATAACTAAAATTTATTAGCATAAAATCATCATTTTTTAAAAGATGTTGGTCAGTTATATGTTAGAGCCCTTTTCGTAATCTGCCAAATCTTGTTTTCATAGACTTGGTGGTTAAGGAAGGAGTAGTGACGGTGGTAGTTGCTCTAGTCTCGAAGTTTTAGTTCCGTTAATTTTTGTTTGATGTGCCGCAGCAAGTCGAGTTTGTTGACAACCAAAAATGAAAAAACATGTGATCGATGCGCAGTGTTAGCTGCTTTGTTGCATGTTCATAACCTTGGATTCCTACATTGCTCGGTTTAAATTATCGAGGGCTTTTATGATCCAGGCTCTGGCACGAGTACGATAACTTGGGCGCCAGCCAAAAATTGATAACGATTACTTGTAGAGGGGTCAAAAACAAGCATTTTTTAGTATGGGAGGGGGGGGTCTATCTCGCACCATTTAGGAGGTATGGGCAATTTAAAACAAAAATGACTTTATATGAAAAAAAATAAAAATAACAACAACGGCAGCACTTACAATAAAGTACTATACCGGCTTTGAAAGCCAGAAATATGTTCTTTAATCCTGGACTTAAATTAAATAGTAAACTTTAACGATTTTTGAAAAATTCGCATGCAAACTCAAATTTTTGATAAAAAAAAAATAAAAAAAAAAGTTTAGATCAATTTTTTTTCAAAATTGTGAAATGAAGTGCCAAATTTGCTTTTTGTAGTCAATGCTTGTATCAATTCTGAATAGAACACAAAAAACCGAATGATTTTATGTCTTATAGTTTTTGAGAAAATTGAAAATTACAATTTTTGTTTTGTGACATTTAAGTGGTCTTCCTTTAAGGTAACCGAATGAATAATCGATTAAATGTCCGGCATGCGTCTATATCAATAGTTTTTTTTATATCAACAGTACATGGGTGGCCCGCTTCGGGGGTTAAAGGAATTCAACATTCTTTCCGTAGTCAGTCCACGCTCACGCGACTTCGTCGCTCCGCTCAGGGTACCTGCTTTTTGCATGGCAGGCGCCTATGTCATGAATGCTCTTCATCTAGTTTGCATGTACTTATGTAATATGAAATGCACTTAATAATGATGCAAAAATATCACCGATCAAACTTTGAATTTTGTACCGTAGGTTTTTTCATGCACATGTGGTAAAGCTCATTCTGTGTTCAACCTTAGTGCGAATCGAGTGTTATTTTTTGTGAATAAGCAATGGCGACTAAGCATCCTCTTACCCATCCTAAACTAAATAACTTTTCAGTATTTTGTTCGTTCGGGGATTTGGTATCGACCAACGAAAAGAGCATCGCTTTTTTAGAAGAAATTGGTCTTATTCTCCCCTGACCTCCTCGTGGTGCATTCTGGATAACGCTAAATGATTTGCTAAACTTTACTAACAAAGACGAACCTATCAGTAACATTTATACTAAAAGTATCACCGTAAATACCAAAAAACGAGAAATAGTTTAAGTAGATCTCAAGTTTCTCAAAAACTAGAAGACGTAAAACCATTCGGTTTTTTGTGTTCTATTCATAATTAATACAAGCATTGACTACAAAAAGTAATTTCAGCACTTCATTTCACAATTTTGAAAAAAATTGGTCTAAACTTGTTTTTTTAAATTTTTTTATCAAAATTTTAAATTTGCTTGCGAATTTTTCGAAACTATTGAAGTTTACTATTTAATTTAAACCCAGGATTAGAGAACATGTTTCTGGCTTTCAAAGCCGGTATAGTACTTTATTGTAAGCGTTGCCGTTGTTGTTTTATTTTTTTTCATTTTAAGTCTTTTTTTTAAATTGCCACTACCTCCTAAACAGTGCGAGATAGACCCAACCCCCCCCTCCCATAGTAAAAAATGCTTGTTTTTGACCCCTCTTCAAGAAATCGTTATCAATTTTGGCGCCCAAGTTATCGTACTCTCCCCCAGGCTCTTATTCACATATTATTGCTGTATTCTTAGCGGTACATTTTTCATACTAGTCGCGACATTTTTATACCGCTACCACTGGCTTCAACTGCAAAGTATGCTTACGTGCATATGTATATGCATAGTATGCTTACGTTTTCTTGAGCGCCGGTGAATGATATGCAGTCTTTGGGTTTCAAACCGTCTGTGAACACAGAGCTCAAACATTTGCGGCTAAGCGCCGAATAGATGCAACAAAATGTTTTTATTCCTGTTGGTTTTGTTATCTTATCATAAAGATGGAGGAATTTTTGTTGGGCCATGGAGGGCACTGAGGCATGAATGCTCTATTGTTGATAAAAGGAAAGTCAATTTCCTAACCACATGCTAGGGCCGGCAAATCACCGATTTGCTGTGCTTTGGTGTGTGGAATTCCATGAATACATATCTTTGTCGATCATTAATCTACATGGAAAAGCAAGCTTTGCGTAAATTGGTCTCTGAGCGTTGCCATAACGATTTGTTAAGAAGTCCAAACCACGTTAAAAAAAATTGTTGTAAATTGTTGCTTAGGGAAGTACTCTTGCTATATGCCTCTTTTTTGGATGTTGTTATATAATACCTTTTCCTTTCACAAAACAAAAAGTTTATCATATATTTTTTACAATTGAAATTTATTGAACAAAATCTACAATTTAGCTATCAAATGATATTTGTCGCTTGGCTTTCGCCGTACTGCTGTTAAGATCATATAAACTGCTTCCTTTGACTGAACGGCCAACAGAATTCAAATACGGACTAACATTGCGTTGATCTTTACCAGTGAAGTTCTTTTGTGCCGACCTACGTTGCTCACAATCAACATTTTCCCGAAGAGCTATGCCACCGAGATTGTTTTTTGAGGAACTGTTTTGTAAACTAGCATTGGGTTGAATTGTTAGTTTCATTGCACTCTTTGAGCTGGTATTCTCTGTTGAGATCTTTTCGATAATTTGGGTGTTTTGTAAGGGTTGCGTAAGACAAATCGATGAATTTTGGCTAAAACTAAATGAATCCATTGAGTTCTCAAAGTTACAATGGCTGGTTTGACTCAGAATGACTTTGCGGCTCTCGTATTCATCTGGTGCAAT
Organism: Orthonevra nobilis; assembly: GCA_963555765.1. Classification (NCBI taxonomy): domain Eukaryota; kingdom Metazoa; phylum Arthropoda; class Insecta; order Diptera; family Syrphidae; genus Orthonevra; species Orthonevra nobilis. Next base: position 53,568,394 of record OY743226.1, read on the forward strand.
ATAGCCTGACATCCGTGTATTGGACACACGCTTCTCTTCATCTATCTTTGACTTTGCTTGCAGGTATATTTCGTCGGCGCATCTTCCAGCTATCACATTATAGACATGCTTCTTTGCCAACCTGCACAATTCAATAACAATATGATATGAGAAGAAAAGAAAGTGACATTATATTGTTACCTTAACATAGTTTCACTAGTGCTGGAGCTGCTCTTCTGGAAGTACTCTTGAAACAATCGTCGAACAACTCGTGCCAAAACTGACGCGAATTGCTTGAAATTAGCATGCGTAACACTGATTTGTTTCGTTTGTAAGGCTTGTGATACTGCCCACAGAAGTTTCTAAGTGAAAAACAAGGCTGTAGCTTCGTTATGCGGATGTGAAAGAAAATACAAACCTTGCGATGATTTTCAGTTAAATGACTAGAAGATATGCAGGTTGTGTCTGATGAAGCTCTGGTGAGTGGTCTACTCATACCACCGGCTATATTGATCGATGTTGTGCTGGTGCTGCTGTTGCTTCGCAACATATTGCTGTTGCCACTTAAATTGTTGGTGGAACCAGCCCCAATGCAAAAACTTTGACTTTTTATTTTCAATGAACGAGGCGTTAGGTCTTGCGATTCCAGTCGAAATATCTTCTTACTGTTTCCAGAGATATCGTCTTCGGCACGCCTTCGTTTTGATATTATCGAATCCAAGTTTGTACCAAAAAGACTCGATTGCGAAGCTTGACTCAAGCTTCCATATTCAATACCAATGGAGTTTGATGAGGTTACTGAACTTTGCGAGAGCTTATCAGGAGAGAACAGAGCCCTCTTTGACTTTTCTACACGGTTTGCAATCTCTGGTTTAAAAGTGAGCTTCGGAATAGCCACTGGTATTTTTGCTTGCTTGGCTGGACTTTGGAAAAGTGCACGTTTTGAAGTTTCGCGGGAAGGGCCAGGTTTAATATTTTCAGAGCGAAAGAACAATCGCTTTCTTGCCGAGGATGATGGAGTCTTGCGCGCTAAAAATATTAAATAATATAGAAAACACATTTTGAATTATTTTGTCATATACACTCAGAATAGAAGTGATCACAAAGAAATGGACAATACTTGCAATAAATAACCATCTTACCGTTTTTCTTCTTACTGGAAGGTGTCATTCGTTTTGGTGTCGTGCCTTTTCGTCTGCTCTTGCACTTTCTAATAGCAGAAACAAACAAAAACATAATAAAAGGATTATTAACTTTTATGTTTCATTGTCTTCTTGAAAGTCATACTTCTTTTCAAGTAAAATTTGCATGCCACCCAGGGAGCTGCTCGATGGTTTCTGCGAGGATGTAGCCAAATTTGCTGACGAGAATACGGCACGTCGCTTTGCTAAATGACTCAACCGATTGCCTGGCGACTGCGTTAACAATCTAAAAAAAAAACTCTTTTTAATATCTGAATACTCGTTCTAAGAAATTTCTTCACTTACTTTAAACGTTGATTTCTTTTCTTAGCGCTGGATGGCGAACTGGTGTAACTCGCAGTATACGACGTTGAGGTTTCTGCACCAATGAACCTATCAATCACACCTAAGCTCAACAATTCTATACTCTCAGATGCCTTGCACAGATTATAACTAAAACAAAAAAAACATGTAAAGTTTCCGGATATTTGAAAACATTTTAATCGTTTACCATAAGCCATGCTGTCGAGCACCAAGAGTCTGCTTCCAAGGCATCGTCTTCACCTCTTCCACTGTATGCGACGGCTTAAATAGACCCTCTTCTTCACATACTATGATGGCGCCTACAGTTTCGATCTCCTTTTTAAAATTAAATATTTCATCCTTTTTCTTGGTTATGACAGAAAACAAATCTAACTGAGGAATGGTCAGCGATGGCGGTGGTGGAATCCCAGCCAAACATGTCTTAATACGCTTTAATAACTCCTTTTGCCTTCGGATATTTTGTCGTAATGGATTCGCATTCTCGTTGATAGAGTTTTCATAATTTTCATCTGCAAAACTCGACTCTGTGGGGCAGTTGAGGGATTTGTTGTTTTCATCTGTCTGAGCTGACACATTTGTCTTTTGGCCTTCTTGCTCTTCATCGTCGTCATTGTCATCAAATAGGTCGGGAGATCTTTCATTTGTGTACTTGGAGTTGGGTATTGCAGCCCTTTCAAGTATAATCTTTAATATTTTCGGTGATTTACAAACACTTTTTTCTTGGCTGCAAAAACCTATACTTCCTTCTTTCTCGGAAGTCAAACTTTTAATTTTTCCATTAAAGGACAATTCGGACATAGTTTCTTCGGACTGATTTCTTTCATGTGACACAGTCTTTACGTTACTTTCACACGATAGCTGCATATCAACTGCATTACAGCTATTTTGCTCGATGGCAACATCGTAGAACCCCGAAAAAAGCTTTCGACCTCTGGCAGCATCTCTCGGTTGGAACTGAGCCTTTTCTTCGACTTCATCAAATGATGCTGTAGTTTGTCGACTTCCTATCTGATCATCGGAAAAGCCTTCGAAATCTGACTCCTGACTTGAACATACTGGCTCTATAAATCGTTTTATACCAGGGGTGGTAACTTCGTGTGGACTTGTCGCCAGAACTTGGTTTGCAATCGAATAAAAGCGGGGGTTTAACATCATTGGTAGATTTGAGATATCCTCAAGTGCAGAATGGTCATAGTCGTTAACTTCACTGGCAGATGACTGTAAGAAATAAATAAGTTTATTCAACTACTTAGGAAAATATTGCAAGGCTTTACCCCACTTCCAGATGATGGTTCAGATTCATAGCTGTTGTTGATTTTTATTTTTAACTTAACTGTTGTCATACTCCTAAAAACCCAAAACGGCGTAATGTTAATAAAAAGCAAAATTGTGTTTTTTAATAGGAAAAAATATTGAAGCACAGTCCAAGTTCTGAAACTCTATTGAACCCCTTTTTTTATACTTTTTACCAGGCTCGGTTTCAACTCATAGACGAAGCAGAGTTCAAACATTTTTTTTCGAAACACAAGCCCGTTATTCAAGAAAATAAAGAATTTCATGAATAAAACAGAAACTGAAAATGTTAAGGTGAGAAATCCTGAATATCAGAAAAATAGAATTTAAGCAATTTTTGTGGAAAAAAACATTGCAAAAGTTAATTTCAACTAAACTGTTATATTTTCGGCAAAAAAAAAAAAATGATATCTGATTTTGTTCTTTTATTTATAAAAGAAATAGCAAGGAGGCAGATAGTATTAATAAGCGTGACCAGATGAGATAAAACATAAAGTTTAACAAAAAAAAATTAAAAGTTTGCTCCCAAAAAACGACCCAAAGTATATTTTTGTAAAAAGGGATAAATCCATTCATTTCAGGTTGACATTTTAAAAACTTGAAAAATGTAAAATGTTAACTGTGGAAATATAATGATCTCACTTGTATTTGGTTATACTTGCAAAATAGGTTTCGTCTTGTTTACTGAAGTTGTAAGTTTTGTGTATTTTATAGTGCCAAAATTATCTTTTCTAATTATATTTTGTCTTATATGTTAACAAGCTACTAGCGTATACAAATACATTTTTACTACACATTATAACAAGTCAAGAATTATTTTCGAAAGTTTCAGGTCACTAGGAATTAAGGCTTTAGAAACTCTTCGCTTAATGCTTGGCTCTTATTTTCTTAATAATTTTAAAAGTTATTTGTTGGAAAAACAGCCTGGCTGATTTAAGGGAGAGTTTGGTTTTAAACGTGTCGCTAATAATTAGTAACGTAGTCTTTGAACCCAATCACACATTTTCAATTTAACAAACGAAGAATAATATGTATCAACAAACATGAAAAACGTGAACGCAATCATTTTCTAAAACGTAAAATGGCCTTTATTAAAACAACAGTATGATCTGCTACATCCTCGAAAATTAAATCAAGTTAAACGGTGTACTTTACAATCATGTAAATCAAAAATATTATATTTGGTAATTTTAACCACAATTCTGGCGAGTATTGATTAGGCATAAGTGGAATAGCTAAAAGATCTTGAAAACCATTCCATAATGAGTACATACCAAAATAAATTTAAGAAACATATAGAGCCTAAAATCAACTGAACGAATCCTTTCCTACACCGGAGCACAGTTCGCCGACCTAAGATCAAAAAAGTATAGATATGATTGAAAACTACAATGCTGTAGAATACAACAAGAACACCTCAAATAACTATTATTTGCTATTTTTGATCGTTTGTTCCTTTTTTGTTCAGTGAATTGGTGGTTTTTATATTAGAAATCACCTAAATTTCAGGTCCAGTTCTAATTTGAAAAAGATTTTTCTGTGCAATAATTAATCTCGTCTACTAATGGATACCTTTAGAGCTGGCTTGAGTACTTTTTATATATTTTTAAGTGTTATTAGCGTTGAAACCAATTAATCCAAAAAAGTAAAGTATGAAAAATTTGTTTAAGTTGAGCTTTACAAAAATATATACCAAAACATATGAATATAATTCACTTCACTGTCCTCTTTCACAATTGTACTTTGCAAAAGCAGAAGCATTCATTGGTCCCAAGAAATAAATAACTATCCTAAAAAAAAACACTATTATTCAACTCATTCGAGACAATTGCCTAGAAACAAAAATCGACTTAGTCGATGCGATTAGAGAAACTTTGAAACTTCAATCGTTTTACCCACATAAATTTTTCACACGGCCACCTAATGGAAAAGACAGGTCCACTTTTAAGAAATCTCTGCAACTGACGAACGGGTCTCCAGAATCAACAACATACCGCATTATATGACTTTTGAAAAAAAAAAATATTTCCCGCCTCGCAGCACGGTTGCAGATTGCAGTGAATTTGAACTGTTTGAAGTGTTACGAACGTTCATGAGAAGCACTGATGATGATGGAGGAAATTATCAATCAAATTGTATACAAAGAAGCGGCTTGGAATCGTTCCCCTTCCGCCTGACAAGGACGCAACAAAGCGCCTGAAATCTTGATGTCAAAAAACAAACACAAAGTTATGTGCGAATCATTTAAGTTAAAGGCGCCAGTATTTATATCAACCAGTTTGCAAATCGATATATTAAACAAAGTTGAACAGCTGATAGCAAGCGCAAATACAATTAAGAGCCAGAATTATTTTTTTTTTGGCATTTGCATTGCTTCAAGAGACAGACTCTTTATCTAAGGCAGACATCTGATCAACAATCCAGAACTACTTAAGCTTTCTGGCGATTTTTTGATAGCACGTTCAGACTAATAAATACCTTTTTTTTCATGAAATTACTTCAAACAAGCTTGCATGCATGGAGAAAAAGAGTTAAATATATTGTGTTCTGAAAACATAGAGACTGAAAAGATAATAAAAAGGCGTCCGAAATATTTAAGCAGCTTCGTGTATTCATTTCAAAAATTTTAATATTTTTAAATTACTCACAAGAAAACAAAACAACAGATGGGTTACATATATTCAACTTACAAAATAATTATGTTGTATCCAAAAGTGTGCCAATCGCAAGGGGATGCCTGTAAATCGTTTGCGTAGTAGACAGTAGAAATACCTCCTTTGCGACTTTCCTAATTGCGAATTCAAACAAATATAATTACTTATTCACTTCATTTCAGTATTTCATTCAGATTTTAAGAATTTTCGTGCTGAAAATCTCCAATTTAACATTTCTTTGCCCGGTTGGCTAAAATCACTACTACGCGGTTTGAAGACTGACAAATGGAAGAATAAAAAATAAAAGCGCGCAGATATTGTTTGTCTCTGTCACGGTTGCCGCGAATTCAATTAGATAGAAAGGTTGCAAGAGATATGTCAAAAAGATCTTCAATTGTACTAGAATAGTGTAAGGCTATGAACACATTTGCTTATTCGATACATATATGCCTGTTAAAAGTTATGATATTAGAGTAAAAATGCAATTGAATCATTAAGAAAAATAATTTATCAATAATTTTGCTTTGACAGCGTGCGATTAAAAAAATAACGTTAGTTACCAGTCTTTTGAAGTTTATTACATTACTTTAGGAGGCAAGCAATTCAGGGAGGATCCGAGCAAATAAATTGGCGCAACAGCTCTTGAAGGCCATGGCCTAGCTGCACCATTTGTGTGTGAGTCTTTCATTTTTCGCAAATGGTGGGAGTTGGACCTAAAGTTTATTTCTGACTCTGGACGGCTCCAGAAGCAGGCGCACTGAGCCACGGCACCTGCAATTGGTCAGTTGTTAGCCATTCACTGAATAAAATCTAATAATTGCATTTTTTTTTAATTACATGACAGAAATCGCTTGATTTAAGTTGAACCCCGCAGTGAATTTAACATTAATTCAGTTGAGGGATATTGTATTTTATTGGGTTGATGATATACTGAACATAATGTGTATTTGTTTTTGGGAATGCGAATTAATTGAATAAATCTTGGCCTAGTTGAGCCGAGATGATTTTTTTTTTTTTGCAAGGCGAACCGAATGCATTTGATATGTTACCTTTCGAATTCAACTTTGCGTGAACATTTTCATCATTATTGTACATTCAATTTGAATACGTTTAAAATATTATACTGAGTTTAGATCTTAGCACGAAAAAAACGACAGTACTCAATTGATGATTAAGGGTTTGGAGACATATGTTTAAAATATTCCTATAATTTCAGTAGACCTCACTGCTTTCAACCGATTAAAAGTGAATGAGCTGATGAAATTGTTAAAAACATGCATTCACTAGATATACGTTTGTCAGATAATAAAATAATGTTGTACATACTTTTCATTTACATTTTCATTGTTAAACTCAAGTTTGTTTGACTTTCATAATACTTCAGTCTTTTCAGTTTCGTTACGTGTGTCTATAAGGCTTCGCATTTTAGAGTGAATTATAAATAAATAAAACAAAATAAAGTTATTTTCAGTTCAAAGTTCAGATTAACTTTTTGGGATATTTCAGCTAACGAAAAATCGAAAACATACTACATACACAATAACACTGGTCGACAGAAAATAAATTAAAAAAAACCGGTTCCATTCTTGAGATCTTGCTGTTAGTCCGGTTTTGACATATTTGGTGCGTTAACGTTTTAAAAAAATACGCCAGGTCTTTTGTAAAATCTCTCTTCATGCTCACCAAGAGAGGACTCAAAGATTTTCTAGGAAAACATCTAAATGTAATCTAAATTGGGACATGTACGTGTTTCAAAATCTACCCATGCACTTCTTTCTTTATACGTGAGAATTTACTTTTTTAATGTTAACATGCCTCTCCATTACTGTCTCCTGTTTTAACCGAATTTATTATCACGATTGGCTTAGAAAAATTAAATATTTTTTGGCAGTCCGATTAGTGTTGATTTGAGATGTATACTTCAATTTTTCCTAAAAATTATCGGTATAAACTTGAGTCACTAAGCTAGGTGACCTGGACTACATCTCGGAATAGTCTAAGATGGTGCAAGTACTTGAAATCAACTCCTACTAAATACGCTTGCTACTACGCGTTAGATGTCGCACTAATCAACTTGCAAAGAGTCTATTTCTCCGCTCTCTGTCCATCATTGCACGTTTAGTCGCGGACCAAACCCCATTTGCTCTAAAAATCATCGGTATAAATTCTTCAAACGCGAGCACGAACTAAATTATTTAAGTCGGTACGTGGTATGGGTGACCGGGCTATATTTCGGAATAGTCTGAGACGGTTTACTTACTTCAATTCAATTCCTACTCAATAAGATTGCTACTGTACTACTACTGTAGGCCGCGCAAATAAACTTTCGAAAATTCTCTTTCTTCCCTCTCTGCCTATCATTAAATTTAATTTTTTGTATTTTTTCTATTTGCCCAGAACAAAATAAAATATGACATTTATGGCTTAATCTAGGCGACAATAGATGGCAATCAATGAGACTAAAAGCTCTCTAATTAACTTGTTCGGTGTAAACATTAAAAGTCCTAACAAAATAGTCCTGGTCTTCATATAGTCCCGTTGTTAACTGGCCCAATGACTCGATTTTGCTCTTATGTCCCACTCACAGTAAAAGCAACAACATTTTAAATATTCACCTTGCGGTTCTGTACGTATTGCCACTTCTTTTAACTTTGCTACCACTTAAGTTGTACCCTAAAATAATATTTTGTCTATTCTTTCATTGATATCATGCATATTGGGTAGGTTTAAGTTGTGACTGTCTTCAAGTTAATGTGTTAAGTCCACATATATGTGCATATTTTTGTTCCAACCTAAATAGTACTACATATAAACTCTTCGAGACTCGATTTTCGCGATGGACGGACTATTTATAAACATTTCTACAAAGTTTGCACGGAACCTTCGTTGCGTGAGTCCGATACGTACTTGGCCGGTTTTTTGGTATGCCAACGAGTGTAATAAAGATACGAGATCAATGAGAAATGGATGGCATATTGTTAATATACCTCGTAGCTGTATAATACAAATCGATAGAAAAATATATATAAAAAATTACATGTTTATATGTTTAGCCTTGTTTTTGATTAATCAAACAAGGAAATCTTCACTCGTGTTTTTTTGCCCCAAAGAGAGCAAATTGCACAAAAAAAACTGTTCACCTGTACCCCTCCTTGTGTGCACAAGCTACGCGTTTTTTATGCGTCACAAACTTCAGTTGAATGAAGCTGAGTTGGCTAAAATCTTAAAAAAATAGGCGATCTTAACCGATTATTTTTTGATTTTGATTATCTTGTAATTTTTTTCATTTAAAGTAATTATGGTGGCAACAATTTTCGCTGTAAGATTGTTCTTTTCTTTAACCCTCGCAAATAATTTAAGTTTGTTTAAAGTAAAATAGAAAAAATCAAAATGTCAAACTGTAAGTACGGAGTTTCTAATGTGTACTCAAAATGAAAGCCAGTTGAATAATAATATTTGACTTTATCCTTATACATATACTAAGGCACTACGTTTGTCAGTATTTAAATATGTCACACCTATACCGAATGCAACGAAAACGAAATGGTCGTATTCGGTTGATGCGTTCTGCACTTCTTTTGCAGTTTGCAGATCTGGGTTCGAATCTAGCTGACATTTCTTCTTTTTTTTTTGTTTTGCATGAATACACATTTCATATTCTCTATTCCGAAGTGTTCTTTGTGCAAATGATATAATGAAATTTGTCTTAGAAACAAAACAAACACTATTTACCTCGAAATAAAGGAGACAAAAAAAAACACTACATCCCTTCGGCGAATGATTTATAGTACTATATTATAAAGTGTCATTTAACGAGCTTACTAGGCAAAGGAAGATCCCAAGCATATTTACACGGGGATTTTTGCAACCGGCCTATAAAACTGGATGATAGAGACTAAAAAGAAACCAAAGAATCGTTCGGCCAAAGGAAATATCACTATTTTCGGAACATCTAAGTACTAGCACTAAAAAAGGGTCGGGAGGGACTTCTGTAAACATCTGCCCTTATGCAATAACCGCAAATCAGAATTTGACTATCGTTTGATAAAAATAATTTTCCAATTACATTGTTGGGCTCTACATACATATGTATGTACATACATATATACATAAACTTGTGCAATCGAACCTATGAAAACGCTTGTCGTAATAGAAGCTAAAGCATGATCAGTTTTTCTAGGTAGAAATATTCTGATAGGAGTTTACAATTTTTTTTTTTTTTTTCAATTTCAGTGCATTTTTATTAATTCATATTTTAAACTTACATGCTAGACAAAAACGCTTAAAGCTAGCTTAATTAACTTAACAATATTTATACTAACTTACTGGCCCTGTGCGGGCGCTCTAAGCTAAATAGGAGTTTACAATGTTTCGTTGTCCGTGTCAATTGGAAAACATTCTGTCTGATCTGAGTTTCTAACTGGAGGCAGTGAATTTATAGTGTGAGGCAGTTCTAAACTTTTCTTAAATGTGAGCTCTAACCTAGTGTTTTCCTCTTAGCTGGTTGTTGTCGCCTGATGTTGTGAAAAAATACTTTGAAATAAGGTGCAGCGCTATGGATGAACATTTTAAATGTATCCAAATGTTGTCACCTTAAAGGCAAGTCAAAGAACTGTTTTCCATTAGGTATCCTTCTCAGACACAGCATACTGCTGTTTTTTGGGAAAATAAAGAAAACAAAAACGCAGATAATTTTTATTACTATATGATTAAAATTAAGAGTAATCTGATGTACCTGATGTGGTAAATTTTTTGCAGAGATTTATGCATTTGATTAATTTAAGATTGTATTGCAGGTGGTTGGTTTAAAAGAGTTATGATGTAATTGGAGAGTTCTTGAAAATATTTTAACAGTCAGTTTCTTAAATTGGCTCTGTCGAATGAACGTGTGTTCGTGCTATAATTTCTTTTCAAATTTTTAATAATTGTAATATTTCAAAACATTTTTAAAGAAACATAACTAACAAGCGATTGAATAAAGCGATCCTGAAAAACTAAAGAGACTGAAAGCAATCGCAATAGAATTGAAAATTTGAGAGCACAGCGTTCACAAAAATAGATTGCTAAAAATCGAAATAAGGCTCAAGAGAAAGTTACAGAACCATGAGCTGCCGGACCTAAGCGGCAAATGCCATGGAACTTAAGGCTAAAGGCAATGGAATTGATAATATCAGAGCGATACAGTCTGATTTCAATGAATATTCAATGAAATTTGTAAATTTTGTCCAGCCAAAAAGTACAGAGATGAAACATGAAGAGAAAAAAATTCACACAATATTGTCAAAAGGGAAAAGTGTAAGTTCCAGTAAAAAGGGATCGAACAATTGATGAAAAATAATCACACGCTTTCAAGAATTTTTTTATAAAATATATCAGGTCTTTCAACAGCTTATTGAATTTCGCTTCGTTGGGTGCAAATATGGACCCTACTGTTTCAGAATTCACGAAAATCTTTTCATCGTACTAAAACTCTGTATCCCAACAAAAGTGAACTACGAATTTTTGCGGGGTTGTATATTCGCGATCCTGCTGCAGCTGCCGATTCGAGAGTGAGTTTAAATGAAAAAAGCAGCCGCGATCCTTCGCTGATACGAGAATTAAGCTTTTTCATGACAATAAATTCTGATTTGAGACGCAACAAGAGTTAAAGAAGTAGCTTTTTTTTTACAAAACGCTCACGGTGAACCACCACTTGAAAATACTTTTTTAATTTGACTTCGACCAACAACTTGATCTCCGGGGCTTTTTACCCCAATGATATGCACCATGAGACAGTGCGCCTTAACGGCCTTATTCCCCCTAAAGCTTTTCTCTATCTTGACAGAAAAGGGCTAGTCCAGGATAGATTATCGGTACCGTTAATCTTCCACGTTGGTCGAAAAGCTGTGGACGGGCGAGTCAACTACGATCAAGACGTCGAAAGTAGCTCACCGGAGACTCTTAGGTTTAGTAGGGCGGTATCAGACCGCGACAGACCGGATGTCGAAAGGCAATTCCAACACTATTGGTGGCTAAACGGAGGGTGAGTGCCCTTAAGGCAAGTAAAATAGCATGTCCTGATAGCCCTGGCCGGCTTACGTATGTATATTTAAGGTAGAGTAAGTTGTTTTTATTGTTTTTGTATTATAATAGTTAGTTTTTAATGTTATTAAGTTAGGTTAAGATTTTAAGTTTTAGATTAATTTAAGTTTAGTTTAGATTTAGATTAAGATACGCAAAATACATAGCCCATATACTAAGTTTTTCGTTTCGAACAATAAAATTTTTCTTAGTTTTCGTATAAGTTATAATAAATTTAAATATAATAAGTAGTATAAAGTCGAAGTATAGGTTTAGCTTAGAGCGCCCGCATATGGTCAGTAAGTAACTTTAAATATTGTTCAGTTAATTAAGCTAGAATTAAGCATTTTTGTCTAGCATGTAAGGTTATGGATTGAATAATAAAAAATGCAGTAAAAAAAATACTTTTTTAGTTCACTTCAGATCTGACCCAAATTACCCAAATCAAAATTTAGACCTAATTTTTTGTCCTTTTTCCTTAAGGAGATCAAATTTGGGATATAGATATAAATTATAATTTCAATAAACATTTGCTATGAAAATCAATTCACAATGGCAAATATTTGAACCAGTATTTCGACATGGGCCACTCTACTCTGCAATGTCCAGAGTTCGGCGCACAAGTGACTTGAAAGCCAAAATTATACAAGAACAACATCAAAGAAAAATAATTTTAAGTTCGGCCAAAATATTCACTTTGTATTTAAAGAAACATTAACTGTGTAGAAAATTGTCATGAGCTAAATAAATTTAATTTAAAGAAAATATTTGAAAAAGAAAAGAACTATATAATAAGCAATACACGGAAGAGGGCGACGACCCTTTCCATGGATGTACATACTTTTACATATTTACGAAACAATTCTCTCGTAAATACCTCAGTTACCTAACTTTCAATTGGATAAGGAATTTCCATAATATATGCAATATATATTAAATAAAATAGGTAACATAAATATGTATGCAATTCTTCCTGGCTTTTCTACTTGTATTTTTCATGTTGTCCTTATCCGACCAATTTTAAATTTCGTTTTTGGCTGATGGGGCGACATCTGGGTGAGAGTGAGTGTAGACGCCGCACCCAATCATATAAGGTGACATCTCTCGTGTATTTCAACGTATCCAATACCACAACCATGGAGAAAAGTACTTTCGAATAAGCGCGTTCAGCCCTATGATAAATATTATTATGTAACATCAATAAAACTACTGTGAGCCATCATTGACCAAAACTTTCCAGTTGAGAGGACAGCGCTTCGCACAGCGAATGGTAGCGGGAAAAATTAAGGGAAATTCAACAACTTTTTTTTAAAAAAAAAACTTTTGCTGTCAACAATGCGATTATTCATTGCTACATCTTCAAACAAAAATCATGACCATTTACAAATAGCCCACGATGGAATGTACTCGTATGTATTCTTTTGCGATAAACATTATGAATATGGGTATCCATTAGCATAATTTTGTACTTAACAGACTACAAGCACCTTTGAGCGACAATTATTTATCAGTTCAGTCCAACATACTTAGCACATCGCGTTTCTCACAGAACCCACGAAATAGCTTATACGGGTTCGAACACAGCCAACACATATCAAATTCAAGTGTCAATTTTTACCTTTCAGTGCTTGATTTGTATACTAAATGTGAAACAATAATTGGAAAGCAAACAATTTTCCTCTTAAAGTGGAGAAAGATTCGATCAGAAGGAACCGTACAAATAAATCAATTATGCCACTCACTGCGGAAAGCGCGGCTCTACAAATTCAGGTACACGTTTAAATTTCTAAAATATCTTTGATTGTTGAAATAACAAACTCACCCGTAGGACCGATTGAAGGCTCTGCAAAGACTCATTCACGAAATAGAAGATGAAAGGCGGCGCTGTGAATCCAATTTAAACGGCATAATACGGGCTCAGATGTCAAATTTACCACCACACAAATTGAAGAGTCTCTACAAAACTGGTTTACAAGATGCTGCCCAAGAAGAAGCAGTCATCCGACAGGCTCTAGCAAAAATACAGGAGATTAGAAACATTCGAAATGAACGTCGCATACAGGCCAGAAACGCCGGCAACAAAGAAGCCATTCGTCGTGGGGCTCAATTAAAAATGCTTCAAGTATCTGCACAAACCTTACCACTTTTCATAAGCAAGCCCGGCGAAAAAGTTCCACCGCTGTGTGGAGCCGTTCCAGCGGAAAGTAGTCATATTGCCAAAGCTGGTGATATAGTCGCCGCTTTGGTGAAGGGTCTGGAAGACGAGGAAAATTGGATTCTCGCTGAAGTTGTGCAGTTTTTGAGTGGACAGAATAAATATGAAGTTGATGACATAGATGAAGAGCAAAAGGATCGGCATGTACTAAGCAAACGAAAAATTATTCCATTGCCACTCATGCGAGCGAATCCGGAAACTGATGGTCATGCTCTATTTGCAAAAGACACAATGGGTAAAGCATTGCCTTTAATTGTTATCTATATTTTCTATCTTGGTCAGTTTTTGGTCCTCTTTTGCTTGCAATTTATCACATTCCTATATGGAAGTGACACTTTACAAAACTGCAAACGTGAATAGAAAAAAAGCAAACCTTAAAGGTGTGATCCCCACAAAGACTAACTTTCTTTATGTAATTATTAAGTACAGCTTTCACTTGACTGTAATTTTTTGCTTCCATTTCCGGTTTGACTTTGTCTTTGGAGACGTCATGCTGTTGGGTTTTCTGGACTCAACTAAGTGTGGACAATATTTGCTGATGGAATAAGACACAGCATGCCTGATCATCAAACAAAAGTAGTGTTTTTGTTTGATGATTGACAACAGTTAAGTGGAAACTTTCTTACTCGTGCTTCATTATTGATCTTCATCGCAGCTGCCTGTAATTTGCTTTCATAATTTTTACATAATTTTAAGCTTTGTAAACTAGATGCGAATGCGGGTACGAATGGTCGCGGTCGGCCGTCATTAATACCTTCAGTGTACCTGGACAGCAGTTTCAATGTTCAAATGCATGCTCTTTTCGAGATACATATTTTTAACAGATGTTATTCTTTCTAATTTCTCCATCGGATATGTGGAAATATTTGACCAAAATTTTCAATCTTTTATCGTTAAATTTTGGATCTTTTAATCGAAATTCACTAATAATTGAATAAGCGGTTTAAATTTAAGTTTTATCAACTGTCTGTCCACGCTTCTTAGTAGCTCAGCTTTTATAACTTTTTTATTACTTTCTTTTTAAAAAACCGAACGTCTATTTTTGTTTTCGCTTTCAGTGATGGCGCTCTATCCACAAACAACATGTTTTTACAAAGCAATAGTCAACCGATTACCGCAAACATCGACGGAGGAGTATGAGGTCCTTTTTGAAGATGGTTCTTATTCTTCGGGTTACTCACCGCCCCTGCCAGTCGCTCAGCGCTATGTCATTGCCTACAAGCCAACCAAGAAGAATGCCGGAGGACTTTTGTCCGCCTGACAGCAAAATATTTCGGATAACTCATGTGACGATTGGTAGCAAAACTATAGCGAAAACTCAGTGATTTTAATTTGGATTTGAATTTAATTAAAAATATTTATCCCCTTTAATTATATTACACATTAAACGTAAAAATAAACTTAATGCTAGCATGGAACTCTGTCTACTCATCGTCGCTGTCATCGTTCTCTTCCATTTCAACATCATTCTGCTTCTCAATATCTTCTTCGTTACCACTATCCGTGGAGTTATCCTCGAGTGGTGTATGCGATTCGAATCCATCCTTTTTGGTCCAAGAACATTTAATTGTCAGTCGAAACTTAGCCATTGGTTTAGCAATGAGTTTAAGTATTCTCGCCTGTTCGGGAGTCAGAACTTTGCCTTCTTCACATACAGTATAATCACTGTACAGCGTTATCACACCTTTTTGCAACTTTGTGGGAAGGCCAAGTGAGCGTAGATGAGGCTCCATTGAATGTGTAAAATCCTCTAGTGGACCTGCAGGCAAGACAACAGTTTCTGTGGCTACAAACCCACTACGGGCATACTCAACTGCCCAATAATCATTGGCCCAATCCAAGACTTCGGCCTTTGATTTTTCTGTGAAAAGCAAACCGCATTGTCCAGAAAGCCTTTGTGAAACCTAGTATAATTAATTTTGTATAATAAGAAATTATACATCATCTTGACTATCAATACTAACCTTATGCAGCGCGGGTTCAACTTCTTCGGCTTCAGTGCGCCCCAAGCCAATTTGCATAATGCGGTTCTTGCCAAAGAAAAATCTCGAATTCTTCTTCCATTCGTTGCGCAAATCTTTCAGTAAATTATTGCGCATATTTTGCACAGAGAATACAAAAATATTAGGATATTTCTCCACGCATCTTCGGATGTCTTCAATGATTTGTTGCTTCCATGCGAGTCCCTTTTTATCGGTTTTAGTTAATGAAACTGAAAACAACATGTATTAATATGATAGGCAAGTAATAATTATTACTCCATTACTTTTCTTATCCCTTTTTGACCTAGGCATGTTAAAATAAAAGACTTTCGAAAATTAAGAAAATTTAACTTGAACAAGCCAACCACAAGTTATTGGGACGAAGTAAACACGTGCATTTGTTTCCTCGCAAATGTCAAACAGCGAAACGGAACAAAACTTCTTAACGATTTTGGCGACATCTTTAATGCAGACCAAGAATATAGGAACAATTTGATATTGAAACGGAGCAGGCGTTTAAAGCTATCAAAGAAACTCTATCACTCTTAACCTAATAATATACAGAAAAACTTAGATATAGCAGGGTGAGCAAATTGTTTGACAGCAAAGGTATTAAGCAGTTTTCAGGAAGTACTTAACATCTTAGTTATCAAAACCAAAATTAAAAATTGGATCAGTAAAGGGAAGCGACACTATTTTGGTAGTCCACAAATCTTTTTTGGTTGTTTTACAAAGAATTTTTAATGAGCAGCTGCTACTGATTATATGATATTTTTCTTTTGTTTAAATATTCTTCAATACATGACAGAGGAAGAAATGACAACTTTTTCGTGACAGAAGTTTTCACATCGCTTACAACGCTAGACTGGAAAGTATTTAGTGGAGTAACAGTGAAAACTTTAACCACATAGCACTAGTATGTCTAAGATCATCGAACGCTTTTTTAAGATGACTTTGAGATCACCATCATATAGTTAGTCTCCCTCAAATTTCCGCTGACGTCGATCTTCAGGTCGATAAATGAAGCACGGAACATTGATTTTTATTGCTACTTTACAATTTAAATAAGCAGATATGCTCAGTCAGAGCGAATCATATAATATATATTTACCAATAAAAAATAATATACTATATGTATACATATATATATTTTCTGCAGTGAACATTGCCTTTAGGTTTTCATTTCAGAATTTATTGTTCCAATTACATCATTCCGCAAATTGAACCATATCCAACTTCAGATTTCACATAATTTTCTCACTTTGGAACACATTCCCAATTTTATATTTACGAGGTGTGCAAGTAGCCAGTACTTTCCCGTTCAGCAAATCTGTGAAAATTTCAAAGAAAATCTTGTCAAGTCTTTGAAAAGTGTGTTTTAACTGTTTTCAATTGTGGTAAGTGTGGAAAACTTTCTCTTAATCGTGTTTTTCTGTATAGACTTCACATTTTCTCGACCAGTTGGTTCGCGTCCAAAAGATACTCCCGGTTACCTTTTCGCATGAGGCTGCAGGATTTGCATGTGAAGTCTCTATTTTTTTTTTACAAAAGCATCGTTTTTGATTTTCATTTAGGATTGTGACAAACAATTGTTGATGGCAAGAATAGCTGTGATAAAAAGGCTTTATGGTATTGCATTCCACCATTTTTTCTTCATTTGCCAATGCGCAGTGCGGTAGAATGGCAGTTGAAATGGAATTTTACTAAAAAAAAAAAAGTAGTAGCGTGCAATGACGTAATCCGGTCTCTGCGTTCGGTTCTTTGATTTGGTAATAGATTATTTCTGTGAAGTGTTTGTCAAAGGACTCAACAGTTTGCGATACGCACAGGGTTGTTCTTTTGATCAGAATCAAATCGCTGGTTAACATCAAATACGTTAAATATAATTGACTCGCTCGTATTTTAAAGTTCTATTCGTTCGAAGAAGGTCAATTTTATTTTCGCCTTTTACTGCAAAAAAAACCTTTAGATATGTATGAAGAAAATACCAAAAGCCGCTAACAAGCCGACAATCCTTAAAGTACAATGACTCATATGAAGTGAATGCTTATTTGAGTGCGCAAACTAATATATGTGGCGATATTATGAACTTGAATATAAATTAATCTTTTCAAATGAATACGACAGAATTTGAAGTTGTGGTTTGAAAATAATCTTGAATTATCACATCAATTCAATCAATTTACAAACTTTTGAATTGTTGTTTTTGAATATATGTAGATATTAATTTATAAAAATGTATAATTGCCTACAAAAAAAAATGTTAACCGTAATAAGCCTTTGAAATAGATTGGCATTGGTTTCAATCCTCAAGAGTTAAATCCCATTTACATTTAAAATGATGTTGCAGTGCATTTCGTCAAGCCATAAGCATTTTCATTAATTCATATTCACAATTTCTCTCAAGGCGCTATTATATATACTTCAATCATATTGATTATATATATATAATAATCTTGGGGCCGCACTAACCATCAGTTTCTTCAAACAAACTCAAATACATTTTCATTACGCATTCATACTTTTACTGCTTCTCCATCTAACAAAAATTAATTTTTAGAATGTAGTTCATGACTTTTCGGCCTATTTCGTGCCTTTTTACATTCAAATTGGTCATGTTGATAAGAGTTGATTTATGGTATGTTCCTTAATGCCAATAAAAATTTTTTTTTTTTGGGAACTTGCAAGTCTCCACAACATGGCATAACATAAGTTATGGAAGGCGTTTTTATTTTTAAAGCGGTAATCATAAACCGATAAAATAAGAACCATGATTGGAGCATGGAAGTAAGCGTTTATAAAAGAACCTTGTTAACGGGTTTTAAACATGTTTGTGACTCCAATTTACTTGTATACTAAATACTGTATGAATAGGTAATGTCGTATAAATTCCTGGTTAAAATATGAAAAAAAGGAAAAAGTAATCCTAGCTTAGTTATGTATTTTAAAAACAAGTAATGAAATCATTCCATAATCCCCTTGAACACTTGGGTACAGCAATCAATGGATTAAGAAAATAAATTTATTTTATATTTAAGTGTACCGCGACTCCGAACGGCCCGTCAGATTTCTCAAATCTTTCAAAGTGTTAAATGTTCCGGAGTTGAAAACTCACCTGGACTGTGATGTTTTGAACGACAAACATTCCTGTTAGACAAATTGTAACGGATAAAACCTTAATCTTGCCTTTAATACTCGGTCTTAGAGCTGGAAACATATTTTTATTATATTAACTAAATCTCGAAACAAGTACAAACTAATGTGGTCTGTGTGATTGCTAACAAAACATTTGTGCATTCATGTCTCCATTTATTGTGATCGTTTTCACGGCGAGATAAAAGTTCTTTTAGCGTTCCATATTTTAGGTTAACCTGCCATCAAAAACAAGAACAAGATGCATTTTCGGGATGCAAACTTCACAGGCAACAATTTGTTTATAGACTGTGTGTTTACCCCGAAAACACGGCATACTCAGCCTTTCCAGCTTAGTAATTTTTCCTGATAGGCTTCATGATCTCTGGGATACAACAAGTTTCGATATTTTCAGAAAAAAACATTGCCATTTTATAGGAAAAACTGAGACAATCGCTTGGTGACATACACATTTATGTATCTTATTGAAGGAAAGATTCGTCAATTCAAGAAAAGAGCCCGATGCCAGGTCGATAGTTGTAGGGACGAGCTGGACAAGTGCTGTTTTGCATCTACTCGGGGGAGACCAGAACAGAGGGACAGATGGAAAGCTTTCTTGCAATGGTATGGACTTCGATTTGGAACACTTTTTCTCATTAAAATCTCGTTGCTGTAAGAGTGCGAAATTTAATCTGCCGAATAGAATAGGGGACAAACTACAGTCTGGGCTGCCAAATAATTGGCTGACAGTTTTAGAGTAATTTTAACTATATCCTCGATTGCTTGATCCTTCTTCCTTGTCTCCGCTTATTTATTCAGAAGTCAAGATATTGGCTTGTATGAGAAAAAGCAATCCGATACGAAGTTCACGTCTATTAAAAAAGTGTTGGATGATACTTTGTAAACTGCTTTAAACTCTTGAGTTTAATTTTTCATGTGGTATTTATGATGAATTAAAATTATAGTTCACCAAAATTTCGATAATCACTTATTGCGTGTTTTCGGTCTAGATAAAAATCTAGTTGACAACGTCTTGACGAAAAACAGACCTCGCACGTTGAACCGACGAGTTACCGTTACTATAGCTGTGTTTTTTTTTTTGCAAATCTATGGGCAAATCGCGTATACGTTAAGGACTTATCGCCGATAATATCCAAGATAACTCACGCCGATAGATACTGTTTTCTATGCGGACTTAGTTGGCGCGCATGCTTAAAATCTGAAAATATATGAGTTTAATTGGAAATTTGGTAATTAGAACTATTTTGTTGATTTGTATGCCGATTGTTAAGTTTCTCAACTGCTTGTGACAGTGATGCCAACATTTGCAAGCATATAATCTAAACGCCGAGAGATGCCAATAGTCGTTTTTTTTTTGTCCTTTGGTATATACTCACTTACAAAAAAACACGCCTTATCTTGCTCATCGATCGACGAAATTTATTTACACTTCTGTAACTATGCATCTTCAAATTGTTGTCTCGTGTCTGATAGTCCAAATGACGAAATTTTGTATTTAAGTTATACCCAATAATAGCATGACTTGTTGCTAATCCGTTAACTGCCAGACGTCAGTAGACGCCATCAAAATTATATGTTCCTTTTGAGTAAAGCCACGATTTTTATGAGCAGCCGTCTGAATTGAATGCGCTGTGTCGATCCAATTTTAGAAATTGCAAATTAGTGTATTTTATTGGAGTCACGATTTGCGCTCCCCAATCATGGGAAGTTTAATTTATTTATGCGTCTGTTTACTTGATCATATTTATTTATGTCTACGGAAACAGTCGCACTTCGATGGATTTATTTTTTTACAGCGGTGTCAATACAGTAAAGGAAAACGATAAATTTTATCTTATCTCGCTTTGCTATCGAAATTATTTAAAATTTTATGCACGGTTATCGTTCGAGTGATATAAATAAAACTACTCCGTTCTGAATGTATACTAATCTATTACAATTATAAGAGATTATAAGCAATACCTCTTACACTCTCTAACGAGACTGACATAACGCGTAGAACTAGAACAGATATACAATTGTAGACGATTGACTTCAGAGGGGAGATTTCATCGCCCGCTGTCGCTGTCGTCGTTGAACTCAACGAACCTTCATCGCAGTTTGATGAGTGTGTATTTAAGATAGTGTGTAGAATTGTGCCATTAGATTTTCTGTGCTAAATTCCTTTCGTCCCTTTCGTCACTATTAAAAAAAGTAAGTAAACTCGTAATAAAAAATAAGCTGTATATTTGTATATTGAAGATTTTTTTATTTGTTCCTTTCGCTGCATTGAAAAATTTTCAATCCGGAGAAATTCCTCCTACGCCTATATCATCTGAAAACGTCAAAATTTCGTGTGGGAAAAATCGATAAAAAAATACAACGCAAATAGTTGTCTGTTCTGTAGCCGTCGTCGTCGTCTGCCTTCTATGGAGTGAAAAGTACATAATATATATATTACATTTCTTGACTGATTGATGAACAACATAAAATGTGTGAAACGTGCAAAAGGAAAACCACAAATTGAAATGGTTTAACTTGATTGTGAAAATCACTGTGATTGTTTTATCTAAAGGAATTTCAGAAAGAAAAAAAGGGAAAAATGTTGCGTTATCTATTTCCCAAACTAGATATTAAATTCCTATATGGGTAAGCTGTGGCTAATATCTATCCACAGAGAGATGTGTGTGGCGCGAGGGTAATGCGCATGTCCGTTTGCATGGGTGTAGACCCGCGCTCGTACAAAATATGCTCGTAAAATATTCGCAAGATAGTGTGACGCATTGAGGAGTGTCCAACGGCGACGACGACTTATCATCCGCCATTTTTCTACACACATGCATGCACAAAATATTTCTCTAATTTCTGAAAAAAGAAAAGAAAAACACGAAAGATGTGCAAATGTCAAAAGACTCGGAAGAAAACTGGTAAACTAAAAATCAAAAAATGTAATCCATCTGCCGACAATGTGCTCAAAGGGATTTACTTCTGTTTCAAAGTTCATTTGCGTATGCACCTGCTATATTTCAAATGGATTGTCACGCGGTATAACTTTTTTTCTTTTACAATCATTTGTCTGTTAGGCAGGAAGAGAAAAGAGAAGAGAAAATTCCGCAAATAAAAAATAATCAAATTCTACAATTGATTGTAATTAGAAAAAGTTTGACATCATCTCTGCATTGACATCACTCGGTGAATGAATTTGTGCTCGTCGCACGTTTCCTTCTATCCACACTCTTTTCATCGCATTCTTATTTACTCTTCTGCCTCTTTTTTATATTTTTCAATTGTTCTATTGAAAAAAAAAATCATCAATCAAATGTAAAAACAAAAATGTTTTTTCTTGTTTCATAAATCGTATTTGTCTGCCAGTTCCAATTGTTCTTGTAGGCTTCCATATCATAACTTAAATTTTCAATGCAAAGCAAAATTTGTTACCACTTTGGTCTCTTTTGGTATAATTGAGTTTTTCCATTTGATCGGTTTTCGTTTCTCTCTTTCGTTCTATGTTGCCTTTACCACACGATCCCCGGTGTAAGAAACAGAAAAGTAAAAACAGTCTTTGAAATTCAAAAAAGAACGAAAAAAATATACATATTTTGATATGTGAAACTACTTTCATAGCAGAAGACGCGCGTCCTCTATTGGATCTATCTCAGTAAACTCAGCAGAAAGTCAAGAATAAGAAAGCCACGCATACACTCATACTTAAGCTATTACGGGGGCTGTGTTGGGGAATCAGAAAATGCTCATCGTTTCGGGATGCTAAGAAGAAAATTAAAATTTTATTTTTAACTTTGCCGTCAGTTTCTTGAAGTGTGAACACTCACTAAAACAACATGAGTAAGCCCAATGATAAGTACAAACTCGTTTTATTTTTTTTTAGATTCCTTAACGTTTTTATTACCCTAGATTATCACTTGCGACAGTAAAAGATAAAAAAAAAAACTAGGTAGGTTAATAGTACCAAAAACAGAGAAGCAGTCAATGAATTCCTTCACATGTAAATACTGAAATTATGTATTTTTTAGTCTTAAATAGGTATGTTATTTATTTACTGTTAAATCATTTTAAGTGACGGTTGTTAAATTGATTGTAACACGGTCATCGTGTTCGTCGTAACCTATTCAGCAAACAAGAACAATTTTGGTCACAGGCAGCTTTTCTGTTATGAAAAGAAAATCACTTCTTTTATTATATTAGTAATTCTTAGTGTAATGTCAAAATATCGGTTATAGATTTTTATTTTTATAAATTGAAACCAATTTTTAATTGTTGAGGATTAATATATTTCTGTAAATTCTTCTCATTGAACTTGAAGACTGCCCATGGAGCAAGTATCGAACCCCATTGGCCTCCTAGTTCCTGCGATTTCTCTCATAGTTGCGTATTCTGATAAACCAGCTACAGTTGAGGACTTAGAAACCAACATTCGGCGTTATTGTCCTAAAAAGCCCGGATGTGCTGAAACAAATGCTGTAAATGGTTCTTCACTATCCCGTACCATTTTTATAGCGATCTTGTTCTCAAAGTTGGTGAACTTCTTCACTCCCTAATTACATTTTGACTACACAAATGTTTGTTAGAATTCTTTTATGCAAGGTAAAAATAAAATTTCATTGAAAGAGGGCGGACTGACTAGGCAAGGTGTGTTTATCTTTTTAACACGCTTGATCGAATTTTGTACTTTAACACACACCCTTCCCTTTTCAGTTTGATTTACTTTAAATTAAATTGAAATTAATCAACAGGAGTATATGTGAACAAAAATAGCATGAATGATTGTGATCAACAAGTCTTTTTGGTTAAATAGTTCGTAACAAACCAAAGACTTGCATTATTGTTAAAAAAAAGTTGACACACTGAATATTTGCTCATAGCTTAAATACGAGAGGTTCAAAACTGAGTAAGGCGATGGAACACTCATCATTATCAAACATATTCGGCGAGTGACAAAAGGAAGGTCGTGATGTTAAAGTTTAGACTTACAGACACAAACCATATTTATTTGTTCACTGCTAAGCAATAAACATTTGAACTGATTTCAAAATTCATCCATGCTTTTGGTGATCACATCTTACAACAACTCCTGTCAAAGGTTGGGATCATATGTTAAGGAATCTTGGAAATGCATTTCATTTATGTGTTTTTTTTTAACATTTGTGCACACCCAGCTTAATTTTGACATGCATTTGTTCGAATTTTTTGAGCGAATTTTAATTCAATATACCACCAGCCCCAAAGGTTTTTATCGTTTGAAAAATATATATTTTAAAATTATGGCCCTTTTTCAAATTCAAATAGTATACTCTACTTTACTTATGAGGATCACTTTGATATCTTCTTATACCAGTGAGGACACGAAAAGCACTCCGAACTAAAATATTTTGTCTTCGAGGTCTCCATCGTGCAGATTGTTAGGTTAAAGGAACAAAGATAGACTTCTAGTATGCATTGGTTGCAATTATTTTTCTCATTATAAATGACAACAGTAGCAAATGCGGTTGCTTTGGAATATATGACCATCATTTTAAGGTCCGTGATGTGTCTTCACACCATGCAAGTGTTTCATAATCTTCCCAAGCAAATTTGGTTCTTCTTGGAATATGTGCCTTTCAACTTTGGTATGAGACAACATGCTCATAAAAATGAAATGTTTACAATGTGTAAAACGCTTCTTTTATATGATACAAAGTACATACATATACTACAAATGTATTGCCTAGAAAAATAAAAGCAAATGTCCAGAATGATTTCGACTAAATTAGTTGAATGTGCCGATTGTGTTAGATATCGCTTATCATTATTATTCAAGGATTGAATCTTTTTTTTTTTTATTTATGATAATAAATATGCTCTATATTTTCCCATGCATAACTTGTAATGTACGTTTGTGAGCATTTTCCCATCACTAAACAATAAAGTACCGCATTTTCGTGTTCCTTAACCATAACATATTCAATTCAAATCATTTAGGCCGGCTGTAGAACGATATATATGTACGTTGTTTGGTTAAAAAATGTGTTCGATATTGCCAATATTGTTAGTTGTAAAATATGGGAAAGAAAAGCAACATACAAATGAAAGGTTAACAAAAAATCCACCTGTAGGTTATTACAGGTTTTGCTTGATTTGCAACGACGTCAAGCACCTGAAATTGCTTTGTACATGACATGCCCATCTGAAATATAGTAAACTTTTGTACTTCTTAATAGATTGCGCAAGGACAATTTATCGATTGTGTGTATGTACATATGTAGTTCGTTTTTGATTCGGAACAACCGTTTGTTTTTCTTCATGTATATTGCAGAGAACAGAAAACTTATGATTGAATCCTTTTTGGAGAAGAAATTGCCTTTCAGTACTTCTAAGAGTCTCATTGTTCATTCTAGTTCATATAATTGTAATCGATGATAGATGTTGAAGGAATATGCTACATCCTGCTAACTCCTCATTGAAAATGCGCATGAACTATGTTCCGATACATACATATGTCCTTTTGTACGATTGGCAATGTTGCAAAGTATTGCCATTTAAGGATATATCCACTGAAGGAAACAAAAAGCCATTGTTAGTTGTCCTTCATGGGATGACTTTGCAATTACAAAAAAAAATCTAAATAGGGGTATGTATGCTTGGGCAAGGTCGCACTACTGCACATGATAATGCATTCTATGACAAACATAGATACTTAAGTGTCGTGGCGTCGAAAAGAAGATGATATATGTAATTACGTTCGCAGTTATCTTTCTCAATATTAATTATTATCTTTTATACCTTTTGTGTTTGTAAATTATGTATCAAAGCGTTTCCATGTCTAGACAACATTGTTTTTGTTGCTCCTTTTGGGAAATTCTTTTCTCTTTTGTATAAGAAAACACACATTATGAAAGGGAACAGATATTGAACTTCGTTCAAAAAGTGTGTACAACTATGCGCTACCTTGCTGTCGGCTCTATGTTACAACTTTTTCTCTTTGCACTTTCTGCATTGTGTAGTCGTCATTTTCCGCAATCTCGAGGGAAGGGCACTCCTTGTAGACCAAAATGGCTCCTTCTTTCTTTGATGTTCTCATTAAACAGTGCGCATGGTTCAGTAAAGAAGGAAAATTGGAGCTCTATTGCGTATATCCCAATGATTACATGACTAATGTTTATTAATTCGTTTTATTTGAATATAATGGACATTTTACTGATTATCGAAGACGTCTTCGAGCTCTTGTGAAAATATACAGATTTATAAAGTATTTACCTACCACCCTAAAATAAATTGCAAAAATATATACATACATATGGATATATATATTTCTTTTTATACTATCTCTTTTCTCTCTCAACCCGCGGAATGTGTGAATAGACACCACGTCGAATCGCCGAGCACCGAAATACCACAAAGCGCTACAACACTTGCTTTGACGACGGTGATGACTATGACGAAGACGATATGGTGGATTCTACAACTACAACAGTAGTGACATAAACAGCGCATTCCGTTTCTGCCCTTGTTGCGATGTGCACAACTACAGCGCTTCTTAGTTGATATTCGAGTGTTGTCAGTATTGCACATATGAAATTCTCTCAGTAGATAGGCAAAAATGTCTAAAAGTTAAAAAAAAAACTCATAGGTAATAAAGTAATAAAAACAAAAAACCTAAATTTAATAGAATTTTATAAGTACATACACAAGTGTGAAGAAATAATTAATTAGTGTTTAATGAAGAAAAAAAAAATCGCGTAGTTTTTTGTTTATTTAATTTCATTGTGATAAAACAAATAAAATTTTAACTCACCGAATGTGAGAACTTCGAAAAATAACTCATTCAAATTTGTTAATAAAAATATAAACTTACTCGGTAAAGGATACTCTTGTCATCTTTGTGTGGATTATAAGCTTTCGTCTTCTGTTTGTTTGGTGGTTGCCTGTGGACATTTACTGTGATCGTTTCCTTTTTTGATACAAGGTAATTTAACTTGAAATCGATTTTTCATGACGATGAATTAAAATTCTGATTCTAAGACGAGCATTTGATTCAGCGCTCGGCTATTATATCCATCTTATTCCACATTTATTGATTTTTTTAAACACTAGCACATGTTTAAATGTGTTCATTTATAATCGATATCTTGAATTTTGTAAAGCATTGTTCTATAAGACAAGATGTTTGCAAGAGGCAAGTTTCTCATACCCACCCAATTTAAACGCTTAATTTTCAAATTCGAATTTAACAGGACATACTCGCATAAATTATTTATAGATGGAATAAATTGATCTCAAATGAATTTCATTTTGATTTCTAACCACAAGCACAATTATCGACTGTTTTTCGAATGGAACCAACAATTTTTTATATGTACGTTATTTTTGTTCCTAGGACCGTACAATAAAAAGTGAAGGAAGCCACACTAGAAATAAATTGGTTCTGTTTATTCTATGTCTTTGTCAATGCAATTTAATATTTGTTTTTTTGTCTAAGATTGTGGCAGACATTTTTAACATAGTTCAGAGACGATCAATTAGTCTGTTGCTAAGGTATCTTTTTTATGCATGCAATATGCTTATATCTATACTCCTTCGCTCCAGAAATCCAGACGGAAAAATCGTAGGACATGCGCATCAAACAAAAACGTAGTTATTCGTTTTCTGTTTCTTCATTCGTCAAAGGATTTATAAAAAAAAATTGCAGTAATAAACGATTAGTGGTTCAAGTTTTGTTAATCAGAAAAAAAAAGGATAAAAGAAAGTTTTAGATTTGTTAATAATCCATAGCTTACGAATATAAGAACGTGCTAACAATAAATAATTATAATATTATAATTGCTTGGATCGATAACATGTATGTGCGTACAAAACAGAAAATTATTATGTTGAACTTGTGGTTTTAAAAACTATAAAAAGCAAGCCGGGTGTTTTCGGGTTGTTCTGGAACAAATATTTTCACTCCAATGGTGGTTGGTCTATAAATTACCTTTTTACTTAATATGTCTTTTGTTTTTAAAAAAAAAAAATAATAACGTTTGAACAGCGCTCCGAGTTGTCTGCATGTGGGAGTAAATTTTGCATTCGAATCGTTGCTGTATAAGAGTTCATGCTATAACATATATTGATAAATTTGCTCGCGCTTTGTAGTACGAAGGGTTGTCCAAAAGTAATGATAGCCGTAATTAAACAAAATATGGTAAACCGTGTGTTTTAAATTTGCGAAAAGGGCCACTTTTGTTTTAAAATTTCTCAGCCCTGAGTTTTAGCCGGGAAAAGAGATAGAAGTGATTTGGGGTTAAGGTTTGGAAACTGGAATGGGTGATTTTGGTGTGTTGTCTTGGTGAAATAACTCTTTACTTGCACTTTCTCTTCTCCATGAAAGCTTTCCGCAATCTGCTCATTTGGTCTGTGTGGTAAAAGCCTGTAATAGTGGAGCTCTCTTCCAGATTATCTGACGTTACAATTCCTTCGGCAGCACAGCAATAAAATGCAGACACAAAAACCTTTTGTTCCCTACTTGGGACATTAAGGTTACCATACTTTAGTCCTCAGGATTCAAGTAGCGGGTCAATATCTCATCTCAAATCTTTTATTCGGTGAAGTTTGCGGATATCAAGTTAGCTTTAAAAGTGAATGCTGAATGCTAACATATGAGATTCTTTCACCCGTCTGCGACTGTAGACTTTGGTTCACAGAGTCCAACAATGTTTCTACAGTCTTCGTGTATTTCTTTGGAAGATATTATTTTTCGCAGTCTGACCTTCTTGAAATCGGACCTGACTTGTTCTTCTTAATATTCTTGTTTTTGTTTGGAATATTCAAAAAATGCATGGAAAGTTAACATAGGTGTGAATTTGAAAAGGTTTCGAAAAAAAGTTTTCTCCAGACACAGATGCTATATAGTATCCGATTGGCAACGAGTTTGATTAATATTGCAATGCTGAATAGAAAGATTGCCAAAGGTCCAAAAAATTACTATTGATTCTCCGTTTTGTTCAATGGCTGAAGTCAGCAGGACTGTTGCGTAGCCAAACAAAAATTTGTTTAAACGTCGGTTGACAAGTCGTTGCTTAATCTACAGACTTCCTTGTTCCTTTCTTGGGAATAAGTTTGACTCTTAAGTTTTCTAGCAAAACAGAAATAACAAGCAAAATATAATATAAATCTGTGGCAGCTTCTTACGAATCCGAATCCGAATGAGCCGAAACTAAACATTTGACATAGTAACGCTTATTTCGAGTTTGCTGACGACTACTTGTAACTGCTCTAGTGGCGAATTATTAAAAAACACATTGGCAAATTAATCAGATCTTCAATATTAAGACAAGGAAACCACGATGGTCTATGGATATAGAATATGCGGTCCAGTTTGACTTATTTTTGTGGTGACTGCCTCTGCGCAGGAATTTATTTCAGTTATACATAGATATTATGTATAAAGATACCTATAAAGAACACCTGTTGTTATCAACCAACAGGTTTGGTTCTCATATGTTGGCGGATATGAACTTATCGTCTACGTTAAGCTATTGACTCCATCGTTCACGAACAGAAAACCAAAGGGGTTCGGCCAGATGGAGCGATCTCAGCGAGCATTCCGCTATGGTGCCAATAATAAATGCTGAACAAAATTGCAGTGCTCCTCTCTTGACGTACCAAAAATCACAAATAATAAAACATTTACAACATGTAAATAGAATGAAAATTCTATTACTAGTCGGAATTTTTTCAAAATATATCTGGAAAATACACTTGGATTTTTCCAACCCATTTTTTTTATACATTTTTAAGATTTCGCTTAATTAATTTATTAAATAATAACTTACGTTAAAGTCCTTTGCTAGTTGCTCCCAATTTAGAACACGAAAAGACTCTTCGTGTCGGAGCCTTGATGATGTCAAATTGTTCTTTTCATCCGTGTACAGAAGGGAACTAGATGCCCATATCGAGCGCCGTTCCGTTGAACTGTATGTAAGCGCACGCCGCCTCGTATCACTGAAGCGACTGCTACATAGTTTGAGAATGAACGATTATGCAGATCACCACGTTCGGGATTCAACCATGGATTCATTTATGAAGAGTAAAATGGATTTTTTTTACTGAAAATATGTATCGAGAGATGAAGAATATTTTCCTTTAGCTTTTCATGCAGCTACTTCAACAATATGTACTTCGAAAGTGTATTTTACAACTTCGTGTTGGATTTCATTCAGTTTTCTTCATCGGCATCAAACAAAAGATTAAAATTCTCTGTTCAGTAGCTTGGAAAAAACTTAGATAAAATCGAAACTGGAGAACGGGTTGAGCCTTATAAAAGTATTTACAAGGAATGGGTGACATTTGCATTAAGGTGAATTAGTCTTTTACGTTTGCGCTGTTTTGTCCGTTTTTTTTTAAATGTTATTCGTTTTCAAGTCATTAAAAGAAATCCAACCGCCAATAGTTGCAATTAAATAACAGCAGTGTATTCAATTGATAAACTGAAGTCTTGCAAATGTGTAAAATGAAATGTTAATGAACTTCTTTTCTTCTTCAGTTTCTGGCATTTATTACAGTTTTTCTTTTTTCATTCTCATTTTCATTTCCATTTATAACTTATGGCTTTGCTTATAAACGGAGAGCATTGAAAACAGAAAAAAAAAGAAAAGCGAAAGACAGGAAGTACAATTGTCTAAATTTGGAATGCAGTTGAATGAGTGGAATTGCCTGCATCATTCAGCCGGGTGTATCTTTATTGTTTACCATTCTAATGAAATCTAGGGTGAAATAGAAAACGAAGCCATTATTCAAGACTTTCTGGTGGTGCTCTTTTTTTCATTTATATTGCTTATTTTTTGTTTAAATGTGTTCGCCTTAATACACAGTTATGTGTATGCAAGGTCTTGTGACTCATAGCGAATGGCTATAAAATGCCACGAAAGACAGTTGTACATTTATAGATCAGGCCTATGTGCATAGCAAAGAATTGTGTGCATATCGTGCACTTAATCATGCGGTGTAAATAAGGAGAAAATTGCACTTTTTTCTCATTGAGTCATGCATTTTTTTTTGGAAATCAATCCAAATCAATCGCTGTTTTGTTTGAAATATTAAGTCATTGATTTAGATAGTTATTAACAAATATTTGTGTGTTTTTTTTTTGGCATTCAAGACAGTATTAGCAAGAACTTTTTTTTTCGAATGAGTTTTCCTAGATCATGAATATAGCTTTGTATAGTTTAGTGTGATAAATGCCATCATATTCGGTTTTGAAGTCGATTTACCGAGCCGGCAACCACAGTGGTACTGATTGAATTGTGTTTTTCAAAACGACCTCAGTCACTCACACAACAAAGTTAAGACGGTATATGCTTCGATACTTCTTACAATGGATTGTATCAACTTTTCTGTAGATGGGACACATTAGAGAACACAAGTGTTACCAAAAACCTACCTACCTATCTGTCCGCTTGGGGAGATCTTCTTTTTTCACGCTGTTCGTCTTTTATTTACTCGAAGATTCTGTTGATGTCCATCCGCCCGACCATCCGTCACCACTTGCGTCGTTTGTAGGTACGTACCTGCAATCTGCTGACACAGACGTCCTTATCGAATACTTCTTCACGTAGATTTATTAAATAAATATATTGTATATTATATTATTGATTCTTTATGTCGCAAAATATGAGAGATGTTAAAAATGTTAACCCACAGTGTGTATTGGAGTGTCTTATTTATACAACTCCTTAAAGAACTATGTGTCCTTACCAAGAATTCCCAAAGCAGAAATTCGTCAACTTTCGTGAGAAGAGTTAACTGTCATTTGAAAATAACCTGTAGATACAACCCCACCATTCTTGCGGGAACACAAATCGTGAAGCTAGGATCTGGTTCCCAAAAGAGCTTTGGCGCCAAGATTTTTTTTATGCGTATGTATGATAGTACAACTTTGTGAAAATATGTCTACAAATCTATATTATTGCATATAATAGGCGAAAGCATAGCGAATTTGTTTTTTTATAACCATTTTGGCCAAAAACCCAAGAGGTGGTATAGACGTATTTACCAAAGTCAATTAGCTATAAATTTGTGTAATACAAAGATTCGTTGATTTGGTGTGCGTTTTTTTCGCTTTTTCCGACAATACTCATGGTTGTTTATAGAGAATTAGCTTTTTGTGCTCTCACGTGATTCATATGTTACTACAATATAATTTCAGAGTTTTATCTTAAACAAACAAACAAAAACTCGCTTTTGTCATGATGACGACGACCTGAGCTCTTACTCAAAATTGATTTAACAAAAAAATTACGGCGACGTGATAAACCTGACAACAGCAAGCACATGTACGTGTTTTGTGGTTCTTTGGATGCACACACACTACTTCAATTAGCGATTAAATTTTAAAACCTTATCTACGAATTTAATTTAGTGTTTCATTTCGTCAAAGAATTCAGTGTTGCGTAATCAGTAGAGGTTTGGAGTCTTATGTCTGACCTGGTTGTTGATACCTGTTCAAAGAACAAAATTTTAAGGTTAAATAGGATAAGTATTTAATTGTGTTTATGTTTAAAAAAGGGAATTTTATTATGCAATTGGGACATAAAACGTAGGTGGAATTTACTTTTAGTATGTGGTTCATTTTGCTAAAGCTGTTTACATAAATACATGTTATCTTTCCATAAATATAAGGTCCTAGGAACTCTTGTGACAGACACGACTTTCTGTTATTTTAACCGCAGCATGTGAATTCAACAATTATGAGAAGATTCTTTGGTTCAACTTGCAGATTAAATCAAACGTTTTCTTTTTTTTAATCTAGCCTGCCATTTGATAGAATTTTAAACGGTGAACGCTATTAAGAAATAGAATATATGTACATACATACATATATTGGGCTCTTAGTAAGTTCGTTTATCTATTCGTAGCCGATAAATGTGTATTTAAGACACTAATAAGGGACGAGCTTCTATTTTCAAGATATGATTACGTGAGATAGCGTTTGTTCCTGTTAGTGTTCGTAACTGAAGATTAGCACGTATTTAGCAATTGTAAGTGTTTGACTTTGAACTATGTATAACATACATATAAAAGAGGGCACCTGAAGTTCAAATCTTTCAAAACAACTAGAAAAAAATAATAAAATAAAATGTATATGTGTTCTTCATAATTTTTATTCTCATTTTAATTAATTAATATATGATTTAAATGCATACATTAACGTAACCAGCTGCGGATATTTTTAGCTTTTCTTAGGACATCAGGAACAAGTAACTGCAAATTTACCAATATATAAGCAATTGGTATTCAAGTTTTGTAACGTCCCGAACACAAAATAAAGAATAAAGTTATTTTTCAAATGTTCTCACATTTTCTTCGCTTCTGTGTGAAGTGGAGTCAGTCTTTGCTTTCGTAGAAATGTGTCTAATATTCATTGAGTAGGACTTCTGGCAGAATGCTTGTCTGACCACAGAATGCATTTCGAATTACATGCTTATTATATGAAAAATAGAATGCGAACAGCACATTTCGTAAGTTCCATGCTCTGAGTCTAAAATGATCTACTACCGGTATTAAAATTTATGTTTGAGAATCGTACTTGGAGAATATTACTGCTAAGATCAATTAAAACAGTCAAATCTGGATCGAACTCCAGGCGCAGCATATGTCTCAATCAAAAACCTTTTTTTACTGTTTACTTACTTATTTACTTTTTTCGCACAACATAAAGTTTAAATATAAATCTATCAATTGTTTTATTTCTTTGCAGGGGTCATTGCGAGCGGCGCACTAATCTCTGTACCAATATATATACATATATATTTCTTTAACCATTTCGTAAAATCTCGGAATTCCCTTAAATTTTATATTTAATTATATTTAAAAAGCTTCAACTAAAAACACATCAAAATGTCCACAGTCGACAAGGAAGAATTGGTCCAAAAGGCAAAACTTGCCGAACAATCTGAAAGGTAAACAGTGCCTAAGTAATAAGTGGTATTTTGAATACTCAGATTCTAATGCATTTAACACAGGTACGATGACATGGCTCAAGCTATGAAATCAGTCACAGAAACAGGAGTCGAACTTTCAAATGAAGAAAGAAATCTTCTTTCAGTAGCATACAAAAATGTTGTTGGTGCCCGAAGGTATGTTAGTCATATGTTTTCCTACGGATATTTTAAAGCTCAAACTGTTTTGCCTATATTCAGATCATCATGGAGAGTTATTTCATCAATTGAACAAAAAACTGAAGCCTCCGCCAGAAAACAACAGCTCGCCCGAGAGTACAGAGAGCGCGTGGAAAAAGAACTTAGGGAAATTTGTTACGAAGTTTTGGTAAGTATCAATGCCGACAATTTAACCACTGAAATTCAAAATTGTATGTGCAAGTTGTTCGATAATAATATGTTAGAGCCTTAAACGTGCTGGAATAAGACCTCAAAAATTAACGAACGAATAAATTCTTTCATATGTAAGGGCCCTAAAACATTAATTTGGTGTTCAGGCATACGTTCTTTTCACAAGTAAAATAAAGAAATGAGCAACGCACTTAGTCCTTGAATGTGCATATATGTAGGGTGTATCTGAATGTATGCCAAATGAGAATGAGTTTACACCCTAACATGCATTCACTGATGAAGGCATAACAGATCCATCGGACCGACCTCTAACGTTTTTCTTGAAAATCAAATATTATATTTGTTTGTAATTTATATTTATTGGAAATTATATGTGAGGGCGAATTCTACCTATTCTACAATATTCGTGTACGGACTGCAAGAAGCTTTCCATTTACCTTACGTTTTTGTTGCAATACTACGAGTTATAAATGCCCGTTGTGTTTTTCTTTTCAAGCAATTCTTTCTTTAATAAACCAATACATGAAGTTTTTCGAAATTCCGCTCAACAGTTTTCCATTGTTTCGAGATAATACAATTTGTCTAAAGATCAATATTTATCCATGTTGTAGCTCTGAAAACAAACTACAACGCGATTTTCAATAACGCCCATTCTATTGTAAGCAAATTAAGGAAAACTAGAATTGGTAAGTCAAATATATAAAGCGATCATTAGGTTATTAACGACTTTCCGAACCGATTTTAAACTCGCACATGGTCAATGTCAAATGAAACCAGCTGCAAGTTTGAAAACCACTTGGACTCCTCGCAACATTCAAAATTCCTTCTTATGTAGTTCCTTGCTTGAAATAATTATTAATACTTAATAGAACTAAAACATTAATTGTGGATATCAAAATCGAAAACCGGACTTCTACTTCTCATCTATCTTCATAAAGTCATCGTAGCACTGGGAATAACATTCTTTTCTTCAATCGGACGAGACGGGATTTCTCATTTTAATGTTCAAAAAAAAATTCTGCCTTATTTTGTACTTCGAATTTTTTTATTAATATAAAGGGAACAATTCTCAAACTTACGAAATTTATTGTCGTTGCAGCTTGGGAAGTAATTAATATTTCTTGCTCGGCGCATTTGTCGACTTCCTGAGACAAGGCTGGCGGTTGGTTGGTAGAAATAAAAAAAATCAATAATTTTGTTGCTAAATACTAAAAAATGCGAGATAAATCAGTTCTTTCTTTCATCTTTGTCGTTTCAAATTAAGACCTGAAAAATATTATTTATAAATAAATGGAAAAAATCTATCGATTGTTTTCTAAAAAAAGATCTCTATGTATATCTCAGCTAGGCCAACCCTTACAACTCTAAGTAAGTGAAGGGTAAAATATCCAATTACTTCTTCATGTTGCCATGCATAAAGTTACTGCTCGCCTCGTCATATTGTTTGTCGTTTTTCATCCCTTAAATGAATTCATCAAGCTTTTTAAAGGAGTACTGATTTGCAAAAATAGGTCACTTGTGTAAATCCAGATGAGATTAATGATTTGATTATACATGTGCAAAATGTACTCGTTTCTAAATCTAAAACCACGTGTCTAATCATTTGAAAATATTTTATACCTTTACTTAAATGTGTACTAATAAAAGCAAATGCTATTTTTGACTACAGGGTCTTCTGGATAAATACCTCATCCCCAAAGCAAGTAATCCAGAAAGTAAGGTTTTCTACCTGAAAATGAAGGGAGATTATTACAGGTATTTAGCTGAAGTGGCCACAGGAGACGCGCGCAACAGTAAGTACTTATTCTTGTATACAATTTTTTCAAAAAAAAAAAAAAAAGAATTTTTTATTGATTAATATGATAATGATAAATATTTACAAAAAAAATATTAGCCGTTGTAGATGACTCCCAAACAGCTTACCAGGATGCATTTGAAATTAGCAAGGGTAAAATGCAACCAACACATCCAATCAGATTGGGTCTTGCACTCAATTTCTCAGTCTTCTATTACGAGATTCTAAACTCTCCAGACAAAGCTTGCCAATTGGCCAAACAGGTTAATAATTATAATTAAAAAAAAAACACGATATAAGAGTGAATTTAAGGGATGCTGCAGCCAGGAGGGTTCCCAAAACACTTGAGTTAATTTTATTTTATACATACGGGTACATTAATTATATAATGTTGGGAGTTTTTGGAATAGATAGTAGATAAACTTAAATGCTGATGTAATTGTATTGTAAATAATGTTTAGTTTAGACTATTTTTTTAAACGTTTTAAAGAAAAAAGGAAAACAATTAATAATTCTTTTTTTTCTATTTCAATTCAAATGCAAAAAAAAATACAAAATTGAATGAAAAATCTAAACTCATTGGCAACATGTTTTCATGTTAAACCAGCCGTGGTAGAAGATTCACAAAAGGCATATCAGGAGGCATTTGACATTGCCAAAACAAAAATGCAACCAACACATCCAATCAGATTAGGTCTCGCACTCAACTTCTCGGTTTTCTACTATGAAATAATAAACTCACCAGCGAGGGCTTGTCATTTAGCCAAACAGGTTTATACAAATTAAAATCTATTTCCACTCATATATTAATCAAAGTACATATTTTTTTGCTTGTGGCTCTGTTTTGGTATTATTTGTGTGTACATCTGAGTTAATACATATCCCAATCATATTCACTTTACTTTCATTACGCCTTGTGAAATAAACATATTGCTAATTTAAAAAAGCTAACCCAATATGATTGCTGCTGAGACCATTCTAACAATTAATTTTCCTTTTCCCCTTCATCTATAACAACAACTTTCTGGTATAACAAAGGCCACTATAGAAAATGTGTTTTTTGATGTTTATATGTGTGCAATATATTCTTTTTGTACCTCATGATATATTTTTGAAAAAAAAAACTCCAAACAATAATTTGAATTACATGTTTCCTTACATGAATTCATTAAGCAAATAGTAAAAATTGTTGCGCTGTCCTTCGAATATAATAAAGGTCGATGATTTAATTTTCTGATCCCAAAAGTTTTTATTTTATGTTTTTTTTGCTATACAGCCAATTATTCATTTTCCCAAACTTATAGTATACCTATTCGTTCAAAGAACTGATCAATTTTTCTAATACCCGCATTTCCTACTACGCATGAAAATTGTAAGTTTACTAAAAACTTTTTCTGAGAAATTTGCTTAGACAGTTTGTTAAATAATTTAATTTGCTGAGAATTTATATATATATATCGGAGTAAGTTTTCGATCAAGCTCAAATGAGGTATTAAATCACCATTCTTTCGCACGATTTTCGTCTTCACAAAGCAAAATGTGGAATAAACGTTTGAAAAAATTCACAATTTACCCATGGTGGGCGAGGAACTCCGTTGCAATTCCTATTAGGCTTTTTTTCCAATAGCCAATTGCATTAAGAATTTTCTTATTTTTTTCCCATGATTAAAAAATATAGTAAGCTATTGGGAACTTATATATATTAAGAATCAAAATGAATCCTTTTTTGATTGTCAATTTTTTCAATATCAAATTATACAACAATTTCACAAATGTACGGGTATACCTTGCATCAAAAGTACAAAGAGCATTTAAATTTTTTAAATAAGTTTTGTGGAAATATCTTATTAAAGTTCAAATGGAAATGTACTATGACTTTTGCAACTTTTTATAGCTTGCTTACTAACAAATAACTATTGCTGGAAACTTAACATGTCGCCTGTTTTGAAACTAACAATAAAAAATAGGTACAATTTGATTGATTATGAATGAAATGTTATCTTGAGCAAAAATATTACTGTTATGTAATTGTATTTTAGGAAGTCCTGCGGAAAATTTTCAAATTTTATATCAAATGAAAAAAAATCAGCACCGGACAGTTTGTATTTACTTCAGACAGTACCGCTTAAATGAGGACTTTCCACGCATATATTCTCACATATGAACGATGATGGTATTTACTTTACTTTACTTGCTAATCAACTTACTCAGAACTATTATTCTCAAATTATCCATCAAGTGCGTAATTTAAAGAGTCACACCGAAGTAGCGTTCCGTGGCAGTTGTGGTATCGACTACAATCTTTAAGAAAAAATATCTATCCATCGGGACACCTTTCTCTGTTTTTACACCAGTATTACATGGGCTGTTTATTCACGTACTTGTGCTTTTATACTTTTTGGTGGCGATAAGCTTCCAATAAAATTGCTGCTTGCGCACGTCTGGGAAAACAGTTGTGCGATTTTTAATGTTTGTTTTTTTTTACGACTATGATAGTAATTACCATGTCGATTTTTCGAAAAGCCAACTATTCTGGCGTCACTGCAGATTTTTTGCACTTTAAATTTGAAAATTTTTCCTTGGACACCCTGTACACTCATGTTTGATTGAAAGTTGATTTATTACCAAAATGTAGTAAATGTTATTTAAAAATGAACCAATGCTTTGCAGCAGAGATTTTACTTCTTGTATCGTGTTTTTTTTTTTACTAACGCTATAAATTTAAATCTTTGAATAAACAATAATGACTTGTTTTTGTGTTTTAATATGTATAAAGGCGTTCGATGATGCGATAGCTGAGCTGGATACACTAAATGAAGATTCATACAAAGACTCAACACTCATCATGCAATTGTTGAGAGACAACCTCACCCTATGGACATCGGACACGCAAGGGGATGCTGATGAACCACAGGAAGGTGGTGACAACTAACCAAACTAAATGTTCCCTTTTGACTATGCAAATATTAATTAAATAAAAACAACAAAAAAATAAATGATAAAAAACCAACAACAAACAAGAACATAAAAAAAAAAACAAATTATAACAACAAAAAAGAGCATATTAAAATTCAAAAAGATAAAATCTTTAAAAAGAAATAAAATTAAATTTTTAAACAAAAAAAGCATCAGCAGCAACACGTAAAAATGTAAATCTGAAAAGAAGAGACAGAGCTAAAAATAAAAGATAAACAAAATCAGCTATGAAAAAATAACCAACTTTTTGAAAATAAGCTAAACTAAAAGTTCCGGTTTCCTTCTCTCCTTTTCGTTCGTTCTTTTTTGCCGAATGTTTTATTTCAGCGGAAAAAGTAAAAAATAACCTTTCTTTGTCTTAAAAATTAATATTTGATAGAACAGAGCGCATTATTT
Organism: Orthonevra nobilis; assembly: GCA_963555765.1. Classification (NCBI taxonomy): domain Eukaryota; kingdom Metazoa; phylum Arthropoda; class Insecta; order Diptera; family Syrphidae; genus Orthonevra; species Orthonevra nobilis. The sequence continues at coordinate 53,607,701 of OY743226.1, forward strand.
ATTATTTTTCTAATAAATATATATTTTTTGTTTATTAACATTTTTTTTTCTTTTTTTTTTACATTATCTTTGTATACGTGCGTATATAAAGTTATTTTCTTTGCATCTTCCTGTGGATGTTCAAACGCAAACAATTTGTTTTATAATTATTATTATTTTTTTTTTTTGTAAATTTGTTTACTTGTCGGAATATATAAAACACAATTTTATCTGTTATTTCTTTTGTAAAGAATTTGAAAACAATCAAAATAATGATAATAAAAACGAAAAATATCTTTAAAACAATGAGATATAACCTACGTTACGCCAGATAATAATGATTTTGATTTATTTTTTGTTTTTTTTTTCCATCATGTTCGTTATTTGCAATATACAAAATAAAATAAATATGCATATATTTAAATTATTTCAACAACTAAATTTTTTGTCCAAAAATACCAGAATAAGATCGAAATAATAAATATCAAAAGAAAAAAAAAAACAGAAAAATTCCATTGCATCTTTTTCTTTTAAAGTTTCAAATTTTATCCGTTATTTTATATAGTTTTTTTTTTTTGTCCTAAGACATTGTATTTTGTTGTGTCTATTTGCATTTTGTCTGTTTTTTTTCATACTAGTCACTTGTCGAGCTTGAAAAACGTTGCTTTATCTGTGTATAAATGTTTTTTTTTAAAAATAGACCTTTGAAGCTTATTCTTCAAAAATAGATGAAAATGGTTATTGCGGTTTGCAAAGCATTTAGCAACACAACTCTTACACAGGTTCATCAAGTAGACCAGGAATTCTTATGTTCGAAAGTGATTATTATTTGTATTCTAATAGTTTTGATTTAAATTTCACTTCTCTTCTGTGGCATTCTTTTAATTGAGTTTTACATTGAAATGAAGCACAATTGTATGGCATGCTTTTGAAAATGATTATTAGGCATACGTTATTAAATGTTCTGTGAAAATTTGGATTTGGTATTGAGTTGAACAATTCAAAGAACCAATATTATTTGTAAGAAGGAAGGTGCTAAGCTTTGAGCTATTGTCCTTCCAGTCATAAACAATTGGACGGCGGTGCTGAAAGAGTGTTTCAATTCGGTTCAAAGAAAAAAATATCAACGTCGTGTAAGCCTCCTTTGACTTTGGGATAACGAATATGTATTAACCACAATGTATGTATAGATGTTTTATTTCCCAAAAGTTTTGTGCGTTCTTTTTGTTTGTACTGTTTGTGTTTGTGCATTCATTGTTGGTAAGTTAAAAATTACTCGTAAAAAAACTCGAATATTTAACATTTCGTGTTTATAATTCTATGTGTACTTATTGCACATTTTGAACATCAACAATCACTAATATTCTTAAGCATGTATGTTATCAGTGTACTGCAGGAATCAATAAAATAAGTGTTAAAAACGCTTTCTTTTAAGATAATAATTTGTGTGTCATTTGCTGTATATCATATGAATAGTTCCAAGTAATGCAATCCTTTTACATGGTGTAAATTCCAGCAGTCATTTTTTCTTAAGCTTAATATAAAATTGTGTACTCTGTACAATTCACATTTTAAGAAAATTTATTTTTATTGAAAGTTTGGTAAGTAAGGTGTTAAACATTATGTATATAAGATTTTCAAAGATTTTACATCTAGCTGTTTATTGAACCTTAAGAACTTGGACATCCACAATGCTTTATATTTTCCTTTTTTCTTAATTTTAGATTTATTTGTCTTAATGTTATTTTTGAATTTGTCATTTAATAAAAAGCAAATGTAAGAAAGATGGAAAGATTTTAAAGCCAAGACGTTTAACAACCTGTATCAGGTGAAAAGGAAATTAAAAGAAAGATTAACAAATAGAAATCAAAAAATCATTTGAAAATCAGCTTAACTCAATACACGACACGATTTTCTTTAAAAAAAATGCTTTGACAAAATTTAGAAGAAATTATAATCTTTTACTTTTAACACTGAAATACGTGTTTATTTTTTCATATGTCGTTAAAAAAAAGAGTACATTTTTAATATAGTTGTTATATGCTCGTGCTTTAGTTCCACACAAAAGGGAGTAAATCCCAATTCTAATATATACTTGTAAATTGCCTATTCAAAATCCATTCATCTCTTCACAGTAAAAAAAATCAAGGGAAATTGTGTGAAAATAGCGACACATAATTTTCCTTTTGTACGAAAACCAAATGACAAACTGGCGCAACAAATTAATATAAATACGTATGTGAAGATACATATGTATATGCGAATCAAAAATGAAAAGTACTCAATAATTACTGGTATTTTGTAAAAAAAAAAGAAGAAATATGTATTTTCCTAATGACAAAAATAAAACGCAGCTAACTGGATATAATATGTTATATGTTACAATTCTATATAACAAAAAAAAAAAAACTTAATTCAGAAGGGACTAAAGATATCGTTTTCAAGCTTAATTTCATATAATGGAAGACGCAAACAGAATAATTAAAAGCTCACATACAACAAGAAAAATAAACAGAATAAGAATTAAAAGCAAAAGAAGAAAACACTAAAAAAAATATTGTCCAACTAAAATTATTATATAAAACACAAAATAAGACAAAAAAAGGAAAAAAAAAACAGACGCATGATGAGGAGGGAAAAGATTATTTAAGTTTATTGAAATTACAGTTTCTTAATTAAAATAAAGCCAAATGTTTTTATTTATGGACAATTTGCCAAGTTCATCCACTCATAAAGGCAGTTCAAGCAAATTGAAAAAATACGTTCGTATAAAAATTCTTAACTCAGTCCCGAAATGAGCTGTTCTCTCGTCAGTTGCATTTATCAAGTTTTGACGTGTGGTTTTTCAGACACATGTGCCTCTATTGACACGTTGCCTATTTAGGTTAGTTTTTTTTTTAAATATTACTTTGGTTAGTTTGATGGTGCCACATATCAACAAATTAAATGGATCAACAATGGCAGAGCGCTATACCGTCGAAACGATAAAAGAGTTGGACTTGCTATTGATCCGAAAATATGGTAAGGCTTTCAACTCATAGACAGCATCTCTTACGTTTCAAATGAAGATGGAAGATAACTCCACTCTCGCTGACGACAATACTCACTAAAACAACGAATAAGGATTTTAGTCAAGATGTTGAAAGCCAAGAAAATACGCCAACGCTTTCTTACCTCTCAGTCGAACCGAAGAACCCGATCGTCACCGTAATTTAAAAAGACCAAAGCAATGTCCCTTATCATCTGCTTCTCTGCCATCGTTGCGGAAAGAAAGGGATTGGATCCCTCCAGAATCTTCAAGACATACATATATCACAAAGAAAAATAGGCCACAACAATCACCAAAGTGCTACACAGCGCAATTCTTATTAATATGATCAATGTTAAATGTTTTATACATTTCTTTTTTTCCTTGGCAAATTTGCAATTTGTAGAAAAATATTCATAAATGCCACGGGGAAAGTTTTTGGCAGACAAGGAAAAGGACATAATAGTTGCGAAAAAGGAAGGAATTATCGGTCGCATACAGTTGTAATATTTTTTACGAATTTAAATGTTATATATGGGACCATACGTCAATATGATTTCAAAACGTAATTAACCGCCCGCCAAGAATCGCTCATATTTCAAGTTTCAAGAAATTAAACAAGATCCAGCGCCAAACAGACCTTAAAGGAGTATTTCCCCCTGAGAGAAAAAATTCTTAGAGTAGCTCTCAGCCATGGCCATGCGACGAGACCAAGAAATTAATTAATTAAATGTTTTGTTTAAAGAATTCGCAGAAGAAATTTCAGGTTACCAGTAATAATTTTATTAATGATGCTGGTTTGTCATGAAACTTCGCGAACATGGGTTATGACATCTTTTTTAATTCATTACATACACTAGGTGTCATAAGTCTACATTCATAAAGTGTGCTGCCATGAGAACTATTTTTTCCATTTTTTTTATTTATTATTGATAATTAACAATCTGACAATTGCGGCCGTATATTTGGGGTCGTTGTCTTGTTGAAAATTATATTTATTTTGCAGCCTCAACATTAAAATGTTCAAATATGCAAATGTGTCCATAGTGGATTCAATGAATTCAACATTTTCGATCCCACCAGCTGCCATACATGTCGACATCATTACTCCTCCACCACCATGTTTGACCGTGGTTAATAGATTACCTTTGTTAAACACTGTGCCTGATTTTCTTCGTACAATTTTCCGTCCTTTGATGCCAAATATTCAGAATTAACTTTCATCAGAGAATAAAACTTTCTGCCAAAACTCTGGAGGCATGTTCACATACTTATTAACGAATGCAATGCGTTTTTTTTCAGTTGATCAGATAAATATACGGTTTCTTTCAAGCAACTCGACCGTGATAGCCTGCTTTTTCAAAATTCTTCTGGCAGTGGAAGCACTTATACCCTTCGGAAACATTTTTTGAATGTCCTGAGTTACTTTGGTTTCAGTTTCCTAACCATTTTTCTTAGCAAGAGACACAATACTTCGTGCTAAAATATGTAATTGGAATTTTTTTACCAATGAGTTCTAAGAATATAATCAAAATTTGAAAGGAGCGTAGAGCGTAAATTTGCTTTTCACTATTAGGAAATACAGCAGATTTGCTTTGCCTACGTGCCAAAAAACACGTTAATTTTGAATTGATCTGGGAACAGCGATTGAAAAATAAAATATAACTGTCAAAATAACGCGCAGCTCTAGCGCATCAAAAAATCTTCGTGTAATAAAGTGCGCAGCTCGGAATGAGATTTCAAAAGAAAATCAACGAGAACTGCACAGCGCAACTATGTTGTGTATAACAGCCGTCCAACGGATAACTATTACCAAAGTAAACTAAGTGGAAACGGAACTGAGAGAACAAACTGTCAGAATATATGATATCAATTGAAACCTGTGAAAAAGCCCAAATTGACCAGATTGGATTTCACAAAAAATACATGTCATGGACTGAACAATGGAAAATGTTTTGTTTAGCGATGAAAAGAAATTGAACATGGATGGACTTCATGGTTTTTCAATGCATCGGCTTGAGTTTGGGGGCGGCAGTGTCATGAGTTGGGATGGTTCTTGTGCTGTTGGTAAGACGCAGATTGGCTTTGACGTAATGGTGGAAAAATCTGAAAGATATGTGGTGATAACTTTGCGTTCCAACAAGATAATGCCGTTCTCTCCGCAAAAATAGTTAAAAAGTGGGAAAAAAATATATTGAGACTTTGGATTGGCCGGCAAGAAGTCCGGATCTTAATCCTAAAGAAAACTTGTGGGGAACATTGTCTCGCTTGGTATACGCAAATACTACACCGTAGGACAACTCAAAGAAGCCATTAAATTGTCTTGGAACTCAATATCAAATACTACTCTCCAAAAATTTATCGGTACCATGCCAAATAGAATTTTTTAGACAATAACGCAGAAGGGAGGACCTAACGATTATTGAAATTATTGCTCGAATAATATAAATATGTATTCTGGACAGGTTTATTTATAAGAATTTTGCTGTTAATTTGATCAATTTTCAGTATCCAAATGTTAAGTTGAATTGTTTTTTACTTTTGCAAAGAATTTTTGAGTTAATTTTCTAAAAATGGCAAACACTAAGAACAAAAACTTTTTACAATTAAAAGGAAAATATATAACTTGGAGAAAAAATAGAGTAAAAACATGTTTTGTTTTTATCAGAATTTCGCTCAGTGTACACTTCTGAGGAAGTTGCAGAAGAGTTGAGGGCTGAGTTGCTTTCCTTAAAGTGGATGCTTTAAGTCGTCTAGTACAACTGCGTAATCATTCAACGCATTCATAGTGAGGTGACGATGTCAGCAGGCATGTCCACAGTCTTCAAACAGAGTTTACTTCTCAGACAGCGAGAAAATTAAACCAATACAAGAATTGCCAACATTGCGGCAAAAAATTGTATGGACTTTGGCGCCAAATCAGCCTGCATTCATACGAAGCGAACTATAGTTACTATGGCATGATTAAATCAACTCAGCTTAACAGCCGCATCAGACTATTATTATTTATCAAATTCAAATAACATGGTTAAATTGATTTTAGAGCAACTAGATGTCAAGATTTTCAGTTCTATGGTTAGCTAACTAGCTTACTACAACTACAATAACACAACAATATTAGCTTTTTATTATAAATTCATTGATTTTGGTGATGTTATTTTAATGAGTGTTTTTAAGTATTTTGATATAGATGTTTAATTAAAAATTGTATTCATTTCACTCTAGTACAGTTAACAAATATATGGCTTTTATCCAAGGTTATTTTGCATGAAGGGAGAAGCGGTGGATCTTTCTTTCTTACCAGGGGGAAGGTAGCTGAGGCGTTATAGCATGTTTTTTTTTGGGAGTTCCAAGTGTCCAATCGATTTCACAATATTGGATGTCGCTGAAGGGAACCGTCTTATTCGTCTTTGTTCGAAAGTCGAATTAACATCGTCCTCTATGATGTAGTTCCATGAAAATGTTTGTTTAGCGTATACATAGTTATGAAATGATAGCTTCTTTTCTTTCCTCGATAGTAGGGAGTCCAGCTTCAATTAAAATTAAAATGTTTGGTTCGGAAAGCATTTATTCTTCTCCAAGCTGTTTGGTCATACAAGGTTTTATTGTTTAAAGAGTGCTCTTGAGGCCGCTGTCATATACTACATTTGTAAAAGCCGTAATCGGTTTTGTTTAAAACTAACATTTTTGATAGATAACAAAGTGTGTTTATGTGTACGCTACTTTTCAGACTACACAATTAAGAATTAATTAAGTCCTCGCAGCCAGCGAATTCTTAAGGGCTACAAAATGTGATTTCTAATTACATGTAGCTATTATTGAAAAACTCCTAGAATATGAAGATTGTTTACAATATCAATCTGCGTATTATTTACATATATACAAGGATGGATACATAAGTTTTTACGACCAACAGTTTTAAACAAATCTTCGGTTTAACTTTACATTCTCTTAGTTTATTGAGGGCAACGTGAACGCCTTCCCTGTGGAAAGTTCTTTGAAAGTCTAAGGAGCCGTAGTCGTCTATGTGGAAAAGAGCATCCACGCATTATTAATGTTGACTGATAAGATTATTTTCCTCCATAAAACAAAGAATTCGTTTGGCGACAATCTTTTTTTTGGCTATTCTATTCTTACTTACTTACTTACTATTATGTTGTAGAGTTCAACAATTCTCAGTTTAATTTCTTTGGATAGGTTTTGAGTATTGGGAATGAAATTCTATCTCTTCCGGAGGTTTTAGGAGGAGTTTGGGTTAATGCTCCAAGTAAATTTAGCGAAGCTTGCATGCTAAGCTGTCCTGCTTGCCCTACGAAAAATCGCGTTGGATTTTTTGTACAAAATAAAATTTTCAACACAAGGTTATTTCTCAAAGTTCTTCCATGCATCAATCTTATGATTTCTAGTTCTACAGTACGTTTTGGTTTGTGTGTGCTTTGTGGAATTGAACTATTTGTTGCGAACCTGAAACCTTAGTTTAATAAAGCGGCTTCTTCATTGGACCTGATAAATAGTCTAAAATGAGCTTATCGAAGTAGGGCCAGCTAGCAAAATCTGTTATAAGCTTTAGACTTACCAATGTTTGTACGTGTTTTGGACCAATGTCAAAAGTATTAATTATTGGAAAACGACCGCTATTATGGAAATCATCAAAAATTGTCCAAGACGTGTTCGCGTGCAGTTCAGATGAGCAATACTAGAGGTCGGTGATGTCGGGCACCTATATTAGGGGAAATGAGTGAGTGAGCCATCAGTAAGAACTTTATTGTTGGTGTCGAGTAAAAATCGTTCTACTGTAGCTCCTCTTTTGTTGGTGGCTGGCGAGCCCCAAAGAGCGTTCCAGGAATTCAGATTACCGAGAAGAAGAACGTGTGTTTGAATCTGATTGAAACCATTTTTTAAGTATGTCCTAAAAAATGTTTGATTTGGCAGAATATAGAGCGATAGTACAGTAAATTTGTTTGCAGTCATTATTTCGAAAGCTAAAGTTAAGATATTTGAGTTGATATCAATTGTTTTGCGCGTAATGTTGTTTTAATTGGAACACCAATACCGTGTTTTGCCGTTAGATTGTTATCAAAGTTGTGGAAGTATCATGTGTATGACCTAGGGGTGAACGGTTAAAAGTGGTATGCACATTAAGTTCCTTGGAGGGATATTCAGGAAGGCGAATTTCCTAGAGAAGGTTTAACTCATCAATATTATTGGCATATCTTTGATGTTCCACAGTAAAAATGTAAAAATTTGGAGGTTATTTTGTTTACTTTGCGTATGAATTGTTACTACCAGAAGTAAGAGGGTTGATTTGGCTTAATTTGAATTACAGAGCGTATGGTAGATGTAGAACTTTTGGCTGTAGATATTGGTAGAAAGTAGGCAGTAATCCCAGTTGGTGCGGGATTTGGTTCCAATTTTAGGGTCCCTTATAGGATCACTTTGTTGTCCGTCCGTCCATCTGTCTGTCAAGATCCTTTTTCTGAGAAACGCGTGAAGGTATCAAGCTGGAATTTTTATCAAATACTCAGGTCTACTGTCCCTTGAAGCTGTAAAAAAAATCAGACACAATCAAAAGATACAGCCGTTTATGCCGCAAATTTTCGACAGTCGGAAGGGTATCAAAACCTACAGAACCTGGTACGAAGCAACTTCTTATAGCACAGATAAAGGAACAATTGCGAAAACCGTAAATTTTTAGTTACATCATATATTAAGAATATTTTTAATAATTTTAAACTTACAACCCCTTTCCTCATGAACGCTTAGAGGTATTAAATTGGAATTCATAATAAATACTCAGGTCTCCAATACCTTAAAACTGGTAAAAGGAACATACCCCCACTACAACTCGCAAACGATGGAGAATTCAAAATTAACCAAGAATCAAGAACCTATCTTATTTGGAATCAAAGACTGCCATTGATTGGAAAACATTCAATTGGATCAATTGATGGGCTCCAAGCTCAAATACTTGCCTTGAGCTTTTATCTTATTTTCGAAACTGGTCCAGTCACCATTTAGCGTTGGGATAAAATAATCGGCGCTATAAAGATAGAAATAAAGAAAACAAAGCCAGATTTTAGCTTCCTATCGCCATTTTTGCATATTATATTACGAAAACCATGATTTACAAAAGCCTCTTCTTGCTAGTTCTTCGTTGTAAAAAGCAATATAGTTGTAAATTAGAAGAGCAGATGTAAATGTCATTGAAAATGTAAGTTCTCCGTCGAATAGAAAAGCGGAGGCGGAATGGGGAATATGTTTAAAACGCGAACTCAAATAGCTATATAAATATGGGGATCAAGTCCGAGAGACAAAATTTTGTCGAACATAAAAGTAATATATTGTATTTACCATACCAACCAACTATTTATGTAATCACCTGAAACTGAATATAACTGTGTGCAATCAGAATCTGAAATACAATATATCTCTGCCTTCTTTGTGCGTCAAGCAGTGTAATGTCGGTGATTAATCAGCATGCATGCATGGATTTCGCTTCAAAACATGCAACCAAAATAGGTTTTTTCAATATTTTTATTTAATAATATATATAAATATATCGCAAATAATTTTTGTCTCTGTTTATTTGAAATATTTACATTTCTTTATTTTGTTTTGCTGAACGCACTTATGATTCTTTTGACAGAGGGAAAAAGAATTCACCACCATGTATCTGAACATTGACATTTCAGTTTCTCGACATTTTATTTGCTTTTTGTTTATTTCAGCCTCTTTCGGATGATAAATGTAAACTTTTAATGCTTAAGTGAAATATTTTTCAGATATCCATGCGTATTTGCCTTTGTTTATATTCAATCATAACTTTAATAAGAAAAAAAGGAAATCAAAAAATAACCGTCACTGATTGTCAGATTTTGCTGTCATACGCAATCAATCGATTTTGCAAAGGTCACCTTGAAATGTCATCTTGTGTCACCTTGGTATAGTTCACTCATACTATTTCTTTGAAATTTTTCGTCAAAATTCGCCAAATTTCAAAGACAATTTCAATTATTTCCAGCTCGTGAAATATAACAGATCGTCATCTCCAGTCAAGTTCAGTCCGTAGGTAACCAATTTGCGCTGAAGTTTATTTGTTTGTGATAATCTAAATTCGTGAAATTTAATGTTTTAAATCAGTGCCACCGTTAGTAATTGATAAAGGATATTTTCATACAAGAAGAGTGTACTGAGCTAAATTTTCAAAAACCACTGTATTTGAGAAATTGCAAAAGGGCAAGATGACTGGAGACGATCTACACCAGCGTTTTATAGAACGCGGCTCTCATAAAGGAAAAGGCATCGCTGTCTTCACCAGCGGTGGCGATTCTCAAGGAATGAATGCAGCCGTGCGTGCAGTGGTACGCATGGGAATCTACTTGGGATGCAAGGTAAGTGAATATTTTTTTCAGGTGCCGCAATAATAGTAAATAAGTCTAACTAAATCTATTCGTGTCTGCATGTGTTTCTGAATACCTGTTAACAATTTTCATTCTACTGTATGCATATTGCACATAAAAAGCAATAATCCACGTTTTCTTAAAATAACAATCTCGTGCATATAATAAAATGTGTATAATACAATTATATTCATTCAGGCAAAAGAGAAAATTCTTGCAATTTCATTTTATTTTTGGAGCGTCAGAGCAAATGCCGCGTTCCGTGTCGAAGCGTGCCTTGATTTAATTACTTGACACCAACCTACATCAATTTTTGAACAGATCACAAACTCATTTAACCTTAACCTTGGTACATCGAAATTCTGGGTGATTTGAATGTCGCCTTTTGGATTCGTTTAATTTATATTATTTTAACTCACCTTATTGTTTGAATGTCACGAACTTGGCGCGAGTTAAGAATTTATATTGCGGAGCTACATTTCAAATCGAAATCAAGGTTACGTTCGCATTCAACGCGTCTGGGGTATTTTGTTGGAATATGAATCTTATATATCACAACAAAATTCAATTGGAAACTTAAATCCTTTAACAAGGATTAAGATTTTATTACGAGTAAGAACACGTCGATGACAGAATGAATGCAAGGTCTAAAAAAAATATTTTTAAACGAAAAAATACTAGAAAAAACCTTTGCACGAGCTAATTACACACATATACTTGCATGGACTTAAAGAAGCCGATTATAAATCATCTGAAGAGTTTTGATATGGCTTTAGTCCATGCAATTTTCAAAAGAGACCCTTCATTTTTACAAAATAATATACATTTGTCTGTGTATCGATCTATATTTAAATGTTCAATAATATCCGATTGAAGTTTAAATTTGCGATCGTTTTTAAAATCCAATCTGATGATTTGGTTAAGGACCAAATATGCACAGCATAAACTTTTTATAAAATAAGGTTTTCCTCAAGGTGATACTGTGTATCACAGTAAATTTCCAAAATAATAAAAGTTGCAACTTGTTGAGGCAACAGTATTGTATATGTTGTTGAAAGAACATGCTGAAAGGAGCGGACATAACACTATAATTGTATAGTGAATATAAAATAAATAACAAGAATTAGTGTTAACACGAACATTGTTTAAAGAGAATATAATAACAAGACTAAAAGTGATAATACATTCGATTCAATTTAAATAATTTAAAGATAAAAAAGCATGCATAATTATTTTTTATTAACAAACGGCGGTTTCTTCAATCTATTATTAATAACCTTCAGAATTAAATTGTTTTATTGATAACGTTATACCTATATCAAACAATGCCGGACACATAACATATGAGCATATTTTATTGGTCTTTCTGATCATTCAAAAATGGTAATTGTATGAGGTAATCCCTTGATAACTTTTTAACGCAGAGTAAGGAACGCGAATCACGTGCACGAAACTTACTTTTAAGAGCTAACCCATAAACAAAAATTCGAATATTTCCCGCTATAAATAAGTTATTAAGGTATTTTTAGGTATGTGCCATGTTATTTCACTATTATTATTGGTTTTTATAAATTATCATTATTATATCACATTATTAATGTTCGAACATTTTGTTAAAGTGCATGAGAAATCAATCCGCGTCAGGACAACTTAATATATGCTTTTCATTTTCGCAGGTATACTTCATTCGTGAGGGCTATCAAGGCATGGTAGATGGAGGCGATAACATTGTAGAGGCCAACTGGTCATCTGTGTCAAGTATCATTCATCGAGGCGGCACAGTCATTGGCTCAGCCCGTTGCTCTGATTTCCGTGAAAAGGAGGGTCGCCTTAAGGCCGCTCAGAATCTTGTTCTAAAAGGAATTACTAATTTAGTTGTTATTGGTGGTGATGGTTCGTTAACTGGTGCCAATCTCTTCCGTCATGAATGGTCTGACTTGCTGGATGAACTTGTTAAAACTTCGAGAATAACACCGGAGCAAAGGAAAAAAAATGCCTTTTTGCACATTGTTGGCATGGTAAATAAAATGTTTAATTGTACATATGGCATTTTATATTAATCTAATTCTATTCAAGGTCGGTTCTATTGATAATGATTTCTGTGGTACAGACATGACAATTGGTACCGATTCCGCTCTGCATCGTATTATTGAAGCGATTGATGCTATTGTAAGTACAGCATACTCGCATCAGAGAACATTTATCATGGAGGTAATGGGACGTCACTGTGGGTAAGTTTCAAACAAATTTTGGTTGATTAACCTAAACAAAACCTATAATAGATATAGAACAATATGATGCAGATAAATCATAAGTAAAAAACAGTTTAATATTATAAACATAATTTACAAAACTACTACTGCAGTTATTTGCCAGTAGTTACAGGTGTCGTTTCCGAAGCGGACTATGTATTTTGTCCGGAATCACCGCCACCATTTGATTGGCCAGAGAAGCTTTGCAATAAATTGATACAGGCAAGAGTTGTTCTTTTTTGAAGAAAGTATTACAACAATTACTCAGTCATGTAAATTTATTTCCCGCTTTTTTATGGTGTTTTTTCAACAAGAATCAAATTCAAAATCCTCTTTTCATTTGAAAGCAGATCATCACATTGGCCAACTGATATAAATGAAAATTTAAGTGTTGATTTAAAACCAATGTAATGTATTAGTTATTTGATTGAATATAGTAAATTAACGTTGATGTTTGTGTAAGTCAAAAGAGTACATAATTACACTCAAACATTAAAACAAAACCCAATCTGAAACACATGAAACACTACTTAGTTTTTACAGCATTGTGATTATTTATAATTTTTTGCAGTTATTTGGCACTTGTAGCTGGACTCTCGTGTGAGGCTGATTATATATTCATTCCTGAAACACCGCCTAAGGCCGACTGGCCCAATAGGCTGTGTCAGCAATTGAGTCAGGCAAGAAGAAATAAATGTGAAATTCAATTAGCGAATCTTTTTTTTTGTTTTCAAAATTGCACCAATTGGTTATGTTGTTAATGTCCTATCTTAAAACAAAAATCACACAAATCGGAATTTTATATTCTTATTTGTCGCGTTTATTGTTATCGCTCCAGTGTTAATCGGATTTAAGGCCTAATTGACATTGAAGCGTTAACAATTAGAGCACTTGTTTGATTAACGATTCTTAATATTTATTTCTTTTTTTTTTCAATTCCATGTGCTTTATACATTCAGCCGACCAAAGCTACTGAAAAATTTCCCAATGTTTACATCATTGCTTAGTCCTTTTGTGATATATCACAATTAAAATACCTTTTGTACCAGCAATGATGGGATATTGTGTGCTATATATTCACAACGTTTTTATGCTTTTCTTCCTTTATTTAAACTTAATCTATTTTTCTATGCTATTTTGCATTATTACCAATGTCATATCGTTGTCATCCAAAACATTTCATGCATTTATAGATTGAGTGAGACATTTTAATTTGAAACGGAACAACTGTAATATTGATTTTATTTTAAGTCCTGTCTTTTATATGCTTTACCTATTTCAGATTAAGAGTTCATTTATGATTGTCATTTCATATTTAAGAGTAGATAAATAGACAAACCTTTGCTGGAAGATACTATTCAACCATAACAAAAACACAACAATCACAATTTATTCACTCCTAAGAACCTTTTCAAAACTTGTTTGTACTTACCACAAAGTTATATGTTCTCGACATTCTTATTATTTAAAGTTCGAATAAAATGAGGATAGATTAATAAATTTAATTTTGAATTAATGTACGTCTTTGATAATCCGATAGATTAGATGAATTGAAATTCTAATTTCCAAAATTCCAAAAAAAAACTAACACTGTAAGTTAAAACAAAAAGTAGAAATGTAGCATGAACTTGATGTAGTGTTTGACAAATGATTTACTGAAAATTTTACAATACCTTTAAAATCCAAACTGCAAAAATGAACCCAATTTATGTTATTAATATGCATTAAATCAAAGTATTTGTATTACAATTATGAGGTAGACAACATTTAAATACGTTTAATGGTAGCCAATAAAAGTTACGATCATTTAGGAAATCAACAACTAAAAACTATAAGAACGAAGTTAAAAATCGTCTGATTCTCATAAAACTGTTTTGCACAAAACACAATTTAATTACGCAAGTTCAGTAAATCCCGAAAATACTAAAAGCAATACATATGTATATATATTTGCTTATGGAACAAACTCTGATTGCAAATAAAAGTACAAATTTTCTCTGTGATTCCCACTTTGCGGGATAAAATGGTGTTAAATGGGCAGCGTTAGGATTCCATCATAGCAGACTTAAACATTAAACATATTTATATCAATATCAACATTTTTTATCCAGTATTTCTATCTGTACTCATCGTTACCTAATATAAGTGAAAAACTTAATTTGCTTCCTCAATTTGAGAATCACGCTACTTGCATTTTCGCCAACCGTATTAGCATCCACCGAAATAAATTAAGAAAACAAAGAGATTTAAGTTTGAATTCATATCTGTTTGGAGTGAGTTAAGATTAATCTTTATTTCTTTTATTGTGAAACATTCTTTCTCTACCAGCAAATGCCGGCTTATACAAAATTAAAAATATGTTTTCTTGAAGATTAATTTCTTCTTGAGCAATTTTAATTGCTTTGTTTAGAGTTATTTAAAATAATAACATTTTCTTCGCTCGGCGGCTTAAACGACTTTATTGCTTCAAAGATTTTGTGAAAGTTTATTTTAAAAATCTGAGTGTCCTTAATTTCGATTGAAGGTACATTTATGCGTTTTGCTAGACTTCGGAGCTCATAACAATAAACCAAATTGTATTTTTCGATAAACACACAAAACATAAGGCTGCTTTTATGAATTTGTTCAAAAAAATCTGCTAGTTTATTTATATTGTTTCATACTATTTAAACATGAAATTATCATAAAGGAAGTGCCTTGGTAATCCATTTTAAGACTGCAATTTTACTTAACTACATTAAAAATCATATATAATCCGAAATCCAAGCTCCTAGTTCCTTCTTACTTTTACATAATTTTTCTTCCTAAGTTATGGAATGCAGTGTCATGGAAATATCACACCAAAGCACATTTCATACAAATGTTTTATTCCCCCTTTGTTATACTATTTTCTTCTTATCGCCTTAGTTACTTAGCTATTGCATCTTCGTTAGCAAGCGAAGCTGATTACATTTTTATCCCCGAAGATCCAGCTGTTACTAACTGGCCGGAAAAGTTATGCTCGAAATTGTATCAGGTCAGAACTATTCGCAGACGCAGCATATGTTTTATTTTTCTCTATACAAATAACCTTATTTAGTTTAACACAAATTTACACTTTCTACACAACAAAAAAAAACCTTTTTCTGTAATGTTTGTTAAAGAAAATTAACATAATTCTAACACAAAAATATGTTTGTCCTTTTTATGTAGATATTTGCCGCTTTTGAGACTAAAATGCAAATCAATTTCTAATCAAAATCCCATTTGTTTGTAATCGTAGTGTTTTATTTTGTGCTAATAATATGTTTGTATCATAATATATTTGTCCCAATACGAATATTGTTGAAACAATGAACAAGGGATTATCTGTTATATGTCGAAATATAGTTTTGTATTCTTTTTTATTTCATTATCAGTCATTCATCTTCATCTCGAAACGAAATTGGTGCTGGTAATATTCTTTTATTATTTCTGTTGGATCTTTTCTTTGTATTCTTCTTATGTTTCTCTTGGTTTAATGCTCACACAAAAATAAGCTAGTCACTGTTGTAAAAAAAATATCATACATATGTATATCATATTCCTGCCTCATTTATAATTTTAGGTTGAATTAAAGAGTTCGATAATATAGCGTATATACGTTTGTAAATGTTCATTGAAAATTGAAAACTAAAATTTTACTAACTGATTTGTACTTAATGTAGCCTTGAATGTATTTCAAAACGGAAAGCTCTTGATGGTAATGGCTTTAACAAAAACAAGTGTAAAATGCCTGGCAAACCCGTTGATAACCATGCGACACTTTTGGATTATTCTATTTATGAAAAATTGGACATTGTAACAAAGATGAAAACTTCACAAGTCATTTTATCTTCACCTGCAAGTAAACATCTTAACTCGCAAGGAAATCGCAATTTAAAAAGAAAGAAGAAAAAGTTTCAAGGTTCTTACGTACTCTATGGATGGTTTTTTTAGTAAAAAAGCTTGATTTAATTTATGTCTACAGTCATCCTTATTTTAAATATAATAATTAGCTTTAAAAAAATCAAAACGTGAAGATAGTTCTTATTGCGAAATCACCTTACATGACGAGAAAGAACATTCAGTTACACATAAGAATCATCGCTGGAAAATCAAAACGCTGCTTTAGAACGTCGCAACGTAAGAATTACATATCAATAACAAATTAGTACATATCCAACCATGTCGAAGACCAAATACATTCATGAATTTCAGTTGTACACTTCACGTTAACTGCTCATTAAGCAAACAAAAATCTAACAGTCCGGTTTACTAAAAAGAAACTTCATGGAGGTAAACTTAAATAATTTTTATTTTTTTTAAATTGATTATATTAACGCAAAATAAATAAATACGGGAGAGAAATAGTTACATGATCGACTGATGGATTCTTACAGATTTCATAAATGTTGCCTTCCAGGTTTTTGAATACGTTCAAAATGAACAAACATGTACATATATATGTATACACCATGCCACGCTTATTTATTGTGCTAAAACAATTGTACATAACTATCTGTCTCTATGTAAACGTTCTTATCGTAAAGAACCCTATCAAGAAAGATAGGCAAAACCGTAAAAGTCCGAGGAAGATCTACAAAATCTCATTGCTTACTGCTAAATCGAACTCTTTAGCTTCAACTTTTTTCATATCAGCTATTAAACTTAGATGCATAAATTGTAACATATTTTATGAACATGTATGAACCATTAGGAGAGAAATGCTGGCCAACGGTTAAATATTATCATCGTTGCTGAAGGTGCTATCGATCGTGAGGGTAAGCCAATCACAGCTGAGCAAATAAAGAAAGTAGTTGTGGATAAATTGCAACAGGACACTCGCATCACTGTACTTGGTCATGTACAACGTGGTGGAAATCCAAGTGCTTTTGATCGCGTATTGGTAAGTGTGCGGACAATTAACAGTCCTTATTTGAATTTAAAATTACGCATTCCTTAGGGTTGTCGTATGGGAGCTGAGGCTGTTCTCGCTCTTATGGAAGCTACCGAGACAAGTGTTCCATGTGTAGTGTCATTGGATGGCAACCAGGCAGTTCGAGTTCCATTAATGGAGTGCGTCGAGCGCACTAAGGCTGTTGCAAAAGCTATGGAAGATAAGAACTGGGAATTGGCTGTAAAACTACGAGGACGTTCATTCGAGAGGAACTTGGAAACATACAAAATGTTAACTCGTTTGAAGCCACCAAAGGAATCATTCGATGCCGATGGAAAGGGTATTGTAAGTGCAATAATTTTTCTTTATTTAAATATATATGCTAATGAAAGATATGTTTCTATTCATAAAAAAAGGAAGGCTACAGGTTAGCTGTATTGCATATTGGAGCACCCGCATGTGGTATGAACGCTGCCGTTCGCTCGTTTGTACGTAATTGCATTTACCGTGGTGACACAGTTCTTGGAATTCATGATGGAATTGAAGGTTTAATTGCTGGGAATATCAAAGAAATGGGATGGTGAGTGTATCCAATATGAGTAAAGTTATTTTTATGAAAAATTGTTTTTCTTAGGTCGTCTGTGACCGGTTGGGTTGGACAAGGTGGCGCTTTCTTGGGTACGAAACGTACTCTTCCAGAAGGCAAATTCAAGGAAATTGCAGCACGTCTTAAAGAATTCAAAATCCAAGCTCTTATGATTATTGGTGGATTCGAAGCATATCATGCCTGCGGTCAAATATCTGATCAACGTCCTAATTTCCCTGAATTCTGTATTCCTATGGTGGTGGTCCCGTCGACCATTTCAAATAACGTTCCTGGTACAGAGTTCTCACTGGGTTGTGATACTGGACTTAACGAAATCACTGAAATTTGTGACCGCATTCGTCAATCAGCTCAGGGCACAAAACGTCGTGTGTTTGTCATTGAGACTATGGGTGGCTATTGTGGTTATTTAGCCACTCTTGCTGGATTGGCTGGTGGCGCCGATGCTGCATATATTTATGAAGAAAAATTCTCTATTAAGGACTTGCAACAAGATGTGTACCATATGGCATCAAAGATGGCCGAAGGCGTTCAACGTGGTTTGATTTTGAGAAACGAGAAAGCTTCTGAAAACTACAATACTGACTTCATTCATCGTTTATACACCGAGGAGGGCAAAGGACTTTTCTCGTGCCGTATGAATATATTGGGTTAGTTACTTTAGACAAACAAAAAAAAAACAAATGATTTGTTCTATCTTTAATGTTATTTTGACGTATTTTTACAATATCAGGTCACATGCAGCAAGGAGGATCCCCTACGCCTTTCGATCGCAACATGGGTACAAAAATGGCTGCCAAATGCGTTGATTGGTTCATCGAACAATTTAAAAAGAATACGCAACCAGATGGAACTATCAAATGCGAAGATAATGATTCTGCCTGTTTATTAGGAATAGTCCGCCGTCAATATAGATTTACTCCATTAGCTGATTTAATATCAGAGACAAACTTTGAGTAAGCCTTAAAAGAATACTATTTTAAACAAGTAAATTATACATATGAGAATTTTTAGACAACGCATACCAAAGAGGCAATGGTGGCTTAAACTGCGCCCACTTTTGCGAATTCTTGCCAAACATGACTCTGCCTATGAAGAAGAGGGTATGTACATAACCGTTGAAGAAGAATTGGCCCATGATGCTGCTGTAGTTTAAGGCCGTGTCATGCCCTTTTGGACACAATTCTTAACTTTTTTCATATAATTTTGCTTCATCGTTCAATTTAAGAACCCATTAAGCTGGACACAGTAAATATACTGTTTATCATTGAACAAAAAACAAAACATTATTTTTATTATAGCCATTTTTGAAAAATTGGTGATTTTACTGTAACAAGTAGCAACTAAATATGATACATAAATTAGAAAAACAAAATAAAATAACAACATTTTATGCACACAAAAAAGTATTACAACTCAATTAATACTATAATATTCGTCGTTCAAAGCAAATTAGCAAAGTTAAAGTATGTAATTCTAAGACATGATAGACATCAAATTATCAATAAACATCTCAGGTTTAGAAATAATGCCACCAATATACACTTGGAACGTATGTTTAGACTTATATCACTGAAATTTTTTATCGCTATATATTTTTGACCATCTCATTGTGCTTTACTTTTTCAAAAAGCTTTATTTATTCTTTTTAATGTTTGCGTATTAATTTATTTGATGTTGATTTTTGTTCAAGCTAGCTTAACAAAAATAATTTTAACTTCGCCCATTTAGCCAAAATAAAAAAAAATATATATATATATATTTATATTTTAGATAAATTTTATTAAACACATACAATATTGTTTATTTGTTTTTATTTTGCCCCACGTCTCTTTTACAAATGAAAAGGAAAATAAACAATGAAGGTCTATTATTAAGTGTGTATATATCACGAAAGGAATTCGAGAAATTAAAATGTACGTGAAATGTTTATGGTATAATGATATATTTATGCAGAAAGCAAAACGTAAACAGTTAAACTTCGAAAAAAATCACAAATTGTTAAATGATTATGGAGAAATAAAATGTATTCAGATGTTATTGCAGTAAAAAACATTATCTTTTTTTCATACATAAAAAAGAATTTAAATCTGGTTCTTAGTTGGTGTTATGTTGAACTATTTGGTTAAAACATTTAACCAACACTCAATGGAGCTGTGCAAAAATGTTTCTCATCAGAAGCAATGATAGAACAGGTACGCCTTAGGTATAAGAACTACCACATACGGAAATTCAATCCCGAAATCTTCACAACAACCAAAACTGTCGATAATCGTAGCCCCATATATTCGAATGAGTTTTATTTGATTTTTATCGCCTTAAAGTTTTAATTAACCATAAATCTTACAGCTTCTGGGTTCTGGAAACGAAGGCACGTCGGGCTAAAGGGAAATAAGGTAACGGATCCTCAAGGAAAGTCTGTGGCATAAGATCCAATATTATGCAATAGCAATAAAGGGATACAAAGAAAAATCAAATGCCACTGAAAGATTATTTATCAGGATTCTTGAGGATATCATATACAACCCTACTCCGTCATCAACCCTGAACCATAAAAGGCCATACACCAAGCCGTTGATTCAAGCCATACGATGAAATGAACTCTTTCTATGCGTATGGGCACTGCTGCATAAAACTATCCTGCCAAAATTCTTTCTGACAGACATACTTCTTAAGACGTTCGATTTAAAAATTTACATACAGAGATTTTACATAATATAATTATTACTACTTTATTTATTTGTAAATGTTACAAATTTTATATTAACTTACAGTGCTAGCTACTAGTGCTAAGATTTAAGAGACAGTAGTGCAACAAAAGCTTCGGAAATATATGGATGCCGAGTGTTTTCCGAGTGTCAATCAGGGTTCAGAGGCTCAGATTTAAAACATCTGAATAATTGGTTCCAAATGAACAAACTAAGTTCAAATGTGAGAAAAACAAAATGTATGTACATAAATGGGCAATCCCATAAAAATATTTTTACAGATAGCGAAATAGTTGAGTTGAGCTGAATGTTTAGGAAATCAAATATCAAGGATTTATAATTGATTAGAATCTAAATTTCAACAGCCACATTAAATCACATCTAAGAAGAAAATTTCAAAGATTGGTTTCTTAAGGAGAATGAGAAAAATTGCGGACTTGATTTAAATGTAACTGGCTAACTCCTATTGTAGATATGAACAGATAACAGTTATGAATGTCCTTATGACGAACGGATTGTTACCCAATATTTTATGTGATAAAATAGAGTAGGTCAATAATGTCAACGAGTATAATGTTCGAAAAAAATAGTTTCCATCTTCCGCTGTTTGAACCACTATTTTTATTATGGTTATAAAATATTCAATGAACTACCTGAAAAACTAAAATCTTATTAGATTTAGAAAAATGTAATCTCGCACGGAAAATTGCTGCTTTTAAATAATTATTTTATTTATTTATTTTTTCTCTTTTATTTTCTTGTTTAATAATTGTAACCTTGTAATTATATCAATGAAATGTATAAGAAAAACTAAATAAACAGCAAATTCAATGGAAAGCACACGCGCGGATGGTCCTCATAGTGCATGTGAATGTATTTACCCACCCACGAGAAAAAAATGTATATTTCCATGCCTTATGGGTGATATCCAGCTTACAAAATAATCTCATTAGAAAAACATTCATTATTGACTAATGCTAATTATATAATCTTGTTTTTTTTCGAAACGATTTATTCAAGATCTCCTCATGCTAAGCATTGTATTTATTTCCCAAATAATTATTCGAGTCCTATCAATAATTTCGCGAAGCTGTTTATTCTTCAGCATTACAGTTTCAATAAGTTCACGGTTCTCTTGCAGTGCTTTTCGGTATTCCTCGCAGTGTGTGGGTTCTGATCTGTGATCTGGTTCGTCTTTGTATGGAATGAGACTCTCTACGTGCGTGTACTCCATTCCTATTATGATGTTAAGAATTAACCTTATTTTGGGATACTGAATAACTAAAAATTACCTTGAGGGTAGCCATCGTTGCATTTTTCATATATTATACGAAGACGTTTAAACAACAAGCGAATAGTCCTGAAATATTCTTGAACCTTCTTCTCTGTGTTATTTTCCCTATTGCACGTCGGCTGAATAATTTTTAAAGCTGCGAAAATCTCCTGGAAACGCGAAGTTATATCCTGCACAGTTTCCTGTCCCAAACGTGAGAGCCCCACAATGTTTATCTCTTTGTTA
This sequence comes from Orthonevra nobilis, assembly GCA_963555765.1. Lineage (NCBI taxonomy): Eukaryota > Metazoa > Arthropoda > Insecta > Diptera > Syrphidae > Orthonevra > Orthonevra nobilis. The sequence continues at coordinate 53,630,088 of OY743226.1, forward strand.
GTTTGTTGAGGATTGTTAACTTGTGGTTGCGTTTGCACAGAAGGCTGTGCCATCATCGTGGAGCTGGAACTTGGAGTTGAGGGAGTCTGTAATGTAAGCTGCGGACCTTGTTGCTGAGGATTTGTTTGTTGCGGTTGTGACTGTTGTTGCGGTTGTGGCATTTGCTGATGTTGCATTTGTTGCTGTTGTTGTTGCATTTGTTGTTGTACTAATGCCTGTGATGTACCCGACTGTTGTACATGCGAAGGGCTTTGTATACCAGCAGTATTCATAACAGGTGGAACTATGCCGCCCATTGACGGATTTTGCATTGGGTTTTGTTGTTGCTGAGATTGCTGCATCATTCCAGGTTGATTGTAACCACCCATCATACCCATTTGGTTCGGAACCATCTGGTTCATTCCAACCATTTGATTGCCGAAATTCCCACGGTGGCCACCGACAGGGCTATTGTAACCACCCGGATATTGTCCGGACATTATTTTTACGGAAAATATATACGAAAAATCTAATCAAACAATTCACTTTTAACGCCGCAAACGCACCGACGTCGGAAAATCAGCTTTGACGTTTGTCAGAAAAACATATGTCGATACTCGTTTTCTTTGGACTGCGTTCACGTGAAATTTTATTTTCCAAAACACGACGACGGACGTGCTCGTTCGATTACATTTGCAAAATTCGATGCATTCTTCGTTCACGTAAAAAAAAAATATAAGAATAAAAATAATTCAAGTAAATCACAATTTTTTTTATTTTTATATAACTGTTCATTGATAATAATATTTACAACTTTTCCTAAAAATAAATATACATACATTGGTGTTACATATATATTTGTTGGCTGAACAATAAGAGCCAAGCGGTTGGTTTAATATTTACGGTAATGTTTCACATGAATTAGTGAAAAAAAATTAATATTTATGTGTATTTAGAATTATTACCGCGGCATAAGAAATCAACCTCGATAATGCATGTGTCCCGAAGCAAGACTGTCGAAGAATAATTTTATTTCTATAAATATTCCTCAGTATCATAGTGCATTCCTTCTGTCACCGACTTTGTTTTTTTTTTCCCATTTATCCATGCAAAGTACAAGTCGTGTTTATTTATTTAAAGTGGCCTCCACGAAAGCTGTCAATTGTCATAAAGGCATTATGTCGAAATAACAAATGTCACACTTCAACTTTTGTATCCGCAGGCCGTATCAACAGTTTTCTTTCAATTTTACCATATAAAGTGATTTAATTTAAATTCAGATTGCTAGAATTATGGAAAAGAGAGAAGATGCCCTAAAAGAGGTGATTACTGTTTTCTTAAAATATAACTAAGAGTAATGTGACGGCACCTCCTCAGGCTCTTGCAAGAAATGAAGAAGAAATTCAACGATGGGAGTCCTACATTAAGGAAAACGAAATCGCAATAGAGTGCCTGGGTAAGTTTAGTAAAAAGTTGCAAGTGGAAGTTATGGTACCTATCGGGCGGAAAGCACTCATACCCGGTCGTTTGATTCATACGAATGAAGTGTTGGTCGGTCACTATCAGGATTACTTTTCTAAATGCTCAGCATACACAGCCACGCAAATATGCCAAAAACGAATAGAAAACGGAAAGCATCATTTAAAAGAATTCGAAATAGAGAGGGATTTATTTCAGTAAGTATGCTAAGGAGCCATATGTTGCGTCCTTTCAACTAGATCTTTGATTTATGTGACAAAACAAAAATATTTTTCAGGAACAATTTAGAAAAACCCTACGTGGATGGAGCGTTACCTAGTTCAGAACAGCGTGAGATAATCGAGGAATATGACGATGTTAAGGAAAGCATGTGGAGAGAACAACATAGAAAAAGGGTGAGGGAAGCAAAATTAAAAGAAAAGCAACAACGGGATGAAGGTATGAGCAAAGAGAAAATAAGCGATGAGCTTGCACAAAAGCTTGAAGAGGAGGAACTGCTCAAAGAACTCAACGAAAATCCTTCTGATGATGAGATGCATACAAATAGCACTCATGACATAGTTCACAAGCTTATGTCTGGTGAATTGAATCTACCGCCACCTAAAATGAGGATTGCTCACAACGTGAAAACAGTGCGCGAAAAATCAACTGAAGCCAATTCCATAGAAGGCATAACAATATCCTCATCAGAGAAATTAGCACCAAATACAAATGAATGGTTAAAAGAAGATAAGGCTGACTTAAAGGAAAACCCAACGGAAGAACCTGCTGATGGAAATGAATCGGATACTTCCATAACATCGGAAACACCAGAAGAAATATGCCTTATTGAAAAACAAGCCGAATACCTGCCACATAGTGACAGAGTTGGTTTCCTCCGTTACCAGTTACAAATCGTTAATAAAAAACTTACTGTCTCATTTACTAATTGCAAAGAACTAGAGGAAAAGCTCCGCCTTTTTAAGGTACGAGATCATTTGGAAGAACTTATTGAAATATCTGAGGAAACGGTATCTTCGGAGACTGAGGCCGGACAGATTGATGATCCTCAAATTGAATGCGTCGAAGAAAAGCCACCTAAAAGACGGATATCTTTTGCCTTGGAAGACCAAATGCTGGAATTTAAGAAAAACGAGGCCGTTGCTCAAATGATCCCAATTAAATATCCGACAGAAAACAATCCAAGTCGTGATGTAATTGCTTTGGACGAACATGTCGTTTCCGGTCAACAACCGATAGAAGTCAACGAGATTGATTCAAACGAAATTGAGACCAGGAGGCAAGCAATTTTGGACAGAGTTGAAGAGAATATGAAGACAAATAATGTAAAAGATGTTGATATAGTTACTAAAATCATAAACGCCGATAAGGCTAAAACTTTGCACATTTATTTCAAACACTCATCTGAACCAGCTGTCTGTACAAATGATATAGAAAGAAACATTCCCACGAATCCGGGGGACTTATACAAGATGTGTAGAATGGCAGAAAAGCCAGACTTGCTAGAAAAACAGATGCTTTCATCCGACATGGAAAATACTGATGGCGACGCAATAAACGTTGATGTAAGGTCGGGGTGGGAAAGTGTATACCTTCTGAATGTGGGTATAACTTTTTGTTTTTCTTTCAGTCGATGACATCAGCTGCTCATGAGGAAGCAACTAACGAACCGCAATGTAAATCCATTCTTAAAAATAAATTGGCAGTGCAACGAGAAACTCACATCTCTCAAGAGGAGGAAAAAAAGACAACGCCGACAAGGAAAATAAAGCCGAAAGTTGATGATGACTATCTCACGGCTTATAACAAGGTATTTTCAATTTATTTAAATAGAAATTGGAAAGTTTTATTTTCTGTAGGTTATGGGTGATGTCGTTGAGAAACCACTGGTAGCAACAAATCATCCGTCAGAAGTAAAATCAGCCATGGACGACGAAGACCACCCAAAAGAGGAGGATAGTATTCTCACACACAGCGGCAAAGTACAAATCACATAATCTTTTTTTTTTTTTAATTTAAATTAAATAGAAAATGCTTTCCAGGTTCTATCTGAAGTCACCAAGAAACCCAAACAAATTGATGATCTTATTGCTAAAAATGAAGTACAATTCAAAGTTGTTTGTTTTTGTATTGATTTTAATATTAATCTCTTGCAGGCGTTAAATGAGGTGACTAAGAAACCACAGACAGGACCAGATCCCTTGCCAGAAGGAAAATTCGTTGATATGCATTCTCCCAAAAATAGGATCAGTAGATTTAAGCAAATGAGAGCTGAAAACAAGTAGATTGTAAATATTTTGTTTTGTCTCTTGTTAATATTTTTATACCAAGAATATGGAATTTTGTAAATTAGTAAAACTTAAGCAAATGTGTATGATATGTAAAAAGCGGTATAAATCCTTCTGTTTTACAATTTTATAGTTATATTTATATTACCAGACTCTTATATAAAAAGTCTGTTGGACGGAAACTTTAAATTCAAGGACTCACTTCTTACGAGTAATAGACAGTCTTTCGAGAGTAAAACTTTCAACTTCAAAGGCGTTCGGAATCAAGAAAAAACGCAATCTATTTAGACAACTAAATGTAAATGTGCAATTTTAACAATGCCCTATTAATTAAGCATGAAATTTGATATGAGGAATGAAATACCATCCGAGACCTCCAAGAAAACCAATTGATGATCGGCATGTTAAGGAAATCAAAGGTTAGGTGCTCAATTGGTACCAAAAACACTATATGTTTAAATTTCTAAATACCAACACACCATAAAACGTATGAAAGCTTGAAATGAGATCTATTTATGCTTACCAAAAACAACTGACTTATCAAGCAAATATTGTTTGCCAGGTTTCTTCGATTAACGGGACGACGAGCATGATGAATTTCTCCTGAAAATAAGGTATTTTCTCTTCAGTCTTAGAAAACAAAATTACCCGGAAAACTAAGCTGAATTTCTATATGACAGGGAAGCATTTATTAAGCCAAGAGTTAATAAAAATGTTGAATGTAAAGCTTAATGCCTTTTGTGAGCAATGGCTGAGAGTTTGAAAACATTGCCTCACCATTTCCACGATCGAAAATGAGGGACGTATATTTGAGATCAATAATGAAAATTTAAAACAGAATTGTTGTTTCCTTATGCCCCTATTTAGGCTTAAAGTCAAATTCAATTTCATTTTTTCAGACATTGTACAAATAAGATGTAATCCTTTAAAGTTCATTTAAAAAATACAGACAAAGAGACCTGGAACAGTTTTTACATAATTTCAAATTTATATAAAGAAAGAAATAAGTAAAGTATAAAAATACAGTGTTGTGCAAAACAAATGAAATAAATTAAGAACTAAAAATGCACATCTTTGTGATACTGAAACGAAAATTTAATAGTAACAAAACCAACAATATGTTATCCATGGCGGTGTGCAGAACTAAAGCAGCAATTACTTGATTTTCCAAAACGAAAGCAAAACGGTTAACTGTAGCTTTGCTATTTACGCATAAGGAAGTGAATCAAAGGGATATCTTTGTTGTCTGTGGTACTATGGCCAAAAAAAAACTAACCCATCATATCAAATCGCCAATAATTACGCATTTTCGAAATGCTTAGAATCAACTTCCTATTGCCAAAAAATTGATATAAACCGATCCACTGTCTCTCGATGTTTCAAAAAGCTTAAAACAACCAAAAATGTTAGTATAGTGCCTCTGGTTGGTTGAGCTCGGAAAACGAAGACGAGCATTGGTAAATGATTTGAAAAGTAACATTTGCTTAAAAATGTGCATTAACAGAAAAAGTAATATCCAAATAAATCGTTCTAAAAGCACAAATCTTAAAAATAAACCTCGCAAAAATGCATCTGAAAACGAGAAAGACATTTGAGTCTTCTGAACTGCAAAGTTATAAAAAAGCATGGAGATGGTAACACAATGTTTTGGACATGTTTCTCAGATAATGCTGTCGGACCTTTTCACGAGATTGTGGGGTTAATGGATCGTTTTGAATACAAAAACATTTTGTAACTGCAAATGATTCCTCATGATGAATGGAATATGCTACTTCGATGTGTGTTTCAGCACTAAAATGACCGGACGCTGGTAAAGGATTGGTTAAAGAAAAAACGAGTTCAATTTGTTGAATTAAAATCCCTTTGGGATTCTATAGCCATGAGTAGTAAGTGAAGGCTTCAAATATAGGCGCCAATTAAGCATTAAGGACCAATTTCCAACTACATATATTATTTTATATATGTGTATTGGCATTTTTATTTTTAAGAGAAGTGCAATGGAAAAAAATGTACATATATGTATGTGTGCGAACTAAGGCTGTTGCGTTTGTATTGCACAGTAAAATAATTACTTTTGACATACCAAAAACAACAATCTAACATTCACGCAGGTGCAGCGAGTTGTATAACTTTTCGGAGATATTTGATCAAATCACCAGTGAAGAAAGGAGGCACGTTTAAACAAGGTGTCATCAGTTAGAGGAAGAATTTTTTTTTACGAGTGGGATTCAAATATGCTGTTTTCCATATCTCAGGAAGGCACTAGAGGAGAAGAAAAGCGAGGAAGAAACCTCTTCGCCAGAATGGGAAACACCTCTAGACCAGTGGAATTGTTCACGTCAAGACCTCTCAGTCCTACTGTACGATGACGAGAGCAAAGTCGTAATTGACGCGCTAAATTCAGAAGGCAAAACATTATCTCGGGAAGAAAAGTCACCGAAACAATGGTATTGTAAACGACGTTGTCTAAGATGAGAGAGAAAAGTGGGAAGGAATTTCGTTTTATTATTTTAAATTGGGTTTAGCGTTCACTATTGTTTATGATGCCATACCGATGGTTTTCAATTTAGGCGTGTAGAGCATCAGTTTGATGCAGAAAAGTTGCGTGTCCAATGGGAAGTTTGATCAAAGACACCTGCAGTCCTTTAAGTAAAAAATATAAGCACAAGGTCGATCCATTATGTAAGACCGCCGAATCCAAATGTAAGAAAAAATGTGTGTGTGTACTTAGGAAGTTGTTGATTTTTCCTGAAAAAAAAATATGCGTTTCTTTTAGAATAGAATTCGAGGAAACACCCAAACTTTTCTTGACCAGTGACACGGTAAATATTGTTTAACTGAAGCTTACAAAACGACAAGTTGTAGTAGATGTCATATAGCCACAGAGCACGGAACTGTGACTGCAAGTTAGAACAGGACAAACCCAAAATCGGCTTCATAGTTGCACTTTTAGATTCAGGTTTTGTTCCTTGGGTAATGAACAAGTTTAAATGGAAATCAGAGAATTGCAAAATTATAGGGTGGCTACATATGTGATGTGTATAACACTTTTCAAGTGAGTTGGCATTTTGGTTAGTTACAATTACGGCGTTAAAACTTGTGATACATATATAAAAATGAATCCAATATAAAATTACCAACCGCCATTGCGCCACTAAAATATTATATTAGTTCCAATTAATTCTTGTCTGGATTCAGAATTGTTGAGTCAGAATAGTCTATATTATCTCAGCCGAAGTAAATATACATAAACATACATAATACATAAATTGCTGCAATGCATTCGCAACAATGATAGACAGCACAGTCACAATCAACAAAGTTTTTCTTAGCTTCATTTTCGTGTGGTTATCCGCATCGGCGAGAATGTTTTGATTTATTACCGGTGGGAACAGATACCACAAGTTTTGCGACAAGACGCAGGTTGCATCTAGAAACTTTGTGAATGGATTGAATTAAAACATATAACGAGAGTGCACAAATTTACTCCATAGGAGTAAATACGTTTTTTATTAATTAAAATTTTATGATAATTCTCTTCTTTACAACTCCATGGGTATTTATTGCTATTTAACAGAAAACAGAGGCAAAACATTAAATTAATAACATTAAAAATATATGTTCATCATTATTTAAAACTTATTGCGTAAAATTAATCAATCTTCAAGCCCAAGAAACTCCCTTTCAAGTGCCGCGCCCATCATATTCCAATCACCATCATCCTCGGTGTCTTGTCGTTCTGAACCATCATTTGAATCGGATCCCATATCTAAATCAGAAGGTAAGTGTTCACCTAATATTCAAATTTGTTAATTAATATTTCATGTAAAATACTAGTCTTTCCGCTTACCTCTCCGAAACTTTGTGCTCGGCATTTCATCATCATCTTCCGCAGAACTTTTTTCATCATTTTCTGCACTAGCTTCATTCGTTACTAAGGTCTTTTGTTCCCTGGAAAAGAATTCACGCTGTCGTTCTTCTTCTTTTTCCTGACGTTTTCTCTTCCGCAACGTTTTATCGACCGGAGGATTTTCTGACAAAATTCAAAAAAGACTGACAAACATTCACTACTATAAAAACCACATATACCTATATTTACATGCTCATCCTCAGTGGACGAATCTGACTCGAAAAACTGATCAAACTCCTTGTTCATGTCGGCTAGATCAGCGTTTGAAAAACTTAACAATGGATTTATTGTGTCTATAAATTTCTCTGGTTCCTCTTCTTGCACGTTTGACGTTGAGGAAATCTCTGATTTATCACTATAATTCACTACATGTTCAGGACTGTGGCAATGTGCTGGCGGTTGTCTTTGCTTATTTTTATTCTTCCGGTCGAGAGGAAAAAGTCTCTCATCAACAATTTCCCATCGTTCGGCACACGACCACAACCAATTGGCGTTTACTACTTTGATTTTAGGATTCTTTTTCGCGGCATTTACCTTGAATGTACCCGATGTGACAGCGACTAAGTGTGTCGTCGCCTCTGTAATGTTTTGACTCACATCTGCTCCCAGGCTCTTCGCTATAAAGTAAGCTCGACTCTGTTCTAATTTCATATTTGTCGGAACAAGACCGGAAAATACCAAGCTTTTACTTCGTAGAACTTCAGATCGTATTTTCGGTACTATTATTTTCAAATCGGGAATTTCGTTTGTCTCATTGTATATCTCATAGAACCGCTTGTGAATATTGTTAAGAATAACTTCGAGGTACAGTAAGTAATCATCAGGGTCTTCAATTTCTATTTGCTTTACTGAATTATCTCTCATAACAAGTATCTTCGGAGTATCTTCGGCGGATTTTGTGTTCTCGTCTGAGCTATTGCTTGTTACGTCAATGTCGTCCTTCTCGTCTTTGCCTATGATATCGATGACTTCTATCATTTCTACATCAGCTTGAACTTTGGTCTCTTCATTTGTATTTCTTTTATTTATTTCCTCATCTGCCGTACTGTCGACAACTGGTTCACCTTCTTCATCTGAACGTTTGCTTTCGGCTGGTTTTTTGGATTTGCCCTCGTCGTCTGTCTTTTTTTCAGAACTCTCGTCATCTGTTGTTAAATTTTTTAGGTCTAGAAAAAAGGAATGAGTGAATTAAGTGTAATTCACTCAAAATGTAATATCTTATACTAAACTTATACCTGTGGAGGGGGGTTTCTCATATCATAACCTATAAATATGTACGATTAAATCAGTCAAAGTAAATGCTCAACACACGCAACTTCATTCAATGTTTACATTTTTCTTTATTTTTCAACCCTCTGAAATACTATTTCATTAATTTATTTTTTGATAATGATATTTTTATTCATTTTTCTGGATTGAGTAAATGCCGCGACGAAAGCAAAACACGTTGGGTACAAAACTATACAACATCCAATCCGTACAAACATTACTACATTTTGGCATCCGTTACACAAGTTCCGCAACGAATGATCGTTTGCAAACTGTTTTTTTTCATATTTCTTATTGTAATTGGATGTAAACCGATATCGAGCTTTTACTTTGTGTTGGATGGACGGGATTATTGCCAACTTCCAGTTATTAAGTTGCTCCATGAAACGATGAAATGCATTCATTGTCTTCTTTTAGATATTAAATTGAGTTGCGATTTTATGAAACATTTTCTTTGCTTAGAGATGCCCATTTATTTTTAAATTTATATCATTTTATTTGTTGTTGTAGCGGCTATATCAGTACACATTGTGGGAAAATTTCAAATGTCTTACTATAACGGTTTGGGAGATACAGCTCTGTGACAGACGGACAATGGTGGCTTAGTAATAGGGTTACTTGAATCCTTTGGGAACAGAACCCTTAAAACTAGGCATCCAGAGGCAAAGCTTAAATGCACCACGGAAAAAGTGATTGGAAAGGGGCACGCGTTAGTGAGTATGAGCTGTTTGTCAGATATTGAAAACTTGAAAGGTGGGTTGCTATTGAGGAGCGATCGACCGTATTTGACGCCTTGAATTGAAGAGTATGAATAAATGAGCAAAGTAGCATAGATATGGAAAGATAACGAAAACTAAGCAAAGGGGAAGAGCTATGATCCCTTCAAATCAGATCATTTCATCGCCATTAAGGTTGGCGAAGAAAATAGGCACCTGTTATGATACATAATTAAGGTTGCAGTTTTGTTGCAAAACACTATGATTAACAACTGAGAGACGATTGTTTTCATCGTTTTTCAACGCTTTATCAATTAAGTAGTTGAGAGTTCGGGTATCTTGAGTGTTAAAACAATACAACCCCACTTAAACAATTTTAATTGAATTGTCTTCATTAGAAACGATTTATTGTCATTGTTATTATTGATAAAAGCTATGACTTATTCTCGCTCTTAAAGCTTTGAAATCAACTATGAAAAAAGATTAACAAAATCACAGAAAAATATTTTTTTTCTTTTGGGAATGTATTCAACTGTACAACAATATGTGAAACTAATACAGGCCGTTTCGTGGACTAACCACATTTACCAAAAAATAACTTCTAAATTTCCTAAATACATAAGTTATTATTTGTGTTTTTATAGCTTTATACGGATGGTAAATTGTCTGGTGCAAATTGAACATTATTTTCTCGAGTTCTTCCCAAACATATGCCAAAAAAAAATTGGTGCCACTGAACACATTTCAAGACCTTGCAATATCTAAGTTCCTTCCAAATAACATAGCTCTATTGGAGAACTAGATTTCTGTCGCCATTTGAGCATTATTTTTCTTTTTTGTAGATTTTGCGATTGCGAAAACCACCAGATGCTTTCTTATGATAGTTGCAAACTACGAGTAGAGTGCAATGATAAGGAGTCGAGGCTCAATTGGATTTTGTTCTACATAATCCTTTAAGGCGATAAATACTTTGTTATATAAATAAATAAATAAATAAATAAATAAATAAACAGTAAATTTACCCTTGAAATCAACACCTTCTCCATCTAATTCGTGTTTTGACAGTCCTGGGGGAGCATTTATATCGCCTGTGTGTTGGAAAAAATGATACGGTTTGACCTGAATAAGATTTGAAGCCATATTCCATACATCCTCCCTGTCATCTATGATGCACACCATAGAGTCACCGCAAGGAAAGAGAGCTCTGAAAAAAAGCACCAATCGCAAATTACGAAAATTAAAAACTTGTCAAACATTACAAAACTTTACTTTAAGTTGTCTGTTTTACTTGTTGCGTTGAAGCATTCATCGCGGGAGAGTATTCTGTGAGAGAAAAATTTTCCGTCCGGATCCAGTATTTGTGCAATCATATGTGCGTAATTTCGTGCTCCAAATGTACAAATGTGCAGCTCGTAAGATTGTGTCATTCGCTCTAAGAACTGAGCTGTGCCAGGACGAAGTCGTGTGTGATACCACGGTGAATGAGGTCCATAAAGTTGAAAATGGTAAATGCCTTTAATATTATTCGGAACATTGTCATTCGTAGTATGGATTACAGTTTGATCCAAATCAACTAATAACACCAGTTTTTTATCTTGCAGTAAGCGTTTCGTATCAGCTTGACCCAGTTTTTGGGCCAATTTTTGAGTAACTTTCAGGTCGGGAACAGAATGAACCATTGGCACTGAAGCTTCCGATGTATTACCCTGCAAAAAGAAAAGAGTCTACAGTCGTATTAAAAACATTTTTTAATACATTTATGTAGATATCTATTCTCAATATGATTTTTCAAACATGCGTCGTGTATGAGCGTCGAATATCGCAGTGGTTGACCCGCCTTAAACTCCTACTTACATTCTCGTTTTGGCGCAAATCAGCACCACAGTCGGCACACATATCCTTGATGACAGTCGTATGAACACACGTGGAAAGCGAAAGCAAAGCAGATCTGTATGATCCAATATAAAAGGAAAGACAAGTTTAGTCAGTAAAATTATAACCGATAAAGATTTGTAATTTTTCGCAATATTGTTCTTGTTTGTAAACGTACCCTTTCTCGACAATAGCGCCATCTTTGTATAGACGCTTTTTGACAACACCGACTTTGTTGGCTTTTAACTTCTTTACTTCCTTATCGTCACCATCGCAATCTTCATACATTAATATAACTTGCGAATTATTAACAGGAAAACCTTCACGCACCCTCCATTTGATGATTTTAATTTTAATATCGTCTGGAGCGCAAATTACAATGTTTTGATCAACCATCACTTATCTTTCACTTTTGACACTGAACTAAAACTTGCGTTCCACAAACAGCCATTTGCAATAAACTGGGCAAAGTGTCAGTTTTGCGTTCAAAGATACCCCCTAAATCAAAACTTTTAAAAAATATTTTTTTTTGTTCAAGAAAAAAATCGCAAAAACGTTGTTGTATGTTGTATTTTTGCATGAAATTTATCAATTTTTTCAATATGATAAATTAGAAAATTTGAATAAGAAATCACAACTTTTCAAAATGAACTTTAATGCAATTAGATTCATTTTGCAATACTTGTCACTCTAAAGAATATATTATATAATTGATACCATTTCTCTTGTCGTAAAGATCTTTACTTATCAGCAAACATTAAATCTGTCTAATTTTCATGCAAGACCAACATGTCACAATCTATAAACATATTGAGTTGTACGTGTTTTGAAAAACAGCATTATTTCTTTGGCACTCAGTGTACGGTCAATGGAATCCACTTTTCGCTGTCAGAAAGTTGACGTCGATTTGTTTGGCAAAGAATTCGGCGCTCTATAAACAAATAAAGAAAATGTCTGAAGAGGAGACTCCAAATAAAGTTACAGAAAACAAAGACACAACAAATGAAACACCTAAACTTAAGCGACATGCCGACAATAAATCAAGTGACGAAGACGAATGGATAGGTCCTATGCCATCCGAATCTGTTAAGCCAAAAAAGAGAAAAGGTAAACGTTTTCTTCTACAACCACCCATATGAAAACCATAATATCCATTACAAGTTCTTCCTTATGAGAAAATATATTTGGAAAACCTCCCTAATGCCGAAAGCTACGAAAAAAGTTACATGCATCGCGATGTTATTACGCATTTGGTCTCTACCAAAACTGATTTTATCATAACTGGAAGCTTAGATGGCCATATAAAATTCTGGAAGAAGATGGAGGAAGGAATCGAGTTTGTGAAACATTTTCGAAGTCATTTGCGTAAGAATGTCAACTGAGCACGTGACAATATTTCCTTAAAAAAAATAATGTTTTTGCAGTTCCAATTGTTTCCTTGTCGACAAACAGCAATGGTTCTCTACTATCCTCTGCATCGTCAGATAAATGCGTTAAAATTTTCGATGTCATCAATTTCGATATGATTAGCATAATAAAATTAGAGTTCCCTCCACTATGCACAGAATGGATACATTCACCCGGAGATGCCATAAGCAGTCTGGCCGTGTAAGGTCTTCGAGCTCCTTTGATGATTTTCTGTTTAAAAATAAAATGGGCTTTTACTTTTTTCAGCTCGGATAGCGATTCCAATAAGATCTACATTTTTGATGGCCATGGGAATGGAGAACCCTTACATGTTTTGGATAAACTACATTCAGCACCGGTCAATGCTATTTGCTATAACACTGCATATGAGACTGTTATTTCTATAGACAAAAACGGTATTCTCGAATATTGGATGAACTCTAAATATGATTTTAAATTTCCAGCAAAGGTGGTAACATTTGACTCTAAACTCGAAACAGGTAATTAAAAATCGTTTTTCTTGCATCTAAGCTTCTATCATGCCTTGAAATATGCGTAATTCTGAAACTTGATCAAAGTCGTAGTTTAAGCTTTTGGTCTTTTGAACGTTATCGAATGTTATCGGCAGCTGTCGTCTAGTGGAAGAGGAGTAGGTAAACCGTTCTTCACTTCCTGTGTAATTGCTCTGCTCTCTTTTATCTGTTATCTCTCTATTTTTCTCCTGGGCAATCCCCAAATGCAAATGAAAATGCAATAGATCTAACTCGCTATATCACAGAAAAAAAACTAAACACATTTATTTCATGGATTATTGGTTTCTTCGCATGGTTTTGTTGTAATAGACAATTTTTACCGTTGATGGCATAGTTTTATCCTTTGGTGTTAACCTAGGGCTTAACTAAAAAGTCTATCCATCCAGCTCGCTTTCTAGCAAGCTGACGCCAATTGTGTGCACTATAATAAGTTGATTGTTACTTATTTTCATTAACCTAGATTACATTATATATGTATGTATGAGCTAAGCTATTTGACGAATCGGTTAAGTGGTGTAAACACCCTTAGACCGTTTAGAAATATTGTTATTTACTGTGAGTATCAAAAGAAAGTGTACACCTGCAAATTGTATTTGACACTTTTCTAAGGTAATTTATTTTCAATAAACTGACACAATTAATTAAAGAAAGCTAGGAATCCAAACAACATATTTTTCTTTACATATACAAAATTATCATATTCGGCTAAAAGCCCGCGTAGTTACTAGCTTTAAAGTAATATCCTGTACATTTATGTATAGTTTTATTAATAATAATCGTAACTAAAGAAAAAATTAAAAAAAAAATTAACATATTTTTTTTTTTCAATTTTATGGCGTCGAAAAAGATTATACAGCTTGCCGCACATATTTCTTTCGTAATTTGTTAATTTACAGTAACCATCTAAAGTTGCTTCTGTATTACGAAAATAATTTAAATCGACTTAGCAAAGTGTTGAAACACGAGAATTAATAAAATTATGAAATTAAAGTAAATCTTACCGTGAAATAACCAAAACAGATGTCATAACAGGTGAATAAAATTTGGACAAATTTAAAAAAATTCAAAGACGAAAAAGATCGATTCCTTCCGGAAGACAAAAGCAACTGTCGAAGGGTGATGAACTTGTTATTGTGGGGAAGTTCGCAAAAATCCAGCTGTAAGTGCAATGAATATTGCTGAAAATATTACCCAATCTTCTAGAATCAACGATCGCACGATCACTTCTTTTTGGCAAGGAATATAAAAAGGAGACCTCGTCATTCTGGGGTAATGTTCTTTTAAGTGACGAGAGTAAATTTGAGATTTTTGGCTCAAGAAAACCCCAGAAGTACGGTGAAAGAAAAATACGAGTATGAACAACAAAATCTTAATTCCACAATAAAGCACGGAGGTTGTTCGGTAATGGTCTGTTGATGTTTGTCGTGATCTTGGGTTGGAAAACTCATTTTTATTGATGAGACGATGAAAAACGAACATTATCTTCAAAGACAATTTGCCGTAGTGTTGCGAAAGTGGGGTTAAATGGCTCTTGGGTCTTCCAGCAAGACAACGACCCTAAGCACACATAGAAATTGGTCAAGGAATGCTAACTTTATCGTACGCCCAAGCAACTGGACCACCCACCGCTGTCCACAGCCCTAAATATCGCGATAAACTGATCCGAAAGTGGGAAATTCAAGTAGTCACTTAAGTCAATTTAAGTTGAAGAGGTGTTGTTTCAAAGCGAAAAGAAACCGGACAAATTACTAGTTTTAATTTATTTGCTCTTATTCAAAAACCTACACTTTTGAGGCCATGAAAAAGATTTTTTTTTTGTTATTTTCTTATTTTATTTTTAGGAGTATATTTTATGACTTTAGGATTATATTTTATGTTCATAGTTATACACATTTTTAAAGTTCACAGTATATGTACTCATAAACATGCAAATTATTTAGCTATGTACGGATAATACAAAGAATACTTTGAAGACATTTATGTTATGGGTACATTAAGTCAGTTTTATTTTTTTAAATTATTTTCTTATAGGATTGTATGAGTTTGCTAAGAGTAAAACGCTTGTTACTGGTTTAGCGGCTTCAAAAGATGGACGACGATTCGCTGCTATTTCAACTGATCGAAAAGTAAATAAATAAACTTTAAAAAAATTGATTTTTATTAATTCCAAATTCCGTTTACAGGTTAGAGTTTTCCAGTTTAATACCGGAAAGTTAATAAGGGTTTTTGATGAAGCGCTTGCTCGATTCCAGGAGATTCAGAAAACTCCCAATGCCCTCCCCAATATGGAATTCGGGCGAAGGTTTTTTTTTTTTTGTTAAGGAAGTTTTGAAATAAAAAAGGTTTTCTGTTCTCTTTTTTTAGAATGGCAACAGAACGCGACTTGGAAAAGTCAGATCATTTCACGAATAGCAATATTATTTTTGACTACAGTGGCCATTTTATAATGTATCCAACAATGCTTGGAATAAAGTTGGTGAACATTGAAACAAACCGTTGTGTTACAATCATGGGAAGAACCGATAACATTAGACCGCTTAATATTGCATTATTTCAGGTAAAGATTTTTTAAGTAAAAGATTTTGATATTGCTTGATTGTAAAAAATATTTTCGCAAGGTTTTTGACCTAAACTTAAAGTAATTGAAATGGAAATTGTAAAAATTGTGATTTCCTTTGAAAGAAATATGTACATTGGCTGTCCACTGAATGCCAGTCATATTCCTCACATTAATTATTTATTCAGCGTGTCTGTATTTAAGGTTCCTTATTCAAAAGGTCCAGAGAAACCTCCACCGTCCGTCCGTTTGTCACAGAGCTGTATCTCATAAACTCTTATAGAGAGACACTTGTAATTTTTACAGAAGGTGAAATGCTATTGCCGCAACAACAACAAATAATAAAAATGATGTAAAGCTTAAAATAAATAGACATCACTTTACAAAGAAAGTGTAACATAAAATCGCAACACAATATAATATCTAAAAGTAGTCGATAAACGCGTTTCACCGTTTCATGAAGCAACTTAACAACTGGCAGTAGGCAATAATCGAAATAAATAAAAGCTCGAAATCGGCTTACAAGCAAGTCTAACAAGAAAAAAAAAACATTTTACCAAGTATCATTCTTTGGGAATTTTTGTAATAAATGTTAAAATGTAGTCGTGTTAGTGCGAATTGAATGTTGTAACATTTTCTACCGACACAAACGAAGTGTCACATTCTTGTATACGTGTTTTACTTTTGTTTCAGCTTTTTTCTCAATTAAAATGAATTACAATACAATTTTTTGAAAAAAAAATGATTAAAAATAGTATTTCATGTAAGTTTGAGTTATGACTGTCGCAGCAATTCTATAAGTCACTTAAAGCAGGGGGTTGAATTATAAAGAAAAATGTAATCGTTAAATGATTCTACAATCATCAAATAATCGTTTTAAATCCTCATGTTTTTAAACTATTTCCTTTCCCATCTGCAAGCTCTTGCTCGTATTGGATTTACAAGGAAACCATTGTCGGACTTTTATTTTGACTTAATCGTTCAATTATTGGCGATGCTATGAGAAATCTAAAACTATAGAAATATAGTCTTGTATAGGTTTGGATCAACTGGAACGAGAGTCAACTCTCACTTGGCTACCTTTTTTCCTTCCCTTCGTGTTCTGTTGTAAGTTAAGAAGGGTTTCCAAAAACCCTATGCCACTTATCACGTGTGTTTTGTTGCTACCGTTTCGGTTTGGAGGTACGATTAGTGGTACAGCAATACAAATTTATTTATACAGATATATTTAAGGGGGAAATCAGAGTAAAATTTTCATATTTCGAAAAAAAATATTTATCGCTTAAAAGATGCTTTAGGGTCTTAAATATAATATACCAAATGATGGAATACGGCAAAAGTGTTTGAGTGACCAAATTTTTCACTCTGCGGTAACGCCTCTCCGGTATGCTCATATATTTTCATATGGTTTCACAGTACTTAAAACTTTAAACTCGTTTTTCTCGAAACCACTTTTTTTGAGCTCGCCGAATACATACATACATAACTCGAGCAAATCTTTACCGATCGACTTGAAATTTTGACAGTAGCTTCGAAATATCTTTCTCCATGGAGCTACGTAGGATTTTTTATTTTATATGGCTTAATTTTTTTATTCAACGATTTAATGGCGTTCGTTTTTTTGTTAAAAATTTAACTTTATTTTCAAACATGCACCATTTTGTAAAAAATCAATATATCGAAAAATTCTACGTAGCTCGCTAGCTGTTGTTATATGAAAACCAACAAATTTTGGTGTTTTCTTCCAGGTCAAAAATTAAGGAGTTTACGTCTTCGGCCATCGACACGCTTTCAAAAATAGGCGCCTTGGGGCATATGCTGCGCAACCGCCATTTTTTGAATATTTTTGATTGAAAAAATTACATTTTGTACTTTTTTAGTATTCCTATAAGACTTCTTTACAGATTTTCGATGGATACTTTTATTCAGCCAAAATTAATTCCTGAAAATATGCCTATTTTTTGTGTGCTACTGTGATTTCCTCCCTTAAATAAATTGTCAGTTATACATCCATTTAAATATTCTTTCTTCAGGGTAAGGCAAAGAAAACAAAGGCAGCCATTACTATAGAACAAGAAGCTAGTGATAATCCAACACTTCAGTCATTGGCAAACGATCCCACCTTATTTTGCACAGCTTACAAGTAAGTAAAGAATTTGATTTGTGAACAAGATTAAATATAGTAAGTATATTATGGTTCGCAGGAAGCCGCGATTCTACCTCTACAGCAGGCGTCTTCCATCAGACCTCCAAGACGTTGATCGCGACATTTTCAATGAAAAACCATCAAAGGAGGATATCATTGCTGTACCAGAGGGACAAGGTAAATTATTGTATTCTTTTAAAGTTTTATGTGCACGAAAACGTAATCTAACATTTAATATATTAATTTTCATGCTTAACAGAGGAAGGTCAAGATTTTGCTTTATTTGTAAATTTGTTGAATTTTTAAAGTTAAAAATATATTTAATTTCTCGTTAGGCACTCAGCGTGTTTACGAAAATGTTATACTTCATACTACATTGGGTGACATTCATATAAAGCTGTTCCATAAGGAATGTCCCAAGACGGTCGAAAATTTCTGTGTTCACAGCAAAAATGGGTACAAATCATGATATTTGCTCTAATTCATAAGTTAATATGTTGATTTTAACTTGATCAGATACTACAATGGACATATTTTCCACCGGGTTATTAAAGGCTTTATGATCCAAACGGGCGATCCGACGGGAACAGGAACTGGTGGTCAATCAATTTGGGGTCATGACTTCAAAGACGAATTTGTTTCAAGCTTGAAACATGACCGACCATATACAGTTAGCATGGCAAATGCTGGTCCTAACACAAACGGCAGTCAGTTCTTTGTCACTGTTCTACCAACGGTATGTTTAGGTTAATTTCGGTATTAATTGATATATATTTATCTTCTTGATATTCCTTTCGACATTTTTAGCCCTGGTTGGACAACAAGCACACTGTATTTGGCAGAGTTTTCCGAGGAATGGAAGTTGTTCAAAATATTTGCAATTCTAAAACCAATCCGAAAACAGATAAACCGTATGACGACATTAAAATAATTTCAATTTATTTAAGCAACTAGAAACAATAAGTGTCATTTTGAGAATAATGTAATGTTTTACATATGACAGTGCAAGTTAAAGTTGAACCGAACCGATTTCTCTGTTATTATTTTTTAAATATCCTGTATGTGAGCCGAGTACATGCGGAAACTTACCAAACTGCACTGCGTATTTAGTTCGGAAGTAAAAAATCCGTCTGTTTCAATGGTTTGGGCACATTGAGCGAACAGACGCTTACCAAATATAGAAATATATTTTCGAGCACGATTTGTAATTTTATAACTTTATAGATTACGACAGATATGTTCTTCGAACAGAGTCGGAATATGACTACTTACATCAATTGCAGAGATGAAAACCACCCTGAGCACACATATGGAATGCCCTCCAAAAAAACATAAAATTAGCATTTTAAAGAGGGGTCTGAATCAGTTCTTGATATTTGCCTTAAGAAAAAAACACTTTTACTTATTACTTTAAGCGGACATGAAAAAAGGTCGCCTTAGAGTTGGAATGAAATTTCAATTTAATTTCAAGAGTTCCAATGCAAATAAATATTGCGGACGTTTCGCATTGAATGTTTATGGTTATATTTTATCCGATTATTGGTTCGAAAAAAGCAATCAAAGAGCTGCGAACAGTTTACATAGTTTTATTTTCCAAGAGCCGTTTAAAGCTTTGAAACAAAAATAATTTAAGTAATGACGGCCATCAAATATTTCAATCAACGAAAAACCGCTGATCTAGAAGTGATACCATCAAGAAAAGGATGCAAGACCTTGTCAGCTTGTTTTTCACCACTTGTTTATATATACATATATGCGGAAGATACTTAAAGGTATCGTATCGTTGGCATAGATGGACATAGTAAAAAAGATTAAAGATTGGAAGATATAAAATTTTTAGAGCATCAGCTCTTTTACACAAAGACGCCATTTACAGTAGTAAGTAAGCACTGCAATTCTAAGGCATAAAACAACTGAATTCAGTAAATTTTCAGCATATAAAGAATAATATATTTTTTTATTATATATTTTAATTTTATTTATTATGTAATTAGTTTAATGTGTGGCCCGCCAATAATTCAAAATTAAACGATTTTTTTATAACATCAATATGATTCATATTATCGCCGCTTTCGCCCACATAACTAATAACTTCTCCCAAAGCTGAAATAAAACAAAAAAAGAAATATAGTAAATCGGCAATATATATAGGATGTGTGAAAAAAGAACATACCTGCTTTATCATCCGGTGAAAGAAGAAGCGATAAAATCGGCAATCGATTATGTTTTGAAAGTTCGAGAAGTACTTCACAGGCATCATCTTTATTGCGTATATAAAACTCTTTTAGAATCATTAATATATCCGTTAGAATATCCGAATCAAATCCAGCTCCAAGAATTTTATTCAGTTGAGAGATGGGGATTGACTGTAAAGGCACAAATTTGATAATTTCGAAACAAATGAGAAATAAACGAGTACCTTAAAGTATTCATATTTTTGAGCAGTCGATAGTTCCTTCCAGCTGCAATAGAACTGACCGGTTGATATTGGCGGAGGTGGAAGCGGTCGCTTAAATCATATTAAAAGAATACAATTTATCAATAACTGAAAAAAACGATTCTCTTACATCTTTTGTTACTAAAATCAGTTCTTTTTCTAATTTAGAAACTTTTGGAGGTTTCTTTATTGTTGTTTCTTGTGTAATAGTTCTTTCAACTTCTAATTCCTTGGCCTTCTCGGAAATGTTTGTTTTAACTTCTTCATAAGGGCCACATTCACCATTGAATAACTTATCGATAACTTCATCCGATATTTGTATATTTGAGTTTTCAAAGTTTTTCCCATCCTTGGGACCAACGACGTCAATGATTGAAACTGTTTTAAGTGGTTTCTATTTAAACAATACAGTTGATTCGTTATTCAGGCAACATTTTAATTTCACGTTTACTACCTTTGACCTTGCAAAAGCGGGTTTGTTGATTGACTGAATGTCAACTATATTGCTACGCAATGGACTAAAGTTGGGACCTTCTTTGATGGGAAAGGATTCAGTTGTTGAATAGCCTTTCGGAACGGCACCTTTAAAAAAAAAAATAAATAAATAAATATTCGTGCATATAAGATATGAAATAAACAGCACTCACCGGTTTTCTTAAGTCTTTGGTTGATTCTTTGCAAACTTGACTTGGCATCGGCGTTCTTCGAATCAATCATCAGTACTGTTGTGCAATCCTTAAGTGCTTGTGTGTTAAATCCAAGACATTCGTTTGCTTGCATTCGACGATAATATGCCTTTACAGTCAAATTATCAATTTCAATTGCACGATTGCAATCTTCAACGCACTCATAATACCTTGAATATAAATTATGAATCCGCAACATTAACTAATCATTTTTAAACGATTGATATACTTTTTTAATTTGAGATAACAAAGTGCCCGATTGGTGAAAAATTTGGGATCTCCATCGAACGCTTCTATAGCTGCTGTATATTCTGCTATTGCTTCTTCGTACTCCCCAAGCTTCACATGTTTATTTCCACGCTCCTTGTATGTATCCGCTTTCATGTTTTTCTTTTGTAACTCTTCTTCTGCTTTGAAAAAATCCGTTATTTAATTGAAATTTAAGTACATACATATATACAAATTTGTATTTGAGTTTACCCGGAGTGACGTTTTCGTGTTTTTTTACTTCTAATGCCTCCATCGCAGCAGGAATATGACTCCGTACTGGCTGTGGTTTCGCATCCTGAAAAGAAGTATTTCATTAATTTGCGTATCAATCACGGCAAAAATGTGATGCAGAAAAAATTCGTTCCGAAACGAAAGGATCTCAATAGTCTGAAGAGTACTTGGTTACTACTGGTGACAGTTGTTATTACTATTATTATAAATTTATTGGATTTTAATTAATTATAAAGCTTATATATATATATATATATAAACTTAGGGCGCTAGATGCACAGGGTTTCCGGTTTTTATTAATAAATGGAATTGTATACAAATACTCATTAATTAATGTCTTAATGATGTTGCTTAACTGAAGGGAATTTAAAATTTTAAATACGATTTTGATGAAGTCCTCTGAAGGAGATTGACTTCGATTATAGGCGATTTTGCCTATAAGTGTCCCCCTGATGGACTTTATACTCTTGTTGTGATGTTTATATTTTGTATCGCGTGGATTCTAAGCAAACTGTCTGTACATATGAGAGCTTTTTGTTGGTTTCCAAAGTCTGAAGCTTTTAATATTGCTATAGCTTCTGCTGAGGAAACGGAATTTTAGTTTAGCAACAAGCCTTTGATTAATGTTTTTCCTTCTTGGAAAATGATTTGTGAAAAGAAGTTACCAGTCATTCTTCGCATGTGTTTGTGAAATTTCCCTTACCATCTGTTGCAAGATTTTTTTTATGAGCTGAGAGTTTTGGGAATTTAGTCGGCAATGTGTTAACTGACTCCTTAAGCCTCTGATTTGATGTACAAAATAATTCATTCTGAAACTAGAAGATCTGAATAGTCCGAAGACTAACAATTATATTTGTATCCTACCGCAGAAAAAATCAATTTCCCATTAGTTGGTCAGACTTAATTTTTTGCCAATCACATTGTTGTGTAAAAAATTCACGTATTTCAATATTTTCTACTTCTATGTCCCTTTTACGTATTCATCCATTATTTTAAATGGCTTATGAGAACAATCGGACATACTTTTACTGACCGTTTTTTAACATATTTTGCTGAACATGAAGTCGATTTTTTTACCGAGCGGAGAAAAGTAACGCAAAGAAGCTTAAAATGATCAGGAATAGCGTTCGATCGGATGTTAAATATGTTTTCGACAAGCATTCAACATCCACCCGAAAAAAGATTAATAGCAACTTATTTTGTCACCGTCTTTAAAAAGTTTGTTCCACTGAGATACAACATTACTATAACTAAGTAGAATGAGGAGTACTTTGATATGCTAAAGGAAAAGAAACCATTTTTGCCGATGGAGTAAGATTGCTTTGAACGTGAACCTTAACCTTAATTGATCGGAATTATTGCTTAAAGTATTAAGTGGCAGTAAATCGACATCGCTTTACAATTTCTTACATGACTACATAAGCTAGGAATTACTGCAAAACCGCAAACAGGAAGACGCGCAGAAGTTATTTCAGCAGGATTTAAGATATCAACCCATCTGTTAAAATGCTGCGCTTGAAACATATTAAATAATATTCGTCTTGCAGAAGTAAACAATCGTAAAACAAGCATCGCTACGCACGTGCAGAAATAGTTTGAACTTAAATATTTTTTAATCAAGGAAATCCACTAGATCTGATATTGTTTGCCGATGCCTACATGTAACATCACGTAGTTAATGCGGTTTAAACGATAGAACTACATTAAAGTTAAAACAACAAATATGCGTGTACTTACTTTTGGCCCTTTTTCATTTTCAGCTAACTTTTGTTCTTTGTCTTTTACTTCCTTCTCCCAGTTGTACAGATCGTTTAAAGCATTTTTAAATTCTTCTGCTTTGTGACGAATCTGATTCTGGATGTGCACACTTGGGCCTTTATGGTTTTGAACGGCTTCCATGTCGATATGTTTTAGTTAATGCGATATTTTTATTCGACTCTATAATTTTCAAGAAGAAATCGTTTATTTATGTGCTCTTTTCTAGAAAAGAAATAAATAGAAATTTCGTTGTCATATCAGCATCTGTTTTACAACAGGAAAAAAAACCAAATGAAACGTCAAGCATGGAAATGTCAGTGATCGAAGTAAAATGGCACTGTTCGACACCTTTTTAGTACTCAAAGAGTTCGCCTAGTGAACTTTAATCCAATTTAATATAGCAAGTATTTGATTTACATATATAATCTTAATATAATTATATTTTAAAAACTACTCGAAATCAATATTTTTTAGATTCAGCGCTCGGCAAAATAAGCAGTTATTTTCGTCAGCTGACTAACTGAAAGCTAATGAAACATTAAAAGCATCATTCATCTTGTAATGGAATTAATTGCAAGCCTCGTATTCTCAAAACGGGGAAAGTTTCTTAAACCTTTGCTTTTGAACATCAAGTCATATGCAAAAGACGAAAGTGTTTAATGCGATGAAAAAAGTACTAGATTGCCTTACAATCTTTGTGCTTCAAAACTTGTTTTAGACAGACGTTTTACTTACTAAATGAAATAATGAAAAAAATACAAATCATCTTAAAGCAGAAGCATGCTGATCATTCTTTAAAACAAAAGTTCAACAAAATGGGATTTCTTCCAAGTGCATGGAATTATTTAAAGAAGTCTATAATGCCTGAAAATGGAAATAAAAATAAAGAATAGGCGTCTTTTATTGTGGAAGTTATTCTGATGTAGCAAGCTCTTGAATTTAATTGACACAGAAAAGTCAAAAAGCGCAGAGACATTACGTTTCAATTGAACAAAGCTAAAATGTGCCATCTAATTTCACTCAAAAAGAACTGACATTTTGGGAACTTTTTTTTTTAATATTAATTTAATCGACTGGGTCACTCCTGAAATTTGAACAAGTTTAAGTTAACATAAATATGACCAGTCGAGGATTAATACTGCTTGGACAATGCGTTCCCTGCATAAAAAAGACAGCATCAAAAATTCGTATACGCCGCATGGAACTGGATACAAACCTAAACATGGTGAAAAAATTTATCGCAGAATGTTTAATTAATACAATAAATCAACTATTTGTCGTATATAGTACTTTAGGAAGGATGAGTTCGTTTTTGCACATGATCCACAAAAAATCTGCAAGACTGGAGACATCGTTTTAATTAAAGAATTGCCACAAAAATTAACCCGCCTGATCACACATAAAGTTAAGGAAGTGGTTTATCCATTGGGTGACATAACCGATCCATTGACTGGCAAAAAAGTAGTTGTCGGAAAATATCGCGACCAAATTGAAGAGGCTAACAGATTGTTTGGCAAATCAGAAAAAGCATTCGATTACGAGAAAGCACCACCAAGAGGCAGATTAGAGGGCACAAAAGATTTTACTCACGGAGAAACCTACATTAAATATCATGATGATGGAAAAGATCAACCATTTGCCGTCTGATGATGGAAATTATTATATTAGTTAAGAATAAATTTAATTTGTTTGACCCACGAATGTTTATAATGATTGCTTATTCGCATAAAATAATTTCAGGCTGGTGCTGAAACACCACCTCATTGCTCATAAGTCGACTGCTTAAGGACGAATTAATAAACCAACCGACTGATATCAAAAAATATATGATCATCTCCTGTGAACCGATAGGGCACTGGCGCACTTCGTTTTTGTTCATTGTGAAATTAGTTGCAATGTCTATCCAAATTATTGATTTAATTTAATTTGATTACTTGATTTAATTAATGTATTATTTAGTTAGCCATTGCCACCACAACGGTTAATGTCTTACTTAAAAGTACGCTACATAAACACCTTAACATGCGAGTTTGTTGAGATTCCTATTAAATACCATCGATATGTTCATATCTTAATCCATACAAATTGGATTTAGCCTCTTTACTGCTCAAACTCTGGAAAATGTCTGCTTTTCATGCTCATCATATGGTGACAAAACCACCAGCCACAAAACCAATAGTCTCCCTCTATCAATTTTTACCTTTACCGAAGATTAGGTCCGAGACCTCGTTTAGTGGCAGCAATCAAAAGATCGACCATGTGTTTCAAAATATTAAACTCTCAAAGCTCCTTTCTATACCATTTTTTGATTGTCCAAAGTGTTATGCAAAAGCGATAATGAACTATGTTTATGCAACAAAGAAACTGGGTACTACAACTCAAATGGCTTGGAAACAAACTTAGAGTTTGCTTCTTTTTTTTGTAAAAAGCTAGTGCTATGGGGATTTGCATACCCTGATGAAAAGGACCAGAGAGAGATATCGTTATCTTAGTCACTGGAGTACAGGTAAACCTCCATGAGAGCAATATGAGGCAGATGATGAAGTGTGTCGATTCACTTGGCAGTATTTTTATGTCCGATTAGTTTGATCGCTCGAATGGTACTCTTGCCCAGACATGGCGAAATTTATGTTTATAAAGGGCAGCTAAATCTGACAGGGTAAAGTATTTCTTCAAGGAACCTGCTAATTGGGCCATTCAACTAAGGTTGTTACTGATGAATAATCCAAGTAGTTTTCCGATGCGAGGCGGCATTAAACTGCTCTATACTCAAATTTATAATAAAACGCCGGAACTTAATGATATAAATGTACACTGCCATTCAATAGCCACGGCCGCAGATATTGTTGATTGCAGACTTGAAACCAACACCCATCACCGGAAACGGTTTGAACAAATGATATTTGCATCTATACAGGAAGACACAAGAAGAATGGGGAAATTTGATCCCAGAGGAGAAGAATACAACTTCACAAGAACGAGGGAAATAATTAGAAATTCTCCTATTTGAGCGAGACCATCCTGAAAACGACATTAAAAGTTTATAACCGCTGCAAATAAAAATTTTACAACAGACCAAAAGCGAGAAAAACGAAATTTTGTCAAAAAGTTCATAAACCATCAGTTAATGAATATTTCAAAAAACGCTTTAGGGCTTTTGTGGTTTATACTATGAGCTTTCAATAGAATGAAGTTTTTCTGGCATAAGCTGCAAAAAAATTCATTATTCAAGAACCTTAAATTGTAATTTATCTCCGTAAAAAATAGCCGAAACAGCATCAAATTATATGCAATATTTCTTTAAGCCCTGAAAAACTGCGAGAACAGCAAAAAATAACACCATTCACTTACCTTCGAAAATACCGACACTGTGTGTACACGGACCAACGAACACTTGCAGGCGTCCTCATCAACTGCCAGACCCAGGTGACCGTTGTGTTTTGCCTTTAGTCCCAACTACTACCTACATTTTTTAAGGCGGGTCGCCGCGCTCTATTCATGACTGAGAAATTTAAGCCTTAAATTTTGCGTGTTCCTTTAAAGACCCAGTTTACATGCACCGGGTAATACTTTTTTTAACGTAAACAACTAAGCTTTTATGAATACAAATCCAATCAACCTTCATGGTTTAAAGAAATTTTTGTAGACTGACAAAGACAGCACTTTGGTGGAACAATGTACAATTAACGATGACTTAATCTGATGATATACGAGGCAAGGAGTGAGTATAAATATAGAGAACACCTTAACAAAGAACCCGGGTGTGCAGTTCGTAGAGCAGACAACGAAATTTGTTTTCTCAAATTGATTGCAAGATGTTGAATATATTTTACAAAAAAGTTAAACTATTTATTAAATATTTTTAATTTTTTACAAAAAACTTTCTTTGAAAACATTATTTAGATTGACCATGCCTATGTTTAACCCTCCTTTTTTATCTTTGCTGGAGGAGGTTCGCTTAGATTGGAATCTTCCTCATCATCTGTGTCGTCCAAGTCTTCTAGATTATCAACAACGTAACTCTCATGATCATCCAACTTTTCGCTGTACGATACAATGCGATAGGCACTGAAGTCGTCAATTTTTTTGCCATTAACATAATGAAACGAGAACAAGCATACCGTACATAAATATGCTGGATCGTGTAATTGTCTCTTACTATTTTTTACAACGTACGAGTATTCTCTTTTTCCGCACATGTGGCAAAATTTTGCATTGTACGCATTCATGGACTTTAGAAGTGGATAGAGTTCTCGTACCAAGCATGTGTGTCTCGATAGCAGTTCGACATAAGAAAACGTAAACAGGTGCTCACAGTTCCCATGGTGCTGGTATAACTGAGGGAAACCTAAGCTAACTTCTAGTTCAATAAACCGCACCTCTTCCATGCGACGGGTATGAAAGTTCATTCTATTATAGCCCTTTGCCCGCCTGGAGATCCAATCTCTTATCACCTCTGAATAGTCAGCGTTGACTGGATTCCTCATATCATTGTAAAATGTATTTTCAATAAAAAAGAATCCCGGGTCAGTTGTTTTGTCTGGATTTTGTCTTGTGGGATTTTCACTCATTTCGAAGAACCGTTTCTTGTTACAGATGCAGGAAATCTTGTCACGCAACTCTGACAGAAAATTCGATCCGAGAACCTGAAACTCCTCGCTGAAAATTGGATATGTCCTTCTTTTCAGCGGAGTATCTGTTTTAGGTCGATAGAAACGAATAGAAAGTACAATGTCCGTATATGGTTCCATATTATGATCTTCATGTTTTGTTGGAATATGAACTTGTTTAAAGGAATACCTACTCTTACCGAAGGGACTATGATTACTTGTCTCCTTTTCTTTGATCAGTTTTTGTAACGTATTTAACCCTACGGCATCGGTGGATGTTTGGAGAGCTGCCTTACGTACGTCTTCGCTTACTCCAGCTATATACGGTGTCACGCGAACATCATCTGGCGATTCTAGCAATTCCAGTGAAATCGAAGACCTCAATTTTTCAAATTCGGCATTGTTATCTCCCATACCCAGTAGTCGTTGTACATCTTCATCCGTCTTTGGGAATTCGGTTTTGCTAATTTCAAGACTGTACTCATCAAAGAATTTTTTAAAGTTAATTGGTTCGGATTTGGTAATATTATACACTTTATCCATTGTTCAAAGTTTGTATTAATTTTCTTTTGTCTTCAATTGCTTAAGGGCTTCTTCGTATGTGATATTAACGATTAAACTGCTTCGGTTGTCAATTTTGTTAGGTGTTTCGCTTTCTGTTTTTGAATCTGGAGATATATTTTCTGGCTCTACAAAAATTCTTGAAAATTGCAACACTTTGTTTGTTTTGTTCAGATATCTGAATGATTTTTTTGAGTATTTTTCATATATTTGCTCAACGTGAACTTGATCCTCTTCTTCTTCGAAGAATACATGAGTTCCCATAGAAAAATCGTATTCACCTGTAAAGAAATGAAGAATATTACTCGTTCGATCAAAAATAAAACAATACACTTGAGTTGATTGCTAATTTATGAAACTTGTTTATATCACGTGGAAAAAGACAAGACATAAAGATACATTAGTATACAGAATCCAAAAATGTTCAAGCACCAGCTTTTGTTCTATTCGGGCGCCAACAATTATATCGAAACCAAAGATACAAATCAAATTTTCAAATAACTACAAGAACAATACACTCTTAACAAAGAAGGATTAGGAATAGGAAAACCGATGACCTGGTTTAACTTAAATAAAGGCCCCTGACACGTTCTATGTATGTATGGGCTCTATTTAAGGTGAAAATGATAATTCTGAAACATTTTACAATGATATGCAAGAATGGTAAATAATTTGTTAATGATGTTTATTTTTTTTAAGAACTATCATCAGAAAATTTAATCAACTACAGGCAAAGTCAAGCGACCAAATAATTTTCGTAATGAGTTGGGGACCATGTCCAAAAAGTTGTGAAATCATTTAGGACGTCGACCTGGAGATTTTCGTTTTTGATCGTAGGATATGGGATATGGACTTCTTATGGAAAAAGTAACAAGTCTTTAATTCAAAGTTGATGATTAATCTAAAGACATCGATTCAAACAAAATAACAATGCCATTTATCACCATTCGGCTTGTGTCTGGTTATAAAGAAAAATTTAGTCTAAGTACGAAAACCAATTTACTTAAAAGGCCAAGTTTTGTACAGTTTAAGGATAAAAGTTATTAAAACAAAAACAATTCTTCAAAAAAGGAGTGAATACTTGTGTCTATGTGAAATTCAGAAAAATTACTGGCGCGTGTCTTATTGCCGTAACTTTTATACAGTTTGTCCAAATAGTGTAAACACAACGTAGCAAAATGAGAAAATGTTTCTTTCCAATTCAAAAAATAAGCACTTAATTGAGTACTTCCTTTTGCTAGCTTATAAAACTACATATTTGAAATAAACTTACGTAAAACAAATGCTTAACGATAACAACTTAAAAAGCAAAATGTAAAAGGGACTAACATTTGAATGTCAAGAAAGTGTTTAGACATCTTATTTCAAATCCGCAATGCCTGATCAGTTTCTATAATATTTTCTTCAGAAGTGAAGCAACTAGTTAATTGTAGCCAATTAACTACAAGGCAAACGCGTCTTGGAAATGTCTGAGATGTTTGGGTTATCCAAAAAAACAAAACCGAGCAGAGCATGAAAATCGTTCTAAAAGGTAGGCCAAAAGAGTTATCAGAGAAAAAAAGAGCGAAATCCCGCAAAAGCCTTGTCAAGAGAGATAAACCAAGAGTGTGGGGTACAAGTTTAACAGGAAACCATAAGACAAGTGCTTAGGAGGCATGAATTCACATCGAGAGTTGCTCCGAAAAAACATCTTCTTGGGACGAAAACGTTCCAAAACGCATTTCGTTTAATTCAGAATATATTGAATACTATATTCTGAATTGAACGAAATGCGTTTTGGAACAAGAGTACTGAAATGATGTTATATTTTGCGATGAAACAAAAATAATGTTGTTCTACAACGAAGGACCCAACAGAGTATGGTGCAATCCTTTAAAAGCGTTATCGAATAAAAACGCAATTCAAGCAGTGAATTTTGGGAAGCTTTCTTTGATGGTATGGGGGTGCATATTAACAAAGGTTTCGGAGACTTAGTCGCCATGGATGCAAAGAAATACCTGAGCATTCTGCGCACACATTTTCTCAATTGTGCTATAAGTTTATGGGTTTATTTTAAAAAGAAATTTGCAAAATGGAACCACAAAAATCGATGCTAGAGGTGATCACACCAAATATTCAATCGAAGAATATTTTTTTTTCTTCTCACATATTTATTCTTCTAAATTTATTAAGCTTTAATTGCTAAAGTGTATAATGACTTTTTGGCAGTAAATATGTTGTGCCTTTTAACGTTTTGTTATGTTTTTGTTGTTTTCAAATAAAAAGCAGTATTTTTTTATCTGTTCCTATTTTTTAAAGCGTAAAAGTAGAATTTGCTGGTTTCTTACTTTGCGTTAAGACTTGCTTGAAAACATACGATTTAAAAATAGTATGTGAAATGCTCACCAAATTGTCGCGTATTAAGTTAATCTGGTTAAGGATAGACCTTAGTTCAAGTAGCGAATCTCAACGGCATACTAAATAACATAAACCGTTTAGTGTAGCCCTTCCGGAATATGAAATAATAAAAATAATATGTCGTTCCCACACCATCTTATGAGGAAATCATTAAGCCATTTTAACCAAGTTTTTCTTTTTTGCCTTCCGGACAACATTTGATCAGAAGAAATACGAGAACGCAATTTCGAAAAAAAAAATTTAATTTGTAGTCGGCGCTCTAAGTTTGTCACATCTAAAATTTTGAGATTGCTGCAGTATTGTGAACAAACTTAGAGTAACAATGTTTTAACATTGGGATACATGTTTGCTTTTCAAGTTTCTGTCAGTATCCTTGTCCTGATTTTCATGTGTTATTATATGAAAACCATTGAATATCGCATATGCACAGATTGAATAAGTTGCAGGAAAACTTTTGTTAAATAAACCACAAGCTAAGTTGTGGTTGAGCACGCAAATGTACAAAGGAGTTAAAAAGTCAAAAGAAAACAAATTAAATTTCTGTATAATATGTTTATGAAAAATGTGTTTGCAAACGAAAAGTAATGTGAAGCTGTTGCACACCTTCGAACAATGCCGGTTTTTACCAAACAAACACATTCGGCTTAGAGCGCATGAAATACTCCTTTCAATTTGTTTACCTTTAAATATATTCCCGTTCACTTCTGCAATTGGATTTTCCGAATCAATACCGATTATTTTCATGAAAGTGTTTGTATCATCGAGTTCATCAGGCATCAAATTGTTTTTGAAATCAGCAAACACCAAAATTTCTTCTTCGTATTCGGAATCGCTTTCAGCCATCGTACTTTGGATAGTATCCTCATTGCATTAAAAATGCAATCATATTGCCATATTATTTGGGCACTGGGGAATATTCTATTTAATTTTTAAA
Organism: Orthonevra nobilis; assembly: GCA_963555765.1. Lineage (NCBI taxonomy): Eukaryota > Metazoa > Arthropoda > Insecta > Diptera > Syrphidae > Orthonevra > Orthonevra nobilis. The sequence goes on from OY743226.1 coordinate 53,662,128, forward strand.
TAAAATGTAAAAACCGGGTAGACTGCGACTTTGACGAACCTGTGACAGGAGCGGGAATAATAGTTTTGTTCACTGACTCTGCTCCGAGCAGAAAAATGCAGAAAAGAGCAAGATTTAGTGTTCATTGACAAAAATTTCTGCTCGAAACTGCTCTTTTTGTGTTCATTGAGACCTGTCAGAGCAGAAAAGAGCAAGATTTCTTGCTCCTACTTTTGGGGTAGAGCAGAAGTAGAGCAGAATGTCAAATCAGCTGTGCATACATTTATTTGAATTTCAAATTTCACTAATTCGTTGGTGATTGATAAGTGCGGTATGTATGTACATATGGGTTGCTCTTTTCTGCTCTTTTCTGCTCTGACGTTAATCTGACATTTTGCTCGAATATGAGAATTTCTGCTCTAGATCTTCGTCAATGAACAAAACTAATAAAATAGCATTTTGACGGATGACATTTCGAGCGAATTTCAAATGTGTTTGGAGGCCATACAAAGTACTCTCTTGTTTATTTAATCAAATACCCCGTTTATATGACCGGGTCGAGGGATCAAATTCAAATAGGATTGGGATCCGGGTATATGCTTTATTGGATTGAAAATCAAAAGAGGATTCGGGTTGACAGTACTTCTCTCCCGTAGAGCTGCAAAAAACATTTTTTGCCTATGTTTCTTATATAAACACACTTGCGCTGCGCAATTCTCGGTAATTTTCTTTTGAAATGGCATTCCATATTGCGCTCGTTATTACACTAGGATTTTTTGATGCACAGGAGCTGCGCGTTTTTTGGCAGTTATCTTTTATTTTTTTATTACTGCTTGCGCATGAAGAACTTCTTAATGAAATTTTATATATATAATGATGCTTTTGAGACAGGGAACGAAAAGCAAAAAAAAAAGATATAGGATTAAGCCATAGAGGAAACATCGACATGTCCAGGGATCAATTAATTTCATTACAAATGTACTGAAAGTGAATGATTAACTATCTTTCATCTAACCATCAACTTTATTTATTTATTTACCTGTAGGCCAAATTCAAAATTTAAGCAAGTCTGAAGTTTATCCTGAGAGTTAGAACTATAAATAAAGCAAATTCCAAAAATAAAGAAGAAGGAGATAAGGAAACGTCAAAAACATGCAAGGAAAATCCTATCCGGGCTAGGTTACAGCCGTTTCACATAACATCTCTTTTGCACTCATTTGAATATTGCAAAATGCTGTGTGTTATAGCCATCCATGTCCGGCTAGTTTATTGCTGTTTCACATTCCTTAAAATTACTCTTAATATGAAATTCCATTTTTAATAAAGTTTTATTACAGATAAAAATAAGTGATATTCTCCAGAATGCCGTCTTTGACTTCCGTTTTTGTCTGAAAAGAAAATGGATATGTTTTTGCTATATAATGAAAAATCATCTTAAAATACTAACTTTGCTGTAGAGATGGATTCATAAACTGCAAGGTACCTGTCACAAAGGCTATTTAACTTGAGTTTGCAGTCCTCAACGGACATGAAGGTTATTTATATACACATAAAAAAATTTATGTGCAAAAGCAATTCATATTATCTGGTCGTTTCATTATATCGGCAATTATTTGCCACCGCAAATTCCCTTTCGCAATATTTTATAGTTTCTTTTTTTAGTATTGAAAAGGAAGTCATCCTCCCGTACAAGCGCCATTAATTTTTCTTCTAAATTATAATGTATACTTACATTAATTTTCTTTTCCTTTTTTTATGGGCAAGTGTGTCAAATATTGTGCAAAAGTTCAAATGTTTGTGAATGAAAACACGCACTTATTATGTTAAAGCAACTGCGTTGCTTCGAATCTGTCAACGCAACGCTGTTTACAAAACGACATTGTGAATAGCGCATAAGAGATCGGATTCGAATAGGATTGAAATTCAATCGAGAGATTTGCTGAACCGTATTTATTCATATGTCCAAATATTTCTTTTCGCCATTTAGTTTTGTTCTTGTTTTGCACAAACAAACTTGTTTATTTATATACAATTTCTCACTATAAGGATTCACACAAGAATTGCTCTGCCAAAATGCCAAAAATAGACGTTTGTTTATAATTTGATAGTTAAAATAAAAAGAAATAGATCATAAAAATGAAACTTTATCATTCACTTTCAGTGTATTTGAAATGAAATTGAATGATGATATGGATTTATCCTAGTTCTCAATTTTCTCTTTTTATTCCTCCTCTCTCAAAAGCATCACTATAAATATAAAAAATTCATTCACAAATTCTTAATCTCCGATAAGCGATTGTATAATAAAAGAAAGGTGTTGAGAATACACGTAGCTCTAGCTACATTTCAAAAGAAAATCACCGAGAACAGCGCATCATACACATGCTGTGTGTAATAGCAGTTTTATATGGAAAAACCCGTCCGTGAGTGAGCTGGTGAATCCTATTTGCGTTTATATCCGAATTTATATAGCCATATAAACGGGGTAGCAATCATCCACATGCGTGAAACGATATACTACTGTGTCCAAGAAATAAGGTGACATATGAATTTAAACTGCGCGCGTCGAAGGATTTGGAAATTTTTCTTTCTTTTTAGGTTGGTAGTACTGTCAGTGACATCTATGTGAAATTTCATGTCAAAATATATACATAGTGTTTGAGATTCGCGTCGTTTTGTGAGCTGCTAAAAGTGAGTTTTTCGTTTTTTGCGATGTCGAAATTTATTGAGCAAAGAATTTGCTTTAAATTTTGTTTGCGGAATCAATTTTCTGCTGCGGATACGTTGAGGATGGTGCAGAAAGCCTTTGATGATGAGGCTTTGTCTAAAAAAAATGTTTACAAGTGGTATAGTGATTTCCAAGCCGGCCGTGAACGTGTCGAAGACGAAGAGCGTTCTGGGCGACCATCAACCTCAACCGATGAAGCTCACGTCCAACAAATCAAAGATTTGGTGTTGAAAAACCATCGATTAACGATTAGAGACCCTGCTGATGAAGTTGGCTTATCGAAAGGCTCAGTCAATACCATTTTGAAGTATACATTGGGCCTCAAGCGCGTCAAATCTCGACTGGTACAGAAAACATTGAATTTTTTGGAAAAAAGGCGTCGCGTTGAAGTGTGTGAAACAATGCTTTCCGACTAAAGGAGAGCCGAGACCAAAAAAACCGCGCCAAAGTCGCTCAAAAATCAAGGTCATGTTGACTGTTTTCTTCGATTATCGTGGTGTTGTGCTTTATGAATTCCTTCCAACCGGCCAAACAGTCAACAAGGAATATTATTGACCGTTATGCGTCGTTTGCGGAACAATATCCGCCTAAAAAGGCCGGAATTGTGGAAAGACAATTCTTGGTTTTTACACCACGACAATGCACCATACCATACCGCACTCGTAATTCGTGATCATTTTGCCAAAAACTCAACCCATATCGTTCCGCAACCACCGTATTCACCTGATCTGGCGCCGTGCGACTTCTGGCTGTTCAACAAGCTCAAAAGATCGCTCCGGGGACACCGTTTTGATACGATAGAGGAGATTCAAGACGCAGCGAAGACGGAACTGAAGGCCATCCCGGAAAGTGACTACAACCAGTGTTTCAAAGATTGGAAAATCCGTTGGCATAAGTGCATTGCATCGGGAGGGGATTACTTTGAAGGGGATGAAATTGATTTGGAAGAATAAATAAAGAATTTTCAAAATAAATACAATGTCACCTTATTTTTTGGACACAGTAGTATATGTCAAAATGAGAAAGGCTACATATTACAAAGTTTATTTGGCGGATGAAATCTGCATTGGGTGCCATATAAACGCAGATTGGATTCAAATAGGATTCAAATTTTCTATGATCGAATTGAGTTCTTGCGTTTAAATTGAAAGATTGTTGCAGAGAAAAGAGAGAGTCAGATCAAAGAGATTTTTCGTAATATTTTGTTTATATTTGCAACGCTCAGAACAAAAGAAGAAGATTATGAAGAGTAGAAATATTTGGATGCATAAGCAAACGAGCATACAAGAAAAAAGTGTATGCATCTCCTTGAGAGAGAAGAACTGCCTTTCCCAACACTCTCTCAGTCCCATTTGATCTCACTATCCGGTCATAAAATCACCGTAAGTGAACAGTGTATCACGTATGTCATCTTATCGATAATATTTTACTTTTGGGAACTGTGCATGTATCGATGAACACACCTCTGGAAATCTGTCAAATACCTCGTTAAGTTCTTAAAGCCGCAAGCCGACAGCCGTTTCTGTTTGTATTTTGTCTCCATTTTCGCCAACTTCGTACAAAATTTTTACCGGGAAAAGCAAAAGGTGATTTGGCTACGTTTTAATGGAAGAAAAATTCCAAAAAAATTAATCACAAGCCATCCACAAAACAATTTTTCTCTACACAAATCGTTGTATTTCCCTGCGAAAATTAAACAAAACTATTTAATAATCTTAAGTTATTTTGTATTTGTACAAAGTGGGTCAATTATATTAAGTTTTCCAAAGTCGGAAAAGAGAAACTATCCCTCCGAAGGCAACCATTTTGCTTGCATCGATTTTTTTCCTTTTTTTTTTGCGTGTATTCTGTGCTCCTATTTTCTTCGGTAGATTTATTTGCCAATCATTCACGGTTACAAGCGAGCTACAACGCGACGTCGCACAGAAAAAAAGAAAAGTTTGAAGATATACATATATAAGTATATAGAAAAGTTTGCATCTGTGTAGAACAAAAGCACAAGAAATGGCAGACGAAGACCTATCACTGAACGAAGATCAGCTTCTGGATAACTTGGATGATGCCAACGGAGAATCGGAAATTTTGAACGAGGTAAGACGTGTTGTTGGGCGTGATTTTTTCACCGGGAAGCTAAATTCATTCATTTTGTTTGTGTTATTTTGTTGGCTTGGTTGGTTGACTTGATTTTTTAGGAGGAATCCAATATGCAAATTGACCCAGAATTAGAAGCAATTAAGGCTCGTGTTAAAGAAATGGAAGAAGAAGCTGAAAAAATTAAACAAATGCAATCGGAAGTTGATAAGCAAATGGCCGGATCAAATACTGGCATCACTTTAGTGCCTCTGACCATTGAAGAAAAGCAAGAAATCGATACAAGGTCGGTGTACGTTGGCAACGTTGACTATGGTGCCTCGGCGGAGGAGTTGGAGTCTCATTTTCATGGGTGTGGAACTATAAATCGCGTAACAATATTATGTAATAAGGCCGATGGTCATCCAAAGGGATTTGCCTACATCGAATTTGGTTCTAAGGAATTTGTTGAGACAGCACTGGCGATGAACGAAACTCTGTTTCGAGGCAGACAAATAAAGGTTCGTAAAAAATCTTTTTATTGTACTCATGCATAAAGTTTATGTGTATTGTTTAATGTTTTTTCGACAGCTAACACAAAATCATGGTTAAAAAAACATTTTTTTATGTTTAGTTCTGTATAATAGAATGAATGTGTACCCACAAAGACCTTGTTCGTTCGTACTGAACGAAGTATTTTTTTTTAGTTTTTTTTTTTTTAAAGCGCGATGCGCGTTAACTTTTTGTATGTAAGCCGGCTTGTACTTATATCTACACTGATATTTTCATTTATTAACAACAAATGTTTCTCTTTTAATTTAATAAGCATTAATTTTCTTTTCTAAACAAAATCTTGCTTTGTTTTCAAGTAAGACGAATTGTCTTATGAATATATTCGTAAAAGTCTAACCACAAGCAATAGTGAATCCGATATAAAAAAATTGGTTTGGGTGCGAGTAGGCCTGCCCAACCATCAACTTCCCATCTCAAGATAAAAAAAATGGGAAAGACTTATAGGATTCACATTTCTGAAACAGTTTTCAAAGAACTTCCGTGGAAATTTGGATCAGAAAATAGAGAAAGGGTCACATCAATGTATGAAATGGACTCAACTAAATACTGTTTTTTAGTCTTTTTTTTAGTCTCTATAGTTAGTTACTTACTAAGTTTAGTCAATTGGCTAAATCAACATAATATTGATGAAACTTTTGGCATTAAAATTGAACAACAAAGATTTTTTAATGAATTTGTCCGGAAACTTATGAACGGCAGTGTATTTATTTATGCATATTTTTTATCTGATAAGGTAGCTTTAAACTATAAATTTAATTAATTTTGAACTTTTTTTTTATTGGAAAACTAAATTGGTTTTAATTAAAGAAGTGAAAATGTCCCTTTTTTGACAGTTTTTTCGTCATAAAATTCAAACCACTCTGTGAAATTTAATCAAAATCTTTTCAGATGATCTTTAAGCTTCGATAGCTTGTTTTGTTCTCGAGTTAGGCTGTACGAAAGAATCCGCACGTACGTACGTATACACGTACACACACACACACTTTCGAAAAATAATCGAATCCGACTACTGGGACCGCCAAACGTGGAGAAATGTTAAAATTTTGAATTTCGAAAATCGGACCGATTACAAGAACTTCCTGATGGGAAGTTAATAAAACCATACGTTTTTTTTTTTAAGTTTTTTTAATTTTTTTGTTTTGTTTATTTCTGAAGAGAAAGACCTACTGTATTATGGGGAGATGGATTGGGCTAACAAAAATACCATCTGTCTGATGAAGGTCAGAATGTCTTTTTTAATGGGCTCTCTAAAATACGCCCTTCTTAGGCAAATAAGAGCTGGACATTCACAATGCCGCCGTCCTCTAAGGCGACACAGACCTTAGAGTAAGCTCATGAGCATTCAAATGTTCTCCTTGTTTAATTTGAGGAGCAGCAGCTTTTGACAAATTTGGATTCCTTTAAATTCAATGATAATGCCTTTAGCGCATTGTCATAAGGTTTTGACATTTTCCGAACCTTTTTAACTATTTTTTTTTTGCAATAATGCAGTAGTGCTTGACTCAAACGAGAACGGGGAAGTTGTGTAGGAATTTCTTCCCTAAATGATGAATTTGTTGTCAAAAAGTTGATTCAATTGAATTTAAACAAAGTTATATAGTAGATAGTACTGTAAGCTACAAGAAGGCGTTAACAAAAAATTCAAAATTTCACAAAAGTCATCGTACAGCGGGGGAACAAAATTTTCGAGTGTGCACTTGGCCTTTTAAGGAACGTTCACTAATTTGGGTTACTTTTTAAGTTTTACTGGCGTCGGTCCAAAAAAGCTGCATTATGCAAGCACTCGAAGTTGTAAATTGTGCATGACCTCTGGTGTAGCTCTTTCGCTCAAAGCAAAAAAAAAAAAAACAAATAGCAAATAATAGACCAAATCTTTATTAAATGATAAAAAAATGATAAAAGAACTGATAATTCAAAAATACAAAAAAAAACAGCATCAAATTTATGTTAAATTTATTTTAGCGAAAATAATTAAATTTATTTTGTGATTGAATTTGTTAATCTCTCATGAGCGCTATTTTTTCCGCAAAACTACGCAATTTCGATGTACTCGAACTTGTGGGTATTCGTAAAAATTCTAATAAATTTCATAAGTTCAAAATGGGACTGCGGGTTGAAGCCGTTTGCAACATGTACATCGGCGAAGTAGCATTTCCACACTGAACCTTTCTTTTTTCTTTTAACATTAATGCAGCTGTACCAGGTTGATGTTTATTTTTATAATTTCAATGGAATACAGCCCATAGATCTTAAATATTTACCAAATGGTCTGAACTGGTCCAGAAATCGTTAGCCATTAGGATTCAATAAACTACGGTATCACAGAAATGTTCGGCCAGTTATAGCTGTAAGATTGCAATATTCCAGTTCCAAGTTCGTGTCTTCAAAATGAAATCATGTCATTGAACCTGCCGTGAAGGCATAACATTGACAGCATAGCAATGGAGCAATCGTTATAGTAATGCATATGAATTTTAAACTTTAGTCCTTCTGCTTATTTCGTGCAAATGAGTAAGTTAAGACTTAAAAAAAAGTATATTCAACCTTTAACTCCGCTTTTCACGGTCTTTATACTTGCAGTTGTTCCGAGAAAGCTTTAGATTTAGAAGCTTGGTATTCCTTACTTGGTAGAATCGACATTATTGCATTTCGTACAAAAACACATGAAAATTTATTTAATTTACGCAATATAATTAATTAAAATGCGAGCTCAGGATGTCGAGGTATCGGTTGGCATGAAACGAGTGGCAGCAATTAAATTCCGAAATAGCTACATTTTTTTTCAATGAACATCGCTTTTTTTGCCAATAACAACACCGTTGCCATGCTTATCGTATTCATCGGATTTATCGCCTGCTTTTGTTCCCAAAACTGAAAACCCCATGAAAGGACGGAATTTTGACGAACTGTGTTCCCTTTTGGAAGTCCCGAATGGGTTCAACGCGCCCTCAAGCTTGATGAAAATATTTGGTTTACGAGAGCCAACGACCTGGTGCCATTTGTAAAGCACTCCGCTCTCAGTACAATTTAATTTTTTTCATTCCAGTGAGGCTCTTCACAAGCCATCAAGGATTATTCTCCCCAACATGCCGGCTTACATTGTGTTATATACATACATAGGTAGAATAACAGAAAATGCAAATAAATAAATATGTGGAACAGTATAGGTGCATATTGTGCACACGTTGTGAGTTAGTTCTGCATGTTTAAATAAAATAATATAAATTAAATAGCGTCCGGGGCACTAAAAGAAGCTCTCCAGAAGGCAGTAGCAATACTAATTCAGTCGAAGGCAGAACATTTTACTTTAATCTTTTACCAGTTGTCTGTGTTATTTGGTTGAATAATTTCTTATGTCGTTATTGATTCTTAACATTTTCTTCAGTGGACCATCAATTTATTTGGTTATTTGTTTTCTTATTATTAAAGGTTATGTCGAAGCGAACAAATCGTCCTGGACTTTCGACGACTAATCGATTTGCCCGTGGAAGTTTCCGAGGCAGAGGAGCCCGCGTTTCCCGTGCATGCTGTCACAGTACCTTCCGCGGCGCCAGACGGCCAATGTAATTTAGGATATATGAAATAAACACGTCCTTAAAAACTAATTCCATTTTCTTTTCCTTTTCTTAAATTTCGTTTTAGAAGGGGTTACCGTGGCAGGGCAAACTATTACGCACCTTACTGATTATTGCTTTTTCCTTCTTATTTTTAAGGTAAGTGCCCGTTCACTTTTTGTTTTGTTGTTTTTCTTAATTTTGTCTGCGTATGTTAATATAATAAAAGCAGAATCGCGGGCAAGGAAGCTCTAAGCTCATTATCAATTCATAATCAGTTATAGCTCATTATCATAAACTAGATTTGCATGCTCGTTAGCCATTAAACCATTAGAAATATTATACAAATATGAAGCAAATTAGTCTTCTATATCAAAGTTAGCAAATGATTAGCGAACGGGTACTACTCACATTGAAATCATGTAGGTATTTAAAAAGGAATCTTTACGTTATAGAAGAGACTGAAGCAAGTGAAATGTGATGAGGTTTCGTTATAATAAAAAATGCTGTAAGAATTCCACAGATTTTTCTTTGGTAATAATTAATCACGTACCCGTGTCTAGTCAATAACACGATTAACATGTTGATGCAATATTGAAAACAATAATAATTAGAAATAACTTAACTCGTGGTAGCTTATTAACTTACTACTTACTTTTTTATAAAAACAATCATCCTCTTTATCCAGAGCCTGGACAGGGAATTATTTTGATTAATTTCTTGTTTTCGGTAACACACATTGACCTCTAATCATGCTTTGCTTTCCTTTAGTTTTTTTCCCAGTTACACGATTGTTTGGCGTTCAACATGTTTGCCCTCCACGGTACGTTGAGTTTTCGTTGTAACACAAATTTGGTCCTACAAGATATTTAATATAGATTAAGTGTTACACTGACATTTTAAGTGCCATTTCAGAATAAATATTTGGCCCGACTATTTACCAGTGGACAAGCATATCTTTTAGTAGCCGACAATGTTATGTAGCGAGTTCTTGAACTGGTAAAGTAACGTCCTTCATGCGTTGGATAGAAATAAATTCCAGTCGATTCCATGATTGTAATATTAACTTATTTTGATTCCGGCCAAATTTGTCTTATCATTTTGAAAATAAATACAAAGGTTCTTTCGCAATTCTGTACCATTTTAACTTAACTCGTTAAGAGTTAAGAACATTCGCTATTATATAAAATAAAAACAAAACCAGTTCAATTTGATAGTCAAATTTAATGCTTACTTCCTAAATGTGGCGCTACAGTACGGGTGGACAAGGGTCTTAACCAACAAGCTACTCCATCCAACCCCTCCCTAGCTAGCTGTCTCCAGTTATGCACGCCAATTTGGTTGAGATCCAATCCCACTGTCGCCCTCTACTGCACCGGGTTTGTTTTGAAAGTTTTCCGAGTTCATTCGCTCTACATCTTAGCCATTGACCTTCTATCCTTTTGGCTAAGTCGATGTCGCTGTACAGCGTCTATGCGGACAGGACCGCTATTTGCGCCTGTTTTATTAGAATCCCTGGATTTTATATATCGACTAAAACGAATCAAATGTCTATTAGTTCAAGAAATCGGCGAGAGAATACCTACTTAAGTTTCATTTTTGTTCTTAAATGAAAACTGCACAATCGTTTTATATTTCAAACTATTGTAAAACTTAAAAAAATGTGTGGTACGACCTACACTTCAGGCCATATCCAAATGGCCTCAGAAATTTTTAACTTGACAGAGGTTTCCATCGGTGGATTGTCCAACAACCGCAAGAGAAGATATTGTGAACTTAAAAAAACATTATGTACCAGGATTTGAAAAGGGTCCTCACGCCAAGCATTGAAAGTTTATTGCAACAATAAAAATCATTCGATTCTGTTGATATGGACAAATTGTGATGTTGTTCTGGGGTTTTAATAAATACCGCCATTGAACTTGATTTAATGATACAACAAAGTTAAGCTCATTTTCGACCCTGAAAACCTTCAATAATGATAATTTACAAATAAGAAATTGCCATTTGTACTGATGTGGCTAGAGAGATAAGACAACTATTGTTTGTATGAAAAACTTCGTCAAACACATGCAAAACAATTCTAATGTGTGCGCAGTCGGTGACATTTTATGAATATGTTGTACAACAATCTATTCAACCCATTAAGTTTGGAAGGTCATGCAAAATAAGTTTCTCGGTTGAGAGTTCGCATTCGGCTAGGCTTAAGACGAGAAGATTGTTTAAATATCCCTGCAATGAGTAATAAAATATATTAATGTATTCACCATAGGCTCCTAGATTACCTTCTTAGTTGCAATTTCCGCTGTTTGACCTATAATATTGAAGAATCTTCACATATAAGTCCATCTTTAAGTTCAAAACTACTAAATGAGTTTCATTATGAGCTTAGATTTTTTTAAAATTAGTGTTAAAGAGACTGTTAAAGAGTTTGAATTTTTACGAGGTTTCACAATGGACCAAAAGAATTCGCCCCGCGTGTGCGTCGGTTACTTGTGCAGGCACCGCCTCATATCCATGATTAAAATATAAGGTTGAAAATTGAAACAAGATTTCATATGTCATTTATGGATCTTCTCGCAATATACGATCAGTATTAGTATTCTTAAAGTATTTATAAGACTTCATTTAACAACAACCCATTTCCAAACTTTAATTAAAGTAAAACAAAGGCTGATTAGAATATATCTTTTGGCTCTTGCCATTATGAATGGAATAGAACATCATTTATAGTCCTCGGGAGCTTATGCAGGACACCATTCTGACAAGGGATTTATGATGATATTTCGACACAAATCGGTCAAATAACTTAGCCAAAATCTAATAAACATTCCTTTTCATATGTTAAAGAGTGTAAATTGCGTACTTATACCTGATTTCTTTCAACGGCTGTAAATCATGCGGTCTGGGTGGTGAACAATTAAAATCTCGCAAACAAATCGTCTTTGAAATTTTTCTTGCAATAAAGTCTAAACTCTTTGAAACAACGTGTTAAAAAAATCGGTTAACACTTGGCTACAGCAAGGAGAATTGACTATTCTTCAAAGATGTTTAAATTAATGATACCATCAGACCAACACCAGACAATTAATAGCCAAATATTGATTTTCACTTCCCCAAACGCGACAATTTTATTTGTCAACGCATCCACTGAGTGAACAATGAGTCTTGTAGCTGAAGAAAAACGTTTTAACATTTTTCAACCCAATCAGCGTAATTTCTACCTATTCAGTGGTTAGCTGGTAAGCTTTAAATGCAACATACTAATGCTGCGCCCGCCGCAAAATCTAAAGATTCAGATGCCTTTCAACACATTCACTTGTGGTGGTCATATTTTCCATAGGCCTCAGACATCTGTAATAGAGCCAGTCATTTTGAATTTATTTTTTTAAAGTTTTGTATATAGTACTCAAAGATGGACGAGTATTTTGACCATTATCTTCTACACAGCAAATTTAGCGATTTAACAATGCATAGGGTAAAATACCAAACACATTCAGTCTCAGATGACAATTCGGTTTGTCGTGTGTGATAAAAACAGGTATTACAGAAATAAGCCAACTCCCTGAAAATTTCTCGCAAGGCACTAACATTTTCAAAAGTGATAGGTACACTTTTTTGTCTCATTTTTATTCAAATAGTCCAAAAGAATAATAGTGTGGACATTGTAGACAGTGGACAGCTATATTATTTTTTTTTGTTATTTGTTTTAATGATATGATACTCGTTGAAATTGTTATTTATCGTGAATCGAACAAAAAACTGCTAGTTATATAAAAAAATAGTTCATTCTTTAAATTATTTTTCTTTCCTTACTTCCATCAATTTGGCAAGCAATTAATGGCGTTCCATTATCTTGTTTAATTTTTCAGAAGATCACATTCTCTGATTTTTATTAATATGAAGGAAACAGAATTAGGTGAAATATATTTAAAAAAAATATTTTTTCTACAATTTACATATAAGAGCACCACTTTGCTTCTTTCTTTTGAAGGGAATAGATCCTTATTAGTTGCATTTATTTTGTATTTTTGTTTTCCGTATTTTTCTAAGAGTTCTCCACAACGTTGCCATTAATTAGTCGTTATTGAAGAAAAAAAATACAAAAATTTAAGCAAAAAGATTTTCTTTTCATTTCTTGCAATCAGATTTATGTTCCATTTTGCTTTAATTATGTCTAATTGAACACTAAATGAGAAACTACACAAAATCACATTCACAAAATTCAGCTTGCATGTTAGTTTTTAAGATTTTTTCACTTTTATTTTTAACAAAATCAAATTTATTTCAGATTTTTATTGAAAAGAAAAAAATATATAGTTCAAAAAACATTATATGACTTCTTTATTAATAACAAAAAGCCTAAAAAACAACAAAAGCAAAAAATAAATAAAAGAAAACATCATAAGAAAGAAAATATGAAGAAAAAGATATGGAAAAGATTTTCATAAAAAAAGAAGAAAAAAAAACAAAAGAAATGAAACTAATAAAAAAATAAAATAAAAACGTATGAATACACTTAACGAGCGCTTATTATTTCAACTATAATGTTTTTTGAATGTGTCGGAAATATATAAAAATTAAAATAAAAAAACTATTTTAACGAGTAAGAAGAAAAAAAGACAAAAGAAGAATCAAAGAAAAACAAAGAGAAAAATATATATATACATAAAAAACGAAAAGAATGAAAAAAGATGGGAATAAATAAGGAGACGATAAAAAAACAAAAGAAGAAAAAAAATCATCATTAAAAAAAAAACACGCAAAACAAGGAAAAAAATATTGAGAAAAGCCCCCTCTTAATAAATATATATAATAATTATATAAAATAAAATGCTAAATACTTATGATAAAAATGAAGGAATAATAAAAATTATTTAAACAACACGAGCTGTTTTATTTGCCGAGAGAGAAAAAAATATATGATTTCGTAAAAAAAACATTTTTTTGTTTTTGAAGTTTTTATTTTCATTTATTATATTATATATATTATTATTAGTTTAATAAATCATTGACAGCGTTCGGATATATCAACTTGTAAGTAAGCGTCTGCAAATAAGAACCTTTGTCATAAAATAGAAAATAAAGTGTAAGAATTAAAAGGTATGCATAGTTACACGTGCTTTAAATTAACATGCTTTAAAATTCGATACGTGGTGTGATCACAACTATGCGTACTGATGACGCCACATCCGTTTGAATAATACCACAATCATTCTCGTGATACCACCTTGATCCCAGAATAACCACCGTGTGGCGTTCCCATCGTCCCGATTGGATTTTTTTTTGTTAAATTGGTACACCTGTTGTTGATATTCCGTCTAAATTTTAGCATCATTTTCAAAATTAACGAAGGCAAGAGTACACTATCTGTGTGCTGGCGATCTTTAACAATTTTAGAAATAGATTTAAATTTGCAACAACGAACTTGTGGTGGTGCGCAAACGTTGGAAATGTTGGAAAAGTGTTTCGGCAACGTTTTTCTGAAGAAAATGGTCTTAAACCAAATGAGCCGAGCCAAAAAAAAAAACATCGTTTTCAGTCAAAAAAGAAAGCAAAGCTCACGGTTTTCAAAGATTTCAAGGGATTTTTTGTCGGAAGGCCAGACAGTAAACGAAGAGTATTATTTGGGCGTTATGAGACGTTTGCGTAAAGCGATTCATGTATTTCGCACCATGATAACGCAGCATCGCACAGTGCCATAATTTTTCGTAAGACGAGAAGTACAACAAATACCATTCAACATCCACCGAATTTAGCGCCCTGTGATTTATTTTTTTGCGTTTCAGCAGTCGAGAGGAAGTAAGTGATGGCATAAGTGTATTGCTCTCTATGAATAAACTCGTATTTTTAATTTTCTGAATTAATTTCGGGAATTTTTTGATTAAGGTGGTATATCAAATCGGAAAGTCCTCAGGGATTTTTTTTCAGTCGGCTCTGTAGACGGGCCTTCGAAAACGTGATTTTTTTATATTTTTGTGCCCGAGCTATAGCCATTTCAAATGATATCCTACTAACGATAGAAAATTGCCCACTGATTTCAAATAAGTGGCGCAGACGTTTTGCTTTCAGCTTTCCCTCTTCTAGACGTCCTTAAATAATCCGCCAACAATTTTAACTTAAATGTTTTCTACTTGATATTCGAATAAAACGTCTCTCTTTTCAACAATAACCATATGCTGATCACATCAAAATACTCCGTTCTTCCCGAATATGTAAGTTATATTAAAAAATGATCATTAATTGTTTTCAGGCGAAAAATGCATTTCAGGCGGAGTGAAGTATGTGAGAAAATTTTCATAATCGAGAAGATGAACAGAAAATTTGTATGTGACTAGTGCATGGTTAGAGTTGACAAGAAAAGAGCTTTTTGGTGATTTAAATTCGAATGATGCATTTCAGGGTGTCTGGCAGGGTGAAGGCTGAATCCAAATCGTTATTTTTTGGTGTATCATACGTTTGGTATGATCATACCTCAATCTTATATATTTTTTTTTTTGCATACTTCAAGGGCGTCTGGCGCGGGAAAAGCTGAATACAAAACATCTGCGACATACATATTTGAAAGCAGTGTGCAATTGTATATCGTTAGTATATAATTTGAAATGGCTATAGCTCCGACACAAAAATCGAAAAAAATCACGTTTTCGAACGCCCGCCTACAGCCCCGACTGAAAAAAATCCTGTAAATCGGTTTTTTACGTAAGGCTAAACTGGAAATCCAACTCAGAATCAATTGCTCAAAATATCCGGAGAGTATAAAATTTAAATAAAATACGTAGCCTAGTGAGTGTTGACTCTCACTCGAAGGGTTCTGTGGCTCCGAAGAGTTTGCAACAATATATTTCTTTAATTTAAGATATCTCAGCATCGCCTACTAATATGTAACGAGTAAAAGTCAAAGCTCGAAATCGGTAAACTTGCAACTTCAATTAGAACAAGAGCTTCCAGATGGGAATTTAAAAAGTTAAAATATTAAGGATTTAAACAATCGCGAAATAAAAAGATTATTTGATGCAAACCTATGCATGTGGGAATCTATGTTTTTGATTTTTTTGTGCAAATTCATTCGAGATGTAAGTATAGTGCACTAAATTGCAAGTGCCTCCCTATAACAGCTCTGTGACTGACGGATGTATGGACAGCGGAGGCTTAGTAATAGGGTTCATTTGGACCCTTTGGTCACGGAACCCTAAAATAATATATAAAAAGATGTGTTTAATGCTATCGACCTTAAATCCCGGTATGTGTAAGTTGGTTATGCGATGATGTTGAGCGTTTTTTACGAAAAAAAAAATTCTTCGATTCTTTAATTGCAAAGTGGGAAACGCAAAAGCATTTCAGAAATATTTCGCGAAGCTTCCAGACCAAAATTAACATCTAAGAAACACTACGGAAACATTTTAAAAATTTTTCAGAAATGTTTCTTTGTTTATTAAATGTTATAAATGTTTTAAATGTGTTATGTTAACGGCATACCTATCCTAAAGTCGACGTTTCAATGGAACCGATACTAAAGCTGATGTTGTAGAACGGTGGGTATTAAATCTGACGTTACTGCATCAATTAACATACATGCAATTTGCGGGAGGATTCTCGATTTAGACTTTCGATTTAAAGCAAATCAAAGGTTCCAATAAACAAGAAAGCACAATATAACGGTTAGTGTTGGAATTGTGGAGAGCTGAGAATTTGAAGAGCGCAGTTACATTTTTGTCTAAGTCAATAATAGAATTTACTTAGTATTAAGTAGATAATAAGCAATAGAAAATAAATTCCTTGACAAATGAATAGTGTTTTAGTAAGTAATTTTTAAAACTTACTGTTACAACAAATTCACCGAAAATATAAAAGATCATATAATATAAATTCGATTTGCATTAAAACCAATTCCTAAGGCAAATGTCGTCATGGTAAAAAATCATCAGGATGACAAGATTTATTTAATGAGCTACATGAGAGATCTGCATCTGTATGCCTGTTCTCTTTTCGAGCTCTATATAAATGCCTATGACGAATAACACTGTCTTCAATATTCTTTGATTGAGTTTATGACAACATTTGATAACAAAATGTTATTGATTTCAAAACGGATTGGAGCTGAAATTGATTGATAATTTCTTAACTTTTCACTAATTTTCGGCAGTCAACAGATTTTTGCCTTCCGGGTTGTATCTACATATTGCTCACTTCAAAATCCAAGACAGAAGTCCAAAAATGTTTGTAGCTATTTTCCTTCTCTTTCCCTAAATTGCGAAAGCGTTTCCATTCCCTGCCCCAAGCGATTTAGTCTCTTGCAAAGTTCATCCGAAGCTCATTTGAGGTTTTCTGCAGAACAGTTTTATCAAGCTATTAAATTTTCAGTCGCTGGTTGAGTGGAATTTGAGGCAAGCCGCAGAGTTAACAACTTTTCTCGGGATGTCTTCTGCCTCACATCCAAACACATATGGTATTTTAAGCAAGTTGTTTACAGCATCAGTAGATGTTATGAACACTCTGTTTAATAGTTAATACCCAGTTTGACAGTGAGGGTTTAAATCAAAGTCTTTCTAATCTTGAATCAAGTTTCTCAGAGTAAGCAAAGACATCAGTTTTTATATTTCTAGCAAGTGAGTGAAATGGATTAAAATAATAAAAGCTTAAGAGCCGATAGCTTTGCTGCTTGTGCTTTATTTAGTTATTATAAGTACCTTTTTTTGACATGTTATTGGTAAAAATAAATAAATAATTAGTTTACTTACCAAAAAAAAAAAAAAATATAATACCATTAATATCGTTTTCTTAACCCATTTAAAATTTTTTTTGAAATAATGTATTAATTTGTAATTTGATGCTTGACACTTGAATAAAAAGCCACGCTGTAAGTTTGTTCAAAAAAATACTTTTAAAATCATAGTCATAAGTAACTGTTCTAGCTTGTCCTTTTCAAATGACAACAACAACAAAAAAAAATTATTTAATTACCTTCTCCTGGTTACCTTACTGGTTCCAAACAGGTAAACAAGATTGGTATTTAAAAAATTATCGACACCTTAATCGAGATTAGTTATTGCATTTAAGGTCAAAATTCCCATTTATTAATCTGGGCTAAGTTATTCTTTGTTTAACGATTGTGCACGAGTACATTTCAATTCCTGATAATTAGCCGTTCGACCTTTTCCTCGGAACTCATTAGGTACACTTTCTACCTGAATTGTCTCTTGCATAGGTACATATAAAATGCAACAACTTTTCTCGGTGCTATTTATTCTATTTTAAACCATAGAAGGATAACTTTAACATAACTAAAAACAACAATAATCTAGTGCGTAATATGACAAGTCATTCACTTTACGGCTGCCTTTTCTACCAAGTGCCAAGTAAATCAACGAATTGGGTGAAATATTTGAAAGGAATTTCTTCATACCAGATGAAAAATGAGAAAAATACAGAACTTCAAGAACAACATTTTACAAAACGTCATAAACTTCAATAAATCAAGAAAAACGTTTTAAAGTGTGAATTTCCTTCCTACAAATATTTTTTAATAGTAGAAAGGATAAAAAGTATGTTTTTGTTATTTTTATGTAAATAAGTCCTAAGCTCTTAAGATGTGATGAAATCAATTTAATAAAAAAAAAGAATATAGTAAAGTTTGGTTTTTATTGTTTCCTTAATTTCGCTCCACTAAGCTTTAACATGTCGTGGTGCACTTAACTAGATCATTTAAGAAATATATCCAGCCATAGTCTGCTCTTTGAACTTTGTTCGCATACTTGCTAATTCACATGCAGTCACCTCCAACCATGTCCGCGTAGATTTCATGTACATAGAAAAATTGAGGAATTCGAAAACATCTACATATTTGCCGCCAACAGTTCCAAAAAATGTTTTTCTTTATGTTAAAAAAAGTGTTAGTTCCCAATAATAGATACCTCGCAAAAATAATTATATGTAAAGTTCGAAGATAGGTTCCAGGGTTACGAAAATACTACTTTTAAAAAGAAAATTGAGCAAAGTAAAAATAATATTTTTATTACATGCATACAAAAAACAAATTCAATTAAAACAAAATAAAATAATAACAAATAAATAATACATTATTTGAAATTTATAAAAAACAAAATAAAAATGAGCATTTCCTACCAAAACCAAAGCCATGAAGTTAAAGTTTTTCTTGTCGCAGTAAGCTTTAATTTCTGGAATAGCACAAGTTGAAACCCAGTTTTGAAAAAATTGTGCTGTCACCCATGCCTTTTTGGTTTGCTCGCCAGTGGACAGGAAGCAGATTCTTTGAACAAGCTTTCATAGCTCTTGGATTTTCTGAATGATAAATGAGAAATGGTTTGGATTTGAAATCACCATTTGCATTACCACCAAGAAGAAGAGTCAGTCTATCCTTGCTAGCTTAAAATCCTGGCGCAGATTTTTCTGTCTTGTCAACATTAAAGACTCGTTTCGGATCATAGCCACCTTCATGAATTAACGTTTTTAACTCTACCGGGTAGTGTACACACAAGCACAACACACTGATTGAAACGTTACAAACATCACAACACACTGCATGTTAACCTCGTTTTGCGCCGGTTCGATATACGCAGATTCACAATTATGCCGGTTGAAATCGGCCGTGGGACAGTAGGCACAGCGATTCTTATAACAAACACACATTTATATGTTTTTTTGAATACGAGAGCAGCCTATTGCTGTGCTTTCAAGAAAAACAACGCAACTTCGAAATTCGAATGACGCACAGTGAAAATTAGTACTAATTCAGCAGCGACGCAACTTCGAAAAAAAGCAAAAGTCTTGGTGTGTCTAGACACTAGTGTCTAGGAATTTTTTAATCAACATTTTCTTGTTGGCATACCCTCCATTTCAACCACAGGACAGTTTGCGCCCTATTTTAATTCCATAGGAATGCGATCGATGAACACTTCCATTGAAAAATTGCTCATTTTGTTTACTGCTTGTGCTTACATTCTTTCAGCACAGCCACATTGAGTTGACGTTTGCGGTGGCGGTGTTTAGCAAGCCGGTTGAATTATTTGGAGTGTTTTTGTTACTAACAAAATAAAAACATGAGGTTGTCTATACGAGTAATTGGACAATAACTACAGGATAATAAATGACCTTCCTGTAAGTTCTATATTTTGCCAAGAAGAGTTGTCTTGACTTTAATATTCGCTTGTCATGTTTCTTTGTAGAAATGAAATTTAATCTAGCCACTGTTCACCGGAAGATTTCTGCGGTCTTTGCATTAATTGAAAAAAAACATGTGATATGCAGAATGTGCAACAATCTCGAGCCACAAATACTTCTGGAGTAGTTTGAAAGTTACATAGACAAATCATGTTGTTCAACCTAATTGCGATTATACTATAAACGTTCACTTTGGCCAGAATGAAGATCCCAAAGAAATATATCTAGCTCTTGTATGGACCCAAAATGGAAAACGTGCAATGAACGGGTATGTACAAATGTAACCCAATCATCCGCTGTAAAATATGTTTGAAATTTTTGAAACTGGAATTGACACAAACCTCTCTTTTTCCCGATACATTATTTTGGGGAGAGTACGATAACTTGGGCGCCGAAAATTGATAACGATTTCTTGTAGAGGGGTCAAAAACAAGCATTTTTAACGATGGCAGGGTGGGGGTCTATCTCGCACCGTTTAGGAGCTAGGGGCAATTTAAAAAAAAAAGTAGATCTCAATTTTCTCAAAAACTAGAAGACATACAGCCATTCGGTTTTTTTTGTGTTCTATTCATAATTAATACAAGCATTGACTGCAAAAAGCAAATTTAGCACTTCATTTCACAATTTTGAAAAAAATTGGTCTAAACTTGTTTTTTTAAATTTTTTTATCAAAATTTTGAGTTTGCATGCGAATTTTTCAAAAACTATTAAAGTTTACTATTTAATTTAAACGCAGGATTAAAGAACATGTTTCTGCCTTTCAAAGCCGGTATAGTACTTTATTGTAAGTGTTGCCGTTATTGTTGTTTTTATTTTTTCTCATTTTAAGTAATTTTTTTTTAAATTGCCCCTACCTCCTAAACGGTGCAAGATAGACCCCCCCTCCCGTAGTAAAAAATGCTTGTTTTTTGCCCCTCTAAAAACCATTATCAATTTTTGGCGCCCAAGTTATCGTACTGGTGCCATTATTTTAGTCATGCTACAAAAAGAGTGTGATAAAGCCTTTGCTACAAGTTCATCAATTAATCATTCAAAAATTAACATGAAATTGGACGCGAACTTTGATTTTCTAAGCTATCGTTTTTACTGCGTTCTTAAACCCCTGTCCTGACCTGATAGGCTTTGCATGGTTTAAATTATCACTATGGCTAACGAGCTGATGTTTCATTGTGTGATAGAGGCGTTTTCTTTTGTATTCTGTGATTACATTCATACGTTGTTTTATTCATTGCGTTTAAAACAGTGTTTGCAAAATCATTCTTATGAACATAACTACAAGCTAAGTCGATTGCGCCCCCTTCCCTAAGTTTGCTTCTTTCGCGTTCGACCATAGATTCTAGGTTTTTGAGCTTTTCATAACTGAGACACTCTGGAAAGGAGGATGCTGCATAACAAATTATTCTGCCTCTTGGAAAGCTTCATGGTTTACATTCAAGACAATTCGATTAATTTTTCGCCCTACTAAAGGACAGCAAAAAATACCTCTGCAGCGAACGCCAACATATTTTTTGGTTTCTGAAACTCATCAATTTCGTTTGCAGGCCAGCGACGCATAGAGGGTATGAGCCTGAGCCCTTGTATCCGCGATTACTTGCTCTTAATACCGTCTTTATACCGTTTTGGTCTTCCTCTTCCCAATCAGGAGCTCGGATTCGAAGACTCGTTAAATATGCGCACTGTTTGGAGTGCCTTTAAAGTCGTCTAATTTCTGAAGGCAGCACTGATATACTAGACCAAAAGAAGGAGGTACAATTTATCTTAATGGTCGCAGTGTCTTCTTTTTGCACAACCCGAATTCAATTCAATACACATTCATTCCTCTTTTTATGGAACATCCAGAGGGTTCTAACTCGTATTTTACTTATTTACAGATTTGTATTAAATTTTTCTTAAAAAAAAATTTACAAAACTGAGTGCCCGAAGTGGATAAAATTAATGAAGATTTTGGCAAAACAGGTATACTCCAGCATGTGACCGCAGTCATTGTATTAATTTTATATATATATTTTCTTATTAAATTATCTTTCAGAAACAAGAGGAATACTTTATTGCCTGAATGGTTTTTAAAGGCAGCAGAATCAATGTTATGTCGACAAAACTCTATGTTTGAAAAACATAATCAAAAGAGCAGAAAATTTAAATTCAATGTTTTGATGTGTGTTGATGATGCAAAGAAATTTCTAATTTTGCCAAGTGAATTTATTTACCAATTGTTTTATTAGTTGAATTTTTGTGTCTTCATAATTAAAACCGTTTCGCCTTGTGTTTTTTAAAGCTTTCATTTTTGTGTGATAAGTGACTATGTAAGAACGCATAGATGAAACATTGCTGAAGAACCGATTTGCGTACTATTTCCTTAAACGACAATCAGCAAAGATGCTGCCTCCATAGTTCCAGTTCCAGATTTTATACAAGTATGTTTTTTAGTATTATTTATTCAATATATTCAATTTTTAGAGACAGAAATTCTAGACTAAAGTAACTTTAAGAAAAGTAAGCTATAAACTGTATAAATGGGACGACAAACTGTGGTATAGGTTTTATTTTCGGGTCGCACAATTTGAATCTGAAAATGAAGTAATATGACAAAACAAAAAACAATTTAACAAAACTATCCTAAACACTTCGAATATCCTTATATGTCCTTAAATGTCTAAAACTATTTGGCGCTAAAAAGTGAAAAATTGCTTAGACTTTTAATTAGTTTTCAAAATATAAGATAGATGCAGATCTGCGCAACTTACGCTTTTAAATCAAACATGACGTTTTGAGTTTGAGTGTGTTAAGACTGATCTCATTATTCAAAATTACTTTACGACACGCTTACAATATTTGTATGTCTAACTTAATACTACTTTATACTACTATCTAGCAAGTTAGCTTTATAGGTTCGATGCCTCATGAGTGAATGAATGAATGTACTTTATTTTACTTTAAAAACCATTTAGTTACATTTTTAAAAGTGTAACCACAATTTTAAATACATTGTTCGAGTATAGTGTATTGATAACTTGAAATGTGTTTTTAAAAGATAATACTTTATTTTCGCTTCTTTCTTCTTACTGACATCTGACTGTCGCGACTCCAAGATATAGAATGGCCGACGAGAGCAAATCTGACAGGCCGAAAAGGCGCGTGTATCGTTACGTCGAAAATAAGAACAACTTTGCTCGCGTTTAAAATTTCCTTTCACAATTTATTACAGTTCGGCCATTCTGACTACTTAATTGACCTCGATTACCTTTTAATGCTTAGTGTCACCCTCGGAATCCGCACGTTCTACCAGGGTTTCTGGATTGTGTTCAACCCATTTTTTCAGCAAACTCGAATCTAAAATACCGCGGAATGGCAACTGGGCCACTTGAAAGCCCTCAACATCTTCTATCACCATCGTTTTGTAATTTGGTCGTAATAACGTATGGTCCGCGGTATTTGGGTACTAATTTCTTGCTGGTCCCGACGGAAGTGTCTACGCTCTTCACCGGCCTCAAATGTCTCAGCTGGGGTATGGTGTTCATTGAAATAGCTCAAGTAATACTTCTTGGGTTTCACAATTGCTTCTGAAGCTTCTTTTCTTAGTCTAGCTAGGTCCGCCCTAACGTGGTCCGAGTATTTTCCGTCCAGATACTCAGTTTTCTCATCTACAATGATCCCCCTTTGTTCGACCCCGAACAATAACTTGCTCGGACTAACCTTTGTACAAGCATGATCAGTATTATTCATCGCGTACTCAACTCTTGTTAACTTTTGCTTCCAAACCGCTTGCTCGGGGGAATGCACAAGCTTCGCCAGCATTGCCTTTAGGACCCTATTAACTCGCTCAACCTTCCCATTCGATAGCGGAGAGGCTACAGCAACGTTAATGTGCTCAATATTTTTTTTTCTTCGCGAAATCACTAAACTGTAAAGAGGTGATCGCTGATGATTCTACGTGGTCGACTACAATATTCGAAGTTTTTTTCAAGCGCGTTTATCGATTCTCTTGACCCCGGGGTGTTAACAGGAAACAGTTTCACGTATTTTGTGAAAGCGTCTAAAACGACTAAAATATACTTTGACCTCGATTTGACGGAAGGGAGAGGACCGAAATGGTCAATGTGGATAGTATCAAAAGGTTCTGAGCGCTTTTCTTTACTATATAAATTCCGCTCCGAACTTCGGGAAGGCACAGAATGAAAGATACACTTTAGAAAATTCCTTATAAAACGATTTAACTTCCTTTTCACGTTAGGAATCCAGTAACGCTTTAGAATTTGATTTGAATACTTGTCAATACCTAAGAAGTGTCCACACTTCTCGTGTATAACACGCATAACATTTTCTTCCAATTCCCGAGGAACGCAAAGCTGACGCCTTTGTTGCTGCCCGACACGACACGGTTTCTAGCTATTCCCGTAGGGACCGTATACTTTCGTCACGCCCTTGCAACATCTGGACACTCTGATCTAGGTCTTCGGTTATAACGTTTGTCATTTTCTCCCCTCTTCGATGTTGTACCTGATAATTATAATTCTCAAACGCTAAGGCCCACTTAGCTACCCGCGGGTTGACATCCTTCTTCTTTCTCGTTTGCGACAAAGCTTCACAATCGGTGACTATGACAAATGGTAACCGGTCGAGAAAAGTTCTGAAACTTTCTAAAGCATGAACGACAGCTTATTTCTCTAATTCAAAACTAATCATTTTTGAATCTTCGTTACTGGCTTTTCTCGAAAAAAAGCAATTGGGTGAAACTTATTATCGTCCTGTTTCTGCATAAGCACTGCCCCAATCCCATGTGAGCTTGCATCACAATGAAGTTCGGTTTCTCTCTTGGGGTCATAGACTGCTAATATCGGCGAAGAAGCCAGTTTCCCTCTTAACTCTTCATTCACATTCATCGGTCCACTCGAATTCGGCACCCTTCTTCAACAAGTTCGTCAATGGCATAGCTATACAAGAAAACCCTAGGATGACAAATCGTCGAAAGTAAGAAAATAAACCGTTGGACCTCAGGACATCTTTGGTGCTGATATGGTCGGATATGTTCGTATTGCCTCTAAATGTTTATCATTAGGGCGAATGCCCTCTCTACTTACACAATAACCTAGATAATCTATTTCGTTATATGCGAACTTACTTTTCTCCTTATTGAGTTCAAGACCAGCCTCTTTTAGTAAACAACACTTCCATATCTGCGGTTGCAATGCAAATGTCGTCAAGATAAACTATTTTATTTACCACTATCAATAAGGGACTTAAGTTGTACGTAAATCTACCTCAGAAAAACCGCGGGAGCATTCTTAACACCGAATGGCATATATATATACTCATACTCCCCGAAGGGTGTGACAAACGCAGTGTACTTGATCGAGTTCTCGGTAATCCACGCACATGCGTATCTGTCCATTTTTTTTCTAACCAAGACTAAAGCGGAAGCATAAGGCGAGTTGCCCTGTCCGATTATACCTTTTTCCAACAATCGGTTAACAGTGCTCTGCACTTCGGTGCGCTCGTTAAAAGAAAGACGCCCAAGCAGTATATCGGTATATCCTTTGTAAGGCAAATTTTCATACAATGGTCCGTCGGTTTTGCCGCGGTCTCAAACTTGAGATAATATTTTTCAATGATTAACCTAAGCGCACTCAAATGAACTTCGGGTAATTTTTCAAGTATGTCAACATCCTTTTCTGAACAGGCCTCAATTGAGCTCACTAACCGACCTAAATCAACGAAATCAACCATACCCCTGTCACTGACATCAATTATCTCTAACTCCGAATCTTTTCTCAGAGCTCTCCGATCAATGCTTTCATCGATATCATCTACTTGTGACACTACCACTGGTTTTGCAACATTACCCTCTACGAGAACGTTCGGACACCTTAACAAATTCAATGATGCAAGTACACGGCCAACCTTTTTCGGTAGATTATTGATTTTATTCATGCTGCGTAAAAAGCGGCGGCTATAAAAACTTTTTAATTTACATAAATGTACATTTAACTTTGTCAAAATGTCGCGTCCCAAAAGCAGCGGTACTACGGCCTCGTTATCTGGAATTATTATGAACGGGTGAAAAACGGATTTATCTCGAAATTTAGTAAGGCAATTTACCGTACCAACTGTACTTAAAGTCGTGTTACCCATCCCTCTGAACTGAGTCGGAGTCGGACCTCTTGACAAAGCTACTTGGGCTACCGGAATCAAAAAGGGAAAGGCGTGAATTGGTTACAGTGCACTTGTTACATAGATCAATAAAGGTGACATTTACCATTTGGAATGCCTTCATCTTTTCAGCGATCTCACTGAAATCTCTGAAATACTTGGCTTCGGTGTCTTCCGCGTCTTCGGCTTCACCTCGCTGTACGGCGGCTGTTGGTTTTCTTTTCTTCGGGCAGTCCTGGTGGAAATGTCCCACTTCATGGCACGTGAAGCATGCGTTAACGGGGCGCTTCGGTCTTGTGCACTGGCTTTGGTGTTGCCCAAATCGGGAACAGTTGGAACACCTCACATTTTCGTCGTCTAACGAAGTTTCTTTCGGGACAGCGGTTGTTCGGGGGGCAGATGTTTGTGCAGCGGTTGTTTTGGCAGCGGTTTTTAGCGGGGTGTTGAGGGAACGTCCTCTCTCATAGTTCTCGAGGAGGGCCCAAAGTTGCTTCAGTGTGGTGGCTGCCATAAGCGGGTTCTACGATCCACTCCACCACGTCGGCCTCGGGGATGTTGGCGTGTAGGCTTCAAGGCACGTGTTTTTAGTCTCCGGAAGACCTAGTTCATTGTGTATGAACGTCCAAATTCCGCTGCTAGCTCTTTTCTGAACTCTTCGTATGTGGTCGGGGCGATGGAGCGTATGAAGAGTTTGGCGGTTCCGTCCAATGCCCGACGAGCACACAAGAACTTCGCTCTTTCGTCACATCTTGCCAGCTCCAACACTTCTTCTGCCTCCGCTTACCACTTCCTAACGTCTTGCGTGTCGTCGCCTGAGAACTTACTCAGCATCGCCTCTACCGTCGACATATTCGTAGTTGGATTGTGTTGGAGTTGTGCTTCCAAAAGTTCTACTTCCCGTCGCAGCATCAGCAGTTCCCTTTTTTTTTAGTTGCTCCAATTCACGTTGCATTTTGTCTTCTTCTGCGCAGTCTTCTGGGACAGCGGGACCAGTAACGGCACTAGCGGCTCCAGCGGTAGCGGCGGGAAGGTTAGCAGCATGGATGGTGACGGCGGTGGCGGAAGTGGAATCAGCAGGAACATCAAAAGGGACAGCGGTGGAAATGGCAGTGGTGGTGACAGCGGTGGTGGCGGCGGTGGCAGCGGTACAGACAGCAGTTATGGCAGCGGTGGTTGCAGCGGGATGGACACAAGCGTGCTGCTGACGCCGACATAGCGGTTACTGGTACAACGGGGTCGGCGTACGGTTGTATCACTTCCCGCAAAAGCGTGCGCAGCTGTGTGATGGTGGCCGATACCGGGAAACTTATTCCCGCCTGGGACAGAGCATTCTTCATATCCTTTACTGTGCCGCGATTTTCCATTCGTGATCCCACTTCTGACTTGTAATGATAACTTGAAATGTGTTTTAAAAGATAATACTTTATTTTCCCTTCTTTCTTCCTACTGACATCTGACTGTCGCGACTTCAAGATATCGAATGGCGGACGAGAGCAAATCTGACAGGCCAAAAGGGCGCGTGTATCGTTACGTCGAAAATAAGAACACGCCCTTGTCGGTGCTGCCAACTTTGCTCGCGTTAACAATTTCCTTTCACAATTTATTACAATAGATAATAGTTCCGAGAGTAAACTCGAAATTGGTCGAAAGCGATGAAAAAAAGTGGAGGCCCAAGACTTAAAATAAAAACGACGAAAATTTAGAAGATTTTATTCAAGTTGGTACTCATCTCTTCTGCGGTTCCAATCCAAGTTACCGAGAAAACGGTGTTGATTGATTCGTATAGTTATTTTTTTTTTTGCTGGTTGCGTTCTTCTGGATAGGATGTCTTGCTGGGTTTTGTTTGGATGCTTCACGTCTCCATTGTTCTGGAATGTTTATTTCGTGAATTGTGGAGATCCGATTGGCCACGAAGGTATGAAATGATAATGCACTGGCGGTGATCCAAGATAGAACGATTTCAGAGTCGGTTCATAAGAATGTGGGGGTATCCTTGAAGTTCAGGTACTGCTTTATTTTGCTCACTAATTGTGCGCTAAGAACTGCGGCACATAATTCTAAACGAGGTAACGTTTGTTTTTTCAGCGGTGCTACACGCAATGACTTATCTGGAGAGATGTAAACAGCAACCATAATAATGAACTGATTACCACCAGAGTGGCAACGACTTATACAAATATCACCGATATCAGAAACAGTAGCATTAAACATGCTATTGTATTTCACATGCACATCCATATAATTTGTGTAATAATGAACTGTGTTCATATTTTGATAAATAGCTACTCCTCCCGCTGGACGATTATTTCTTCTGAAACTCTCAACAAAGTTGAAGTTCGGAATGTCAATTATTTCATCGTTACCCATATGAGTTTCTGATAAAATTAACACATTCATCTTTTTAAAAAGAGCGTCAGTTGCTAGATCATCTACATGCGCACGTAAACTTTGACAATTGAATGAAAAAATAGACGATCTATTATTCTTAGAAATCTAGAAGTGTTTTGGTGATGGTTTGCAAAGGATTTTCACATTACCGTTTCAATTCAATTAATAAATCTTCCCGATGAGTTGTTCATCTCTTTTGATTTTTTGTTGCGTTTGAATCTTCCGCGTTTCCTACTCTGCCATGATAAAATTTCCAGCTCGCCCTTGCGTTTTCTTTAGTGACTCAGAACAAACCTTCTATACTCTTGATAACGCAACGTACACCAATTCTCTTGAATGAGAACGATTATATTCATCGAAAGTACCTCCTTGGGATTTGTGAATTGTCATTGCCAAAGCCGAAATCAGTGGAAAATGTTTTTTTTTTTGCCACTATAGTTTTATTTTTGTTGAGTGGTATTGACGATGATTGTAAAGAAATTGGAACAGCGTCTTTGTCGATTTTCAAGCGTGCAATGTCGCTTCTAAATTTTGTTGCACGTTTTTGACCAATGGATTTTGAGAATTTGAACCAGTCTTGTGATTTCATCATATTTATCATATTCTATGAGTAGTTATTTTCCTACTGTGCCATTCGATAAACCATCAGCGATGTGGTGAATGCATTAAGGATGGAAACAAGTCGTCTGGACAGCAGTCTCAATGTGATGTTTTGTAGCGGTTTTGGCACAGTTCATCGCCGGTCTCGCATTGAACCCCGTTAGATCTTTGAACTCGGCTAGAATGGAAGCAAACTCATTAATAGAGTTAAATGTAGTAACGCTTACCGAGTAACCAAGCAATGTATCCGCCTTTGTTTTGATGTGCGTTTGGCCGTCTATTAATAGATTACGCTTCAGGTCGATTATGAGTCCGTAGTTTTTAACAAAATCCGCCCCGATGATGGGCCGCTGAACGTCCGCCACAATGAAATTCCAAGAAAAGGCTCGTCGTAATCCTAGGTCGATAGATAATCGTCGTGAACCAAAAGTTCGCATTTCACTGCCATTTGCTGCGAACAGTGACGTTGAATTGGAAGACGAAAAACGATCGTGGAATCACGGAAACGTCAGCTCCACTGTCGATGAGAAAACGCTGGTTTGAAGACTTGTCGTGAACAACTAATCTGCAGATGTGTTAGTGTGTTGTTCACTGGCTGTTTTTCCACTAACCAACACGCGGCTCTCTAGTTTTTTGGCTTTTTGAAGGAACAGGGCTCACGGCAATTTTTTGCATTTGTTCCGTAGCGCTTGTGATACCAACACATTGGATTCTTTTCCTCGGAGCGACCGCGATGGTGATTTAAAAAGCGATTTCGACTAAGGCTGCGACTTCGTTGATTTCTTTGACGTTTTGATGAATTAAACAGCTCGCTGATTTGACAACTAAGTTTCTCTATTTGCTTTTGCAGCGACTGGGTAGATGGCGCTGTCGAAGATTGTGTTGGATCGTGTACCTGCTGTTTTGAGTTCACCGCCATGATGTTCCTGAAGGCGCCCACTTCCATAACTTTGTCTGCCAATCTTGCCAAATTTGTTAATTCTTCATTTGACGCTTGTAAAATGGCTCGTACCTGTGCAGGAAACCTTTGTAGCCACAATGATTTAAGGAACTCGTTGTTAATTTTTGTTCCTCCCAAACTTCGTAGCTCATTTAGTAGCTGAGATGGCCGTTAGTCCCCAAAATCGACTTCTGAAAGTAGGTTATTAATTTTTTTCTGCTCCGAGTCACCAAAGTGATCAATTAGAACCCGTTTCAGGTTGTCGTATCTATTGTTTTCTGGTGGCGTTAAAACTGCGTCCGAAATTTGAGAAAGCACTTTAGAGTCTATCGCACTGATTACCGAGTAAAATTTTGACGAATCACTTCGTATTTTAGATAACTCAAATTGTGCCTCCATTTGCGCGAACCAAATTTCTGGTTTTTCGTGCCAGAATGAGGGTATTTTTAACGCAATTCGGGAAACCATTTCAGATGAATTAGTTTCCATGTTACCACTGTTCAACTGTCCATTGGATGACGATTCGGAGTTGTTGTTCGTAGACGTGGAAGCTTTGCGGAATTCGTCGCCGGTAAGCATACTTGGAGAACACGAGACTTTTCCGTTTATGCAATTTTTTTAGAACGGTAGGAAAATATAGCGGGGAAGGTTGGGAAAAAATAATTGCCTTAAAGCACTCACGCACCAATTTAATTAAATGAAACACGGGGTCACCAATTGTGGTGAATGCATTAAGAATGGAAACAAGTTTGAGTCCGAACTAAAAATATTTAATTTAATTTCAACTTATATTAATTTAACAAAGGAATCTAAGTAAAGGGGAGATGGCGTGCCGGCGAACTACGATCGACTGATCTAAAGTTACCGTTCTTTTGCTAATAAATAATAAGTATATATAACAATGAATATTATGAACGAATGCGTTTGGTATAATGTTTAAGTGTTGCCAATATGGAATTGTGAGTCGCCACAGCGACATCTATGTTTATAGTTATCATATAGGGTCGGTTAGGAACTAGAACTAGTTCATAAGGTAACCCACCAGTTTCGTCAGGTTTCATTTTATGTAACTTCTGTCTTTCAAAATTTTCTTGCTCTGCATTATGACAACCAACGAAAACATCCGATGCCAATGAAACAATTTTATTTTCAAAACTGTTCAAAATTGTACTGTTGTATTCGTTAGCCTTATTATTCGTAAACATAAGTCTAGTTCCTTCCGGACATTCTGATTGTGTGTGTTCTTTAGTTACAAATCTGGATTCTATCATATTTAATTATTCTTCTGTTAGAATGAACCCATCACCGATTTTTGTTAAAATGGTAGAAAAGAGTCTTCTTGAGTTCGAATTGATGAAATTTTCGCAAAATTGATTCACCAGTATGTTTTTTTTTTAATTTGCTTGAAGATCGGTGTGGCTTTTACAGGGGCTAATTGGCGCAAATCTCCGATAAGGATCACGTCCAATCCACCAAAAGCTTTTGTAAACAAGCCAGTGATTTGCTTCAAACGTTCATTAATTTGTTCTAATAATTCTGCTGAAACCATGCTTACTTCGTCAATGATAATAACCTTGATGAACTCAAATAGCGCTCTGTATTGACGAGCTTTTTCGATGTTGAGTGGCAACAGCCTTGAGAGTGATATACTTAAAACATTATGTCGTCGCCCCGCTCTTTGCCCCGTTCAAATAAAACGCCCCTTTTGAAGTTCACGTTTAATTCATGTCAGGGAGAGTTTATTTTCTAAAAGGAACTTATTAATAATTGTTTTGACAATGTTTGAATACTTACTTATTGGTGACTCTTGGCAGGCGGCAGCGGCTGGCGATGACAAAGGCAAATGGCGAAATAAAATTCGAAGGCAAATGAATTCAAAGGCGCGCGCTGTCATTTTGACAAGCCGCATTAAATGTCAATGAAATTCGTTCTGTTCGCTTCCGCCTTCCAAGAGCCACCAATATCACATGTTCACACTATTCATTTCTCGACATCCCACCCCCCGTGAGGAGCACGAGTCGAGACTCCAGCCTCACTAACATCTAATACGGCGAGCCTCACCGCTGGCCTTCGCAGCACCCCTGAGGCAGTCTTTACGTCGGCGGAACGGACCTGTCCGTCTGGCCCCGGGAATACTCTGATGATCCTGCCCCGTATCCATCCACTCCTCTGTTTGGTGACGTCGCAATCCAGTACTAGGTCCCCAACTTCTAACGGCGGCACCTTTTGGAACCATTTGCAGCGTCTTGTTAACATCGGCAGATACTCACTTATCCATCGATTCCAAAAACGGTTCTTCAGCTGCTGACTCACCTTCCACCGCTTTCGAAGACACAATGCCCGTTCGTCTATGGGCCCTGGTGTTTGAGTTGAATTCGGGACCCCTAGAAGGAAGTGGTTTGGCGTAAGGGGTTCCTCATCTTCGGTCGTGATCGGCAAATGTGTCAGCGGCCGACTATTAATGATGTTTTCGGCCTCCATTAGCGCACTATACAGGACTTCAACCTTTGGCGTAACCTCCTTGAGCGTGTATGCTAAAGCTCTCTTCGTTGACTGGACAAGTCGCTCCCAGCATCCTCCGGCGTGTGGATTCAGCGGACAATTGAATACCCACTCTATACCAACTGATGAGAGTTCCGCTTTGATGGCCTCGTTGTCGAAGATGTCGCTGGTTAGTAGCTCTTTACTTGCTCCTAGAAAATTCGTCCCGTTATCGGTCCTGATTCGTAACGGAGTTCCCCGGCGGTTGACGAAATTGCGGATGCATAAGATACACGCATCTGTGGACAGATCAGCCGCTATCTCCAAATGAACGGCTCTTACGGTAAGACATGTAAATAGTGCGATCCACCGCTTCTCAGTTCGAGGGCGTATAGCGTCGTTCACGGGCCCAAAGTAATCAAGGCCGGTAAACGTAAATGGTCGGACGAAAGGAGTCACCCGATCCTCTGGAAGCTGACCCATCAACGGGGATTGCGGCTTGGCTCTCCGAACTCGACATAACTGACATTGACTTTTCGCAACCTTCACAGCAGAACGAAGTCCTACCACCCAAAATCGGCGTCGTATTTCATTCACTATGGTGTCGTCATTTTGGTGACGGAACCGGCGATGATAGTCACTAACGAGGAGCTTTGTTACTGGATGGTCTCTAGGCATTATCACAGGGCGTCTGGTTTCGAAAGGCACTGTTGTAGCGGCGTCGATTCGGCCGAGTGAGCGAACAAGTCCAACTTCGTCCAGGTATGGCGTCAACTGATAGAGCTTGCTACCCTTCTGTATTGGTACCTCTCGTCGAAGGCATTCGATGTCCTCACTAAAAGCCTCGCCCTGCGCTTGTCGGCATACCAGATCCTCAGCCTCCTTGACTTCTACAGCCGTCAATTCACCTCGTTCCGTTAAGTTACGCCGGCACGCGTTTACGAAGCGTAGTGCCCAGGCCATGGTGCGTCTAAGCTTCAGGAAACTTGAAAATCTAGTAGCATCGAAGAGTGGCTTGTTTGAGCGGAATGTGCTTAGCAGATACTTCGGACGGATCTCCTCCCTCGATACGTGGTCGGAAATGTCGTTTGGTTGTTGGGGCCACTCTGACTCGGGCATTCTCAGGAAACTTGGCCCCTTTATCCATTTATTGTTGCTGTGGAACTGCTGTGAGTGACTGCCACGGGTAGCGTCATCAGCTGGATTGGATTTTGAAGGCACCCATCGCCACTGAGCGGCCTTGCAGCTCTGCAGGATCTCCGCTATGCGGTACGCAACGAACTCTTTATGGCGGCGGGGGTCTGATCGTAGCCAGTGTAGAACAGTCTTGGAATCGGTCCAATAGATTCGATTAGCTGAGGGCAGAGTATGGCATTCGACGACGGAGTTGCACAGCCTCGTCCCAAGTATCGCTGCGGACAATTCTAAACGAGGTATGGTTAAAATTTTGTTAGGACTTACTCTGGTTTTGCCGCAGACGAATGATACGTGGATCTCCCCATGATGCTCGATGCGAAGGTATGTAGCGGCACTGAATGCTTCTTCGCTGGCATCCACAAACGTGTGTAGATCCACCCGGGCGGCGATGGTCATGTAACAACTGTGACATCTGGGAACCTTAAGTGCAGTTAAGCTTGGCATCTGGGACTTCCATTCCTTCCAACGTGTGAGTAATTCATCGGGTATTGGCTCATCCCATCCAATCCCAATACGCCAGATTGCTTTCAATATCAGCTTTAACGGAAGCGTGTAGTTGGCTATCATCCCAAGGGGATCGAAGACGGACATGGTGACGCTGAGGAATTCCCTCTTGGTCGGGCATCTGTTTCCTGTGATGATGTCCTGGCTTACTCGGGCGAAGTTCAGACGACACATGAATACGTCCTCCTCACTGTTCCAACATAGACCCAAGACCTTATCGTTCATGGAGGCTTCCAAGTCCAAGCTGATCGTTTTGCCGGAACTACCTGTCTCAATGGCGCGCGACAGGCTATGCAGAACTTCTTTGGAATTGGATGTGAAGTCACGCAATTCAAACCCCCTCATCACGATGAATATCGATGACTGCTTTGGTGACAATGATGGCTTCTGTCACACTTTCGAAACTATCAACGTAGTCGTCGACATAATGGTGGCTTACGATGGCTTCAGTGGCTCTTGGATGCGTATCTCGGAACCTCTCGGCATTAAGGTTCTTCACGTAGTTCGCTGAGCAAGGGGAGCAGGCGGCTCCAAAGGTCATGACCCTCATGACGTAGGTGTCTATCGGCTTCCCTTCTTCCTCTCGCCAGAGGAAACGTTGGGAGTGTTCATCTTCTGGGCGTATCAGTATTTGGTGGAACATTTCTCTTATGTCTCCTGTGACTGCGAAGGGTCGTAACCGGAAGTTGAATAGCACCTTTACTAACGGCACGTTGTTGTCCGGTCCCTTCAGCAAAGCAGAGTTTAGAGATACGCCTTCAACCTCAGCAGCAGCGTCGAAAACCAGTCGCACCTTACCCGGCTTGTTGAGGTTTTTTACTCCGAAATGTGGAAGGTACCAAGTTCTGAGAGTTAATGTACCTGCTTCAGACGACGTTAACTTCACTGCATATCCCTTTTTTACGTAACTGGCGATATTATCTTTGTATGTGGCACTAAAATCGGGATCCCTTCGCATTCTGGCTTCTAGGTTGAAAAGTCTTTTCTTGGCCAGTTCATAGCTGTTCGGTAACTGGACTCCATCTTCTCTCCATAGCAGGCCAGTCTGGTACCGTTTCTCCAACCTTTTCGTGGTGTTGCTCAATAAGTGCGAAGCTCTTTTGTCACTCTCTGATGCTGGTTTCTCCGTTGGTTTTCTTACACCGAAGCTTTCGATGCAAAAGTATTCTTCCACGAGCTTATCCAATCGTTCATCACGTTCACGAGCCTGGTTACTGCAAAGTACGACATTTTCTCTCGGGTCTTCTCCTTGTCCCGACGGCAGTGCACCGTATGCGACCCACCCTAATTGAGTACGCACAGTTATCGGTCCCTTTTCCTCAGAGAAGATCACTTCTATTGGCGCTCCGAGATGGCTGTTATCTAGTCCTATTAATATCTCTGGTCTTGCGTTGTTGTAGTTGGGCAGAGAAATATCTGGACGGCAATGCAGAAACAAGTCCGAGGCGGCGAACGTTTGAGTGGGTAAGCAAAGTTCATCGACAGTCTGAACTTCACTCAGTTTGAACCTTTTGGCATCTTCCAGGTCGGCACTCACCTCCACATCAACAGCAAAGGATCTCTTTTTTTCTGGCTTGTCTCCAATCCATTGCAGATGCAAGTCTTTGGGCTTTCCGTTGAGTCGGAGACGTTTGGCTAGTTCCGAGCTCATGATTGTGACGGATGACCCTTCATCGAATAGGGCGAATGTTCGAATTGTTACTTCTTTGTTATAGATCCTGATAGGCAGAACTCTGAAGAGGATCCGTGCGCTTCTGGTATCGTCGCAGCTCAGCAAAGGCCTTCGAGGTTCCAAACTTGCCCCCTCTCCGGCTGATGACTTCGTTGGTGATTCGGTTTCGTGAAGAGACTGGTGGTGCATTCTTCGGCAGTCACCAATGGCACACGATCGTTTTGTGCGACAGGCCCTTATGTTGTGCCCAAACCTCAGGCATCCGAAGCATAGATTGTGTCGTTTCACGAAATCCCATTTAGCTGGTGTTTGCAGTTTGGTGAAGCTGCTACATTCTGTCACTGCATGCGGCGTTCCCTCGCAGTAACGGCACATGCTGTTTCCAACCTTCTCGTTCACATCGACGGCATGAAGAACGTTGCCTCTCTTCATCCTCCTTGACGAGTCGCTCTGACTTGATGATGATAGCAGCTGTGTGGGGGTTACGATGCAAACCAGTCTAGCTACCCGGTTTATCCACTCGCTGAAGTGCTTGACTGTGGGGTATGGTCGTATACAAACACTGCACTGTGCCCACTCTAACCTTTTATGCATCGGCAGCTTTCCGATCAGTTCGTCCAATAAGGTTGGGTTTGCCAAGTGCTGGTGCATTCCACTTGCTTCTAGGAACACAGTAAGATTTTGCACTTTTGTAGCGAATGGCACTATCAGCTCCAATTTGTTATCCGGTATCGGTGCGAAACCCCTCACCTTCTTAAGTTGACTCTGTACGAGGCACTCTGGACGTCCGAAACGAAACTCCAGGCTGGACATCACTTCGTCCACATTGTTTGGGTGGATGAGCAGAGCCTCGACTACGTCCCTGGCCTCTCCTCTTAAGCTTTTGTGGAGACGGAACATGTTCTCCAATTTGCTGTAGCCGCACATGTTTGTGGATTCCACATATGCTGTGCAAAACATAGGCCACTCTTCTGGGCTCCCACGAAACTCCGGCAAATCGTGCAGCTTTCGTTGTGATCCATATGAGGCCGGTGATGAAGATGATCCTTGAGGGCGATATGGCTGCTCGGCTGCTGAGGTAGGAATTTGGTTTTGGTGTTGTATTGTCTGAAGACCATTCAGAGGTGGTAAGAAAGTCGGCGTACTGCTCTGTTGACGATGGGCTGAACTTGCTGTTAAGATCTGCGGAGACGGCGATGAACTCACTGGTAGCCAAGAATATGCTCCGTGAGAAGTACATGGCATGTGTCCCTTCGTGGCAGTTTGTTGAAAAATAATGTTGTCTTGGCTAGCGGCATGCGGCGTATTTGTTGCAGTCGAAATAGCAAACACAGGCGTGAAAACTGCTGACGTAACAGCGGTGATTTCAGGAGCACCAGGCATAACCGCACTATTTGGGATTGAAGCGCTTGATGTCATTTGCTGCTCTTGCAGAAGTCGTTCATACCGCATGCGTTCCTGTTTTTCCTTGCTTGCGGCGGCTTTAGCTACTTCTAATTGTTTTCGGAGCTGCAACAATTCTTCCTCCATTGTGGTATTCTGGGCTTCACTTTCCAATACTGTTCTGTTGTCTTCGTCTTGAGAAGTACACTCGTCGAAGGAGTCCGTTTGGGCGTCAGACTCCTGGCTCTTCTTAGAAGTTTGTCTCGTTCTTCTCGTTTCCATTGGCATTGGCTTGCACAAATTAAATTGAGTAACGGCAAATTGTTCCGCTTGTTGCGGGCTAACGGTTGTTTAGATGATAGCGGGCACAGATTTATTTCACGGCAAATTATTCCGTCCGCTGGCTGCGGGAATTCCAACTGTAGTGAGTGTTTCCGTCTGCTAACTGCAGGAATACTCTGTGCAATCCGAAATAAGGATTCCGTCCGCTGGCTGCGGGGATGCTCAATAAAAAATAAAGGCGCAATAAAAAATAAAGTTGTCGTCGCCCCGCTCTTTGCCCCGTTCAAATAAAACGCCCCTTTTGAAGTTCACGTTTAATTCATGTCAGGGAGAGTTTATTTTCTAAAAGGAACTTATTAATAATTGTTTTGACAATGTTTGAATACTTACTTATTGGTGACTCTTGGCAGGCGGCAGCGGCTGGCGATGACAAAGGCAAATGGCGAAATAAAATTCGAAGGCAAATGAATTCAAAGGCGCGCGCTGTCATTTTGACAAGCCGCATTAAATGTCAATGAAATTCATTCTGTTCGCTTCCGCCTTCCAAGAGCCACCAATATCACATGTTCACACTATTCATTTCTCGACACATTATGCACCGTTGTTCCACCTATGGCTGTAGCAGCTTTTCCAGTTGAAGCACAAGCATTGTATACATTGAAAATTCCATCCGTGTCGGAAAATCTATTATAAATCTCCATGAGTGCTTTTATTACAAACGTTTTACCACTACAAGCTGGCCCAGTCAAATATATCAACAATGGTTTTTGCATTGGCTCGTTGTTTGATATTAAATGATGTGTAGTGTGACACAAAATTTCTCACTGTTCCTCGTTCGCTTTGCGCATAAGCCCATAAAATTCTGGATAAGGTAAGATATTATATTTCTTTTTAGCAATTGATCCAAGCTTATCAAACAACGCAAGCCGTAAATCATCATTTAAATCTGCGTTTGGATTGTGATATAATTCAGCAAATGGATTTTCATTAGAGTTCTACCAACGACGTCGTTTATCTCCTCTCCATCATCGGAAACATATTCATGACATAACTTTCTGCAGATTTCCAATGTTTTTTCGATGTCAAGATTTGATTCGAACGCTTTTCTTCGATCTAGAATAAGTGCCTCATTTTCTTCGTATAACTGAAGATATCGCGATTCTGTGCTACGGAAGGTGCAAAGTAACCATTTCTCTCCGATACTCATTGTAGTCTGTACCCATATCATAATTGCGATATCGTATAACTTTATAATATTTAGCAACAAATTGAACAAGAGAAATACCTGCTAAATCTTCAGGTCTCTTCTCATACTTATCGAACCAATTTTCCTTCCATATGTCCGTTGAATCATCTTCTAGTTCACTTAATTCTTTCATTGTCTTCTTTATTCTATGCCTTTCGACTGGCCAAATGGTTGGTATATAGACAATAACAGTTGAACTTTTTGACATTGGTTCTCTCAATAAAGACCATGCAGCCTCTTGACTCTTGAGATTAATGCTAATATTTTTAGTAATGTCAAATAAATTAAACTCAGGATGTTCATCCATTATTTCAATTATTTTTCTTTGTAAATTGCTAACATCTCTGTTAGTTTTGTTAACATATTCGACCACGTAAGCTGCACAAGAATATTCTTCAGTTATTAATTGGAAATCAGTGTTGGATCTGACAACGTTGAATATGAAAGGATTAAATGGGTTAATCCACTTTTCACATGGTTCACGTTTTGGAAAAACTCGTGGTCTATTAATTCCTGCTCGAATAATGTTGACATATTCGTCATCTGAAGCAATATTATTTTCATCGTAGAAAGATTGAAAACCATTGTATTCGTTTTTTTGGATTGTATTATATTTAGCCTTGTACTGTTGGAAACCATTTTCTGTATCTGGCATAGGCGTCAGAATCATGGTTTTCTTAACTGGCATAAACGGAGCGTCAAATCTACATTTTTGTTGTCGTCTCGATGCTATACCTTTATAGTAAGTAAAAGTATGCTTATAAGTTTGTAATCGGATATTACCAGAAGCCTCGGCAGTAGATACTGATATCAGAAAATCGATAAGATCGATAACTTCATTATAATCTCAGTTAAGGCGTCTTCTGGGGCATTATCTAACCAAGCTAAAATATGCGCATGTGGACTACCTCGATGTTGAAATTCAATTGTTTTAAAGTAATGCAAAATCCTGTATTTTTTGAAAGGACTGTGCCTTTTTGATTGTAATATTTTTAAAATAATTTCGACTAACTATATAGCACATGTTACGGCATCTTCATTAATAAGAGTGCTTTTCTCAATAAAATGCAAATCTGCAGCCTCTTCAACCGATATTTTCGCTTTATTTTTCAAATTATGCAACAATTGTAATAATTTAGGCCATCCAATTTCATTAGCACTTATGGTAAAGAAAAGAGTTGGCTTACCGTATTGACGAATCATTACAAAAAGATCACTTTTCCTTTCTGCACAATAGTATACTGAATTCGGAATAGAACGAAGGAAGTAGAGCGACGGCTTCTCAGAGTAGAGCGACGGCCAAAGTGACGTCAACGGGGCTGGAGCGAATGATTTTAATACGGGGATGTTTTTCTCTTTAGATCTTTTCTTTAGGGTGATGATTGTGATAGCTGCTATGACGATGATGGTTACCGAGAGCCCAACTGATGTGCCAGTAATGTAGTGCAGGTGTAATGTCCTGGCTTCAAGTGAAATTAATCTTGTTTCGGTTTCAAAATCGAAGTCCTTCAGTTTTTGGAAGCTTGATATATCATTTGTAGATACGGCATGGATGTAGCTAGTTGGTGGCGGCGGGACATGAACATCATCCCAAAATGATTCCGAATTGTCTTCATATGTAATTCCATTAATTGTCATGCTGCATGCTGGAGGAGTGCTGTGCCTTCTATAGTCGTGGTTTGTATACTGCAAGTAGAGTTGATTAGAACTTTGGTGGGTACATTGACAAATAATACAAAATTTGGTTCTGGTTCGGAGATACTTTTGATCTTGCCCACATCGTTAAGTGGACAGTGGGCAATTTTGTTTCTCATTAAGTTCCCAAGACATGGGAATGTTGTGACTTCTTCTTCTATTTCCTGTTGAGGGCAATAGTATGTACCTGCTACTTTGGGGCAAAGTGTGTTTTGTTGTTGTATATATTTTTCGTTATAGGTTATGTATGGTTTAGTTATTATTAATTTAGTTTCGTTAATGGGAAGGGGAACAAGGTGGTACATATAATATTCGATTGGTGAAAAATTTGGTATTAATATATTAAAGATTAAATTTGTGCCATTGTAATAAGCTTGAAGTCTAAGGAATTCGTAAATTTGTTCTGTTGATAAAGTTTTAATATTTTGTTTTTCTAATTTTGCTTGTATTAATTTTAATTCAATTGGATTGAGTATGAACTTGGATATAATGTTGAGTTTACTTAGAACTACTGCTTCAGCAAGGTCGGAAATGTGGTTTGTTAGTAGATCGATGTTAAAGTTAATTTGGTTTAAATATTGGGTTTCGATTAATGTGTCTTCTTCTCGTTTAATTTTGTTTGCCGTTTTTTCCAAGAAATGTTCTATTGTCTTTTGTTCTTTGTTAATATGGTTAGTAATGTTTTTAAATCTCTCTATCATATGAAAGTTTATTGTGTTTTGGGTTGATGTTGTGCTCGTTATATTGTGTAAATTTGCGTTTATACTTTCTATTTGTTCGTTGATATTTTGAGCGTCCTGAACGTCTAGGTTTCCAGTTATAATTTTAATAGCTGATCCTAGACCGTTGAACATGCCTCTTTTATTTCGGATAATAGGGTATATTGTTCGTAGTTTCCGTTCTAGTTCTTTAAGTTTTAAATATGTAATATGAACAGAGTTGGTTATTCTTGCTCTTCTTTCGAAAATACTAAGTTATTTGACCATATCCTGTATATTGTAATTATATTCATCGAGGTCGATGATATGGATGAGATTATGAAAATTAGAAATAATTTTCGCGGGCCCTAGTTGAAGCGTTAGAATGCTTCGATTTCTAGGTATATTGTAGATTTCGATGAGTTGGGGGGATGTGGATTGGAAACTGGAAAGAGGGAATAAGTGTTAATTAGGCGCTGAGTGCAGTGTTCTACGTAATTATAAAAACTAACAAAACATAGTCTCATAATCATATTCCGTGATTGTTCGTATGGTATTATCATTATTAATGTTTTAACGAATTGGTTTTAGCTTATATATGATATTGTGTACAAATTTCAAATACATAATTTTTTTTTGTGTTATATATATATATATGTATATATGATTCTTCTTATGAATACTTCAAATGGATAGCCTCAGTAATCATGTGCCTTGATTACGCTATCATGTTACGTCCATATGCCGTGGACGTATTAGTGGAATTAATTTAATTGAATTTTATGTATACTTTAAGTTCTTACTTTGTGTTTTCTTCTTAGTTTACCTTTGTGAATTTTCTTATTACCTTTCGTCACAATAATACACCCTTTTTCTTTATGGTTTATATGTTTAGAAAATCTTGGCGTAAGTTTATTCCTCCTTGCTTCTTTCCTGAAAACAACTTCGTCTTCCTTAATTTCTTCTGCTTTTTCCCTAGACATATTTAATTTCTCGATTCTAGTTGTGGTTATCTTGTCTACTCTTTCATGGATTTTAGGATATATTTCGTTTAGAAACTCATTTAATTTGGCTAAGTATTCGTGTTCATTAGAAAAATCTAGAGTTTTATAAAATTTGTAAGGTCTACCGAAGAAAATCTCGTAGGGAGTATGTTTTGTGCTCGAATGAATTGCGTTGTTATATGTGATGAATGTTTCAGATTGTATCTCTTCATGTTCCGTCGTAAGCTTTTGCTCCTTCCTTTTTGAAAGAATGAGCCTATAGATTTCTGTAAGTGTGGAGTGTAATCTTTCGACTGGTGAATTGCTGCTAGTCTGTTGGAAGGACGTAAAGTGCAAGGTTATGTTTAGCTGTTTACAGAAATCTTGAAATAGGTTTGCTACGAATTCGGAACCTTGGTCGCACACGATTTACTTCGGTATGCCGGCGAGACTAATGAAATTTTTAAATGACTTTAGTATTGTAACGCTGCTTCTACACGTCAACGTGTATCCGCATGCGAAACGAGAGAATTTGTCTATCAGTGTAAGTATTTGATTGTGATTTATGGTATATATGTCTAAACGAAGAATTTCTAAAGGTTTCAAAGGGTTTTCTGTTTTTTCAAATTTGAGCTTTGGGGGATTTCTATCGTATTTTAGTAATTTACAATTTTCGCAATTATTGAGGGTTTTCGTTGTCACGTCTCTCATGTATGGAAAAATAACTCGCGTTTCAAGTGAAAGTATGTCTCATTTATGCCACGATGGTTTGATTGTTTGTGGTAGTCGCGAATAATTTTTTCCTGTTCATCTATGTTTCTTACACCAGTTAAGATTTCTTTACATCGCAGAATACGAAAGGTTTTATTGTGTGAAAAGAATTTTGAGAAGGTAGATTGGACAACCGAGAAAGTTTGGTCATTCGTATATATAGCTGTAAGTTTATTGGGTGGGAAGAATTTTTTGAAAATATCTATCATTTCGTTTTCATCGAAATTTGATCTGCGTATAATCCGACGTTGTTTGTTTTTTAATACGGTTTCGGTTGTCATTGGGCATCCTTTGTCATTGGTTTCTAATATGACCTGGATGTTGTATTCGTTTAGTGGTTTCTCAGATATGCATATTCCCTAGTTTAAATTCTCTTGGGCACTGTGAACAGTGTCCATGTCATCGTTGTTATTGTAGAGCCCTTGTACTTCGTCGGGGTTAGCGATTTTTACACGACTTAGGGCGTTTGCATTGGTGTTTGCTTTGCCCTTTTTATAAACGATCTCATAATCGAACTCTTCGAGCTTAAGTCGCCATCTAACGAGCTTCGAATTTGGCTCTTTAAGGCTCATTAGCCACGTGAAGGGCCTGTGGTCCGTAACTATTTGGAATTTTCGTCCAAATAGGTACGGCCGAAAATAACGTGTGGCCCAGATAATGGCCAAGAGTTC
Organism: Orthonevra nobilis; assembly: GCA_963555765.1. NCBI lineage: Eukaryota > Metazoa > Arthropoda > Insecta > Diptera > Syrphidae > Orthonevra > Orthonevra nobilis. Next base: position 53,705,871 of record OY743226.1, read on the forward strand.
CTTTTCAATCGTGGAATAATTGCACTCTGTCGTGGAGAGTGTTCGACTTGCAAAGCAGATGGGTTTATCGCTTCCTATTCGCCCTTGGGATAAGACAGCTCCCAACGCATAATTACTCGCGTATGTTGTAAGGACGAATGGCTTGGTGAAGTCCGGATATTGCAAGATAGGATCATTCATTCTTGCAGTTTTCAAAGGCTCTATAATTTTGGTCTAATTTTATATCTGACCCTTTTTTTAGGCAGTTTGTCAGGGGCTTAGTCAATTTCGCTAGATCCTTTATGAATTTCCTGTAATATCCAATTAATACTAAAAATGCTTTTATCTGAGTGCGAGATTTCGGGATCGGAAATTTCTTTATGGCGTCAATTTTCGCAGGGTTTGGTTTTATTCCCTCAGGAGTAATAATGTGCCCTAGAAAGGCTATCTCCTTTCGCAAAAACTCACATTTATCCATCTGTATTTTAAAATTCGCATCGCGTAACCTGTCGAAAACCAATTTAATGCTTTGGACATGTTCCTGGAGTGAAGTGGAATAGATGATAATATCGTCAGGATATACAAGACATATTTTTCCTATCAATTCCCTCAACACGTTATCCATCACTCGTTGAAAAGTGGATGGAGCGTTTTTCAATCCGAAGGGCATTCTGAGGTATTCATAATGTCCTCCTTCGATTGTGAACGGAGTTTTTTCGACGTGTTTATTATCCATCTCGATTTGATGGAACCCACTTGCCAGGTCAAGAGTCGTAAAGTATAAGCATTTCCCTAATTTGTCTAATATTTCGGTGATGATGGGTATGGGGTATCGGTCAGAGATAGTTTTCTCGTTGACCTTCCTGTAGTCGATGACCATCCTCCATTTCTGCTTTCCGCTGGCGTCCAGTTTTTTTGGGACGATCCAGACTGGAGAGCTCAATGGGGAATAGCTATGTCTCACTTTTCCCTGCTCCAACATCTTTGAAATTTGTTCCTGGTTTTATGAAGGAAACAGATGCGCCTGTGTCTAAGAGGAATCGGAGGGGCCTGCCGAAAGATAGACATCAAAAAGGTGTAAAATATGACAGGTAATAAAAGCTTTATTCTTTTATTCTTCTTTTTATTTTTTATGAAAGTGGATTAATGTTAGATATTATAAAGACTTTATTCAAATAAGATCAATAATAATTTTCACTTTTTTTTTGCTTTTATATGTTCTTTTTATTCTATAATTTCTTTGGTGTATAGAGGATGAATTTATTTATTAGATTATCGTGATTATTATATAAGTTCAATAACAACAACACTTACAATAAGCAGCTTAGGATAAATGTAGCCCACATTTTTATTTTAAGGTTCTCCAGCGATGAAGGGGTAAAACCCACCGGTACTCGATTCTTCTGTTCTGCACTTGTTTCTTCTTTATTTATAAAAAATTGTGTATCCTTGTCTTTGGTTTTTCCTTTTTTTTTTTGTGTTCGAGTTTGTATCACAACTTCACTATAATTTAGATTTTTATATATATATTTTTTTGTGTACACCACAGCACTTTGTTTCACAAGTTTGTTTTGTAGTTATGTAGTTAGTCAGATTTATCTTTAATTCTTAACTAATCACTGACAATTTATAAAAAGTTTAATTATTGTTCACTAAACTTTATTTTAAATTGAGTACTGCGCAATATTATTTTAAAAGAATCTCGACCGTCCGCTATCCTACCGACTGCGCCAAATAAATCCGATAAACGGGGTTTGAATAAAAAAATACAATTTATTGAACCGTTCGGTTTGGAAGTTCGATACAAAGTGAATTTACAATTTTATTCTTTTCAATACTTTACTTGCACCAGTGATTTCCAAGAACTTGAACTTACGTTGGTCAATCGCCAGACGCTTCGGTTGCAAGTTTTTTGGGTCACTTGTGCAATAACAATTTCTAGAATTACAAATTACAATGTCATCAAATATATATTTTACACGTGTAGAGTAACTGCATCCGTTGGAGTTCATTGAAGTTCATGTGTGGTGAGGGGGTTCATGGGCCGGATGTAACTCGCCTAGCACGCTGTAACATAAATACACACGAACATTCGCTCAAGCGCCCTGCGCCGCCTAAACAAAACAGCAGGCGCAGGAGTTATGTCTGTCGTGAACCCGGAGCTTAAAAAAAAACAACTTCTCTCTTTTAATCGTGAAACTTTATTGACAAAATTCTTAATTTACAATCGGTATTTATTAATTTTGATTTTGCAAGCTTGCAAAAGTGATTCGCAGAACTTTTCGTTGCGGCGGAAATGTGCCAGACGCTGAGTTTGCGAATCACCTGTGCAATCACAATTTATTTAGTTGATTTACAATAAATGAATATGATATAGATGAATTGTAGGTCAGAGTTCCGCTGACTTGGTGAATTTGGTGGAAAGCGTGCTGTGGGTCAATGTGCGCTCGTGAGGTTGTATGATGTGTTGGGGTGTAAGGCTGAGGTTAATGTGCTGATGTGGGGTATATGGTGTGCTGGGGTACTGAGGCGTAAGGCGGAGGTTAATGTGCCGCTGTAACTCAGGCATACATTTTCGCCGCGCCGTAGAAAGAGAGGGGGATACTCCCTCTCCTACGCAGCGCCAGCTGTCTACTCTCCATCCGTCTTACGAATTTTCAATCAGGTCACGTGTCCTGACGCGAGTTTAACATTTTTTACCCATTCCAAAAAAAGTGCACAACGCCGCTAAAGAAGTTTTCAGTTCAATTATCTTCCCATCCCTTAGAATTTTCCGTAAATATATGACTGCGCCGTATGCCTTCTCAGACGCGTCTGAAAACGCATGAATCTGAATGGATACAGGGACTTCGGCATTGAACAAATGACGACGGAAATGCACATTGTCTAATTCTTTCAGGCTGTTTCGAAATGTTGTCCATCGTGAATGTAACTCCATTGGCAATGCTTCGTCCCAAGAAACCTTCAATTGCCAAAATCCTGGCTGTTACGACTACTGGTGCTATTATTCCCAAGGGATCAAATAGTTTTACCAAATCTGAGGTGTTTTGTTTTTATGCAGAATCAATCCTTCATTGGTTGCCATGTTAATCACAGCGCCTTGATTGACTCGTTGTTCTCATTGCTGAAGTCAAGACCAATTTCTTGATCCTCCTTTGCAATGCCTTGAAGTTATTGTGGGTGGTTAGCGCACCATTTGCGCAACTTGAATACTGCCTCCGTCAAGATATGTTGAAGCTGACGTTGCATCTCAAGTGTGGTTGAAAGACTATTGGCTCCAGTCAAACAGTCATCTACAGAGAAGTCGTTGTGTAAGACCTGGGCACCAAGTGAATGTTTGTTTGAGTTGTCTTTGGCTAATTGCTGTAAGCACTTCGTTGCTAGATAGGGTGCAGCCCGAATACCATATGTTACTGTGTTTAGTTGATAATAGTTGATTGCTTCGTGTTTGCCCTTTCTCCATATGATTGTTTGGTATCTTCTGTCGTCTGAATGCAGCACTATTTGTCGATACATTTTTTGAATATCGGTGCAGAATACGAACCGTGGCAATCGGAATCGTAAAAGTAATGAGAATAGTTCACTTTGAATTGTTGGTCCTATGTGCATGATGTCGTTTAGTGAAAGTCCAGACGAGGTTTTTGACGAGGCATCAAATATTACCCGTAACTTAGTGGTACTGTTTGAATACGCAGTGGTGGGGAATTACATAGTTTGGAACTGATGCGTTATCGATGTTAATTTTTGTCATATGCCCTAGTGCTTCATACTCGTCCATGAACTCGATATAGTGCCTTCTTATATCTTCAGCCTTAGATAACCGTCATTCCAAAGCTAAAAACCTGTTCAACGCTATCTCTCTGGAGTCGCCAAGTCTAGATGGATCTTCATGAAAATGTGGTTTAACAACATACCTGCCTTCATTGTTCCTCCGCTCAACCATTTGACTAAGGTTGTCGTCGTCTTCGGTGCCATTGCCACATGTCCCTGTTTCAATGGGGCGGTGACGTTCACCCGCTTTTGCCGCTACTATCCAACCGAAGACTGTATTCTGAAGATTAGAAAGATTTTCTCCTAAACGAATTTGCCCAATCGACCATAGTTGATGATAGAATTCAGCCCCAAGTAGTTTGTCGATCCTTTCGGGCTGATTGAATGCTAGATCTGCTAGTGGGATATTGATTGGTATCGGCCATCTAGTGATGTTGATATACTGAGATCCCTCAAACCGTGCACTAAAGTTATTGATTTTTGAATGCAGGTTGACATTGATGCGATGCCGAGATTCTCTTCTTCCATTACCAATGCCTTGTATACACATTGGGGTGATTCTGGGAGACATGCCTAATTTTTTCATGATTCGGGCTGTTACTAGATTGACTTGAGAACCTGAATCCAAGATGGCTTTGCAGTTTATCCCTTGTCCATTGTTTGCTTTAAGACGAACTATTGTAGTGCTTAGGAGTACGTTATGATGAGAATTCGGCTTCTTGCATGCTGCCAACGATACCGAGTGATTTGTATTTTGTTGTTGTGGTGTATTGATTGAATGAAAGTGGTTTGTTGAGGGTTTGGAGAGTTATCCAAATTTAGAAGCGTGTTGTGTTCTCGATTGCATTTGAGGCACTTTCTTGACATGCAATCACTTAAAGTGTGCCCAATCTTCTAACAGTTTATACAGCGTTTGTTTTTTTTTTAATGTATAATAAGCGTTCCTCTACCTTGAGTTGCAAGAACTGCTTGTAAGCTTACAAGGGATGTGTTCCCTGACCACAACATTTGCAAGGGGTGCTCTCTTTTGCCCCCGGCCTGATTGCCTCCAACGATTGAAAATGAATTTCCAGAAAGTTGAGGAATTCCATGACTGATTGCAGTTCCTTAGGCCGTCTTAAGGATTGTTCGTACAGGATGCGTGTATTCGAATCCAGCTTCTTGACAAATAGATGAAGAAGCAATGGATCCCATGTCGAGACATCTATGCCAAGATTGCTTAATGCCACTAAGCATTCTTGTGTGGTATCATGCAATCCTTTGATTGGCGTAGCGGATGCATGTGTTTGGGCTGGTTGTCTAATGATTTTTTGTATTAAGGTTGTCGTCAATCCTCTGACGTTGTTGTAGCGATCTTGAAGAGTTAACTTGCAGTGTTGTAGTTTCCATCACTCAATGTTAAATGACGAATGAGATTCTCGGCTTCGCCCGATAGATTTGTTTTAAGGTACCACAACATCTGTACCCTTGGTATTTGTTGCTTGTCCACCATCTGCGTGAATAAGTCGAAGAATTGCCTCCATTGGAGATAGTCACCATCGAATTTCGGAATGGTGACCTTTGGTAGAGATATGTTGTTTATACTAGCTGCATTGTGACCAACAGCGTTTGTAGTTCTATGCTGACACTTTATCGAAAGTGAAGTCAGTTGAGTTTGCACTGCCTCCTCTAATTCGAGATATTGCTCGTGGTTGTACCCGACACTTTCCGGGTTATCGTGTGCTCCCCAAATTGCGTAGTTCAGGGTTGCGGCTTGTTGCCATAGTTGATCAAGGGTACTAAACTTGATCTCGTAATGTTGCTGTGGGTGATCGTCTGTGTTATTCTTCCAATACGGATAGCAGATCTTCCTCAGGCATATACTTTTTGCTGTTAATCATTGATGCCTTCCAATTCCAAGCAATTTCTTATGAGCGCCAAGCTTCTTAAGAAGTACAGACTTACTCGGCCTGCGTTTCGGGTTGGATACCAATACGTATTAACCTCAACATCGGTATCTAAATTCGTTTCGCTCTCCATAGTTAATTAAAATAATAAATTAAATGAAATGTTAACTTTATGAGTTGAAGGGGGTTCAGTGACTCGGCCACTAATTTTAAAGTAGAACTTTTCGTTGGCGGCAGAAATGTGCCAGACGCTGAGTCTGCGAATCACCTCTGCAATCACAATTATTTATTTAATTAATTTACAAAAATGTTTGTGTTTTATATTGCATCCCACTTATTGGAGTATACCTATTGCATTTCAAAATGCTTCGCATAGCCTTATTCTGCAGTTTTTGCAATCCCTCTATTTGCCTTTGATTGCAGCATGTATAAATTATATTTGCACAATATTCAAAATGAGGCTTTATCATACGATTTTTGCTGTAAGATTGTTTAAACTGCGTCTAATATGCTTGAAAAATGCAATTTTTTTTTCCCTATTTGGGGCGCTGAGCACCGCTAGCCACGTGAAGAATATCTTCCAAAATTGTTCAATTCCGTCCATATTTTATTTCAATAAAATAACGTTTTGAAAAAATTATATTCAAAATAACATTATTTGTTCAATATTTATCTGCAAGTATATGAATATAGTGAACATTTTCTTTAGGATTTACGAGTGAGAAGTTTCAAAACAATTAGCGTGGCAGACGACATCACATTTTCGGCATTCCTTTGTAGTATTTTTATGGCATTGGCCACAACGTATCTGAGTAATACATAAATTAAATGACCAGCCCCATCTAGGCGAACATCATCTGGTACCCTTTTCCTTGAGATTGGGTTCAATGGACGGCCTATAGAGCGAGCCGGTGCGTACCTTCCCAGAAACGTTGTTACAACAGACCTGATAAAAGCGAGGTAATCGAGATGCCCCTTCTCTTGGCCAGCTGGTGATAGCCTATACAACCGGAAAGCGTAATTCATAAATGCGTTCAAGGGCCAAACTGAAAGTTGCCAATACCATTTTTTTTTATTTGTACTAACGCGGCAGCAGCCTTTATTCTGATCAAAGCGATCAACTCCGCCCATATTTTTATTATACATTTGTACGCAGAAAGGCTGTTGAATCGAGATTTTCTTCTTCTGGCTGCTTGACCAATGCTGTGCGGATCCCTTTGGTGTGAACCCTTCGCAGGTTGATGCTACGGTATCAACGTTTTTATCATTGTACCGAACCAGAGTCACGCCTGATGTTTCATCAGTTACTTGATGATAGCTACCACGCTCCTTTTTCTTTATTTCTGTTACTGCCTTCACTGGCGCAGTTTCTACACGATTTGCTCGTATTGTGCCTGTCCCCTGATGACCAGATTCCTTCAAAGCTGTGAGCAATCTAATAGATGTAAAAAAATTGTCGATGTAAACATGAACCGGGGAACCCGTAGGCAATTTGGCAACTAAGTTCGTAACGACAGATCCTCCAACACCTAGATCAGGATTAGTGTTGCCTGTGCTAGCCACTTGTAAATCAAATTCTTTCCATTTTCTTATTTCTATGGCCTTCTTTTTTCTTATTTGCTTTTTAGCCGTTGAACTGGATGCGATCTCCGATAGAGGTACGCCATCATCATCGCTTGAATCTTCTTGCCCTATTTTTTCTGATTGTTATGCTGATCCTGATTTCCGCACGCATGAAAGTTGCGCCTCAGCCCGAAGTTGATGGCCTGTCAAATGATTCAAATCTCGCAGAAGCACATCTTCCTCGTCACTATCACCATCACTCAACATATGGTTGTGGGGGTGGTGTATAGATGGTACCTTCAACAATGTCATCTTCTCCAGTATGTCTACAATTTGAGCTAAACACAACCTTAATCAGAAATAGTTTAAAATTCAATTGTAAATATAACACATTATTACACAAACGTAAGTTATAGTTAGGTACTACAATCAATGTAAAAAATATATAAAACCTATGATATGAACTTTGAAGTTAACGTGCGAGTTCGCGCTCAGCTATAAAAAATGGCTCTTTAAATCTATATCTCAACAGAAACAATCAATTTATGACAAAAAAACTCGTTGCAAATAGATCAATCAATAAAACAAACTTCTTTACATAGTCTTTCTAGTAATAAAATAATAAGAAATTTACTTTTCACTGCGCGACATCTTGAACACCACACTTGCACTTTTTCATTTGTCAAATGTCAGCAAAGCCAAAACTTTTTTCGGTGTTGTCAATATATAAACAAGGGGAATAGTACCGTTTAAAATGAAAACATTGCTTTTGTTCGACACAGATAATAAATAATTTGCCGTTTTAAAAATGGGGCGTGAGCACATACGGTTTAAGGTGTGCGTATAATTCTTCCGCATCTTCATTATCCATTACACCGGCCAAGAAGTTTAATGAATTCCCGAGAATGTTAATAAGGCCTCTCCTCTGTCGTTGGGATGATTGTGTTTATATTTTCTCGTAGTTGATAAAGTTCTCTTTGTAGCAATTCTAAATTTTCATCTATTTAGCTGTAGGGCTGTTATGTTTGCTTCTATTATATTAGTTATTTTAACGTATTCATCCAAATTAATTGCATGAATGGATCTAACGTATTCGTTTACAATTAGTTTTTCTTCTAGTTTCTGTATTACGTAACCATTGTTGGTATAAATTGGGGTTACTTCAACTCTTTGAGCCGCAGACTGGGAAATTATGATTATTATTATGGTTATCATTTCCTTTGTAACAAGGTGATTCACTGTTATCTTCGTGGATGATGAGCTGGAGCTTTGACTGGATTCGATCTTGGAACACTTGAGTTATTGGAGTAACACTATTGAAAACGAAATTTATTGTTTCAAACTTGGAACGTTTGAGCAATTTATTCTATTTTAATTCTAACTTTAAACGCCTGAAAATAAAATTTTAACCTTTATTTTTTTTTGGTTAGTTGAAATCAAGCTTGATACGCTTGAAAATCAAACTATTAATTAAAGATAATAAATTTTTACTTTTTATCTTTTGGCCGTTTTTCCCAACTGCGCCAGAAATAGTGTGTACTTCAAGAGCTTTACCGAAGTAGAGTTAGAATCCGGATATAGCAATATTCAACCCCAAGTATTCTATGTTCTTAATGCTCTCTATAATTTGCCCATTAATTTCTGTTGCTCTCAGTATATATGTTTATGTCCATGCGTTTCGTTTTCTGTTCATTTAATTTTTAACTTATTCATTTTTAACCAAATGGTAATATGTTCTATGTCACATTTAATTTTATTTCTACATTCTTCTTAATTTCTTCCTTCAGCATTTATAAGAGTGTCGTCTGCTTATAATACGATTTTACATTTTGTTATCGAATTAATAACCTAGTATTGATTCCTGTGGTACCCCAAGTTCGATTGCGTTGCTTTCCGATACTTTATTTTTAACTTTTGTTCTTTGTCTTCTGTCCGTTAAGAATGTCTTACACCATCTAAGTTCTGTATACCATAGTTGTGTAGTTTTTTTTATCAATATTGAATATAATAATAATAAGAAGAACGTACCACATACAGCTTTGTAAATTTTGAAAACGCGTTAACAATTAGAAATACATGCTTTTTTTTTTTGATGCTTTAGGGGTCACTGGACCGTAATGATCTACGTGGACCATATCGAAAGGAACATAACATTTCGGTGCATAATGTAAAAACCCTTGGTGTTTACCACCCTTCGCTGAGTACACAATTCATTTGAGACTGTTGGAGATCGAAATAAAAAATACGTCCGCTTGTCTTAACGTTTTATTCCAGAATAAGAAAATATGTATAATTTTGTTTGTGAGATAATAGACGGTGTTGCCGTTTAAACATATTTGCTAAGAATGTAGTTTGTACACAATCAAGTATTATATTTCAACATTCTCCCTCAAATCTACATTTTATCATTATCAAAAAAAAAAAAAAAGGAAAATTATATACATAAATATTCCCATGTTATTAATAACTGATTAGAAAATCCTAACATTTTAACAAAATGAGTATGTTTATTCTTTCTCAAAATTTTCGTTAATATGTCAGCAATCATATTTTCAGTACTTATATATTTTAAATTCATAATTGATTTTTCAAAAAGCTCTCGTACAAAATGAACTCTAATGTCAATATGCTTGCTTCTAGCATGAAAAACAGGGTTTTTAACTGCTGAGCACTGTGGTTATTGCCATACAACACTATCGGTTCCGAAACTAAATCCTTGAAGCCGATATTGATAATCGGGTTGCGCAAATAGACCAGTTCTTTTGAAGCAGATGAAAATCCCATGTATTCTGCTTCGGTACTGCTTAAGGCGACTGTTTGCTGTTTTCTGGATTCCCATGATATTGCGCATCCCGCTAGTAGAAAAACATACCCACTAAACAAACGCCTATCGTTGCAGTCACCACCCCAATCAGCATCAGCATACCCAGTAAGCTTAGCCCCAGATTTTCTGAAAATAAGTTTGTAATTTATACTATTAAACAAGTACCTCAGCAAATGTCGTGCTGCTACAAAGTGCTCGTTGTGTGGATCCATGTTGAACTGCGATAATTTTATCACGGAATGAGATATATCAGGTTGGGTTGTAACGCTGATGAAATTTAAGGAGCCCATAAGAGAATGGTACATCTTGATGTCGACGCAATTCGGACAATTCTCACACTTGCTTAACTTCGCTCCTGGGTCTAATGGCGTACACACATTTTTACATTCATTCATTCGGAACTGTCTCAAAATATCCTTTATTAGTTGTTGTTGTCCTATTTTGATTAAACCTCTCTCATCATCCCTCTCGAACTCCATCCCCAAAAAGTGACTCAATGCTCCTTTATCTGTTATCATGAATTCCGCTTTAAATTTTTGCTTTATTTCATTTAAATCGCTCTCTTCTTTAAACGCCAAAAGAATATCATCCACTTATACAACTAAAATGTTTAAATATCCAGCTTTCTTTAACCCATATATGCCCAGAACTTTTTTTTCTTTTAAAACTCGTCATGTTTGGTTATTATGGTCTATATGCATGTATAAATAAGTTCATTAACTCAGTTTAAGGTTTGCTTAACTTAGAAGTGTGTTTTGGGCATGGGTCATAAACGACCCCTTGGGCACATATGCTTCCTTTATGCTAGAAACGAATTGAGGCAAAAAACGATGTGAGAAAAACGCAACAAGTAAAAACAAACATATTTTTATTTCAAATATTACATATTATACATACAACAGATATTTGTATACTTTTTCAAAGATCTGAATAAGTAAATTTCAGACATGAAATTCAACAAAACATTTTGTCATATTTTTGTTGTCTTATTTTTACAAACAGCACATCGTCTGCGAATTTGGCCTGTAAGAATCAGATGATCGGAAGATGATTTTCGAACTGAAGCAGGAACTGTTCTAGCAACATTTTGCACGGGTCCAGGTTGTGATCTCATTGTTCCGTGTTTCAAAAGTAAGGACCTGGCAATACTACGACGGAATTCAAGAGTGTTGACATTTGCCGCATATGATTTGGCGAGCAGGGCAGCATTATTTACTGCTACATCGATTAGCCAAAATAATATAGGCATGTACCACTTTTTGCCTCTTATACCAATGCGATATGTTCCTACATTGGCATCAAGTCGATCTACGCCTCCCATATATTTATTATACTGGCTAATGACATTTGGTTGATCAATATCTATTCTTGCTTTAGCCGCCACCGAATATCTTTTGGCTTTTTGTACCGGATGAACGCCGTACTCATTCGACAACAATGTCACCACACTATTATCATTCCACCTAACAGCACATATGTTGTCATTAGTGTCAAGCTTGAAATCATAAAAACCCCTTTGTTTTTTCTTGCAAAGCTTAACATCCAAAAGAGGACAATTGTCAACTCGATTTTGGCGAACTGTTCCAGTGACTTTTACATTCTTTTCACTCAAATTGCTGAGCAGCATTGGAGATGTAAAAAAATTGTCGCAAAATACTGAAAACAAAGTATCCGGATACGTTTTCTGTATGATCCTAGTTAGCTTCGTAACAACGTGCTCACCCAGCCCTATTCCTGCATCCGTTCTTTCAGACCGGCCTTGATACAAATCTACTTGCAGACAGTATCCTAAGCGTGTAGCTGCCACCCAAGCTTTGAAACCAAAGCGAATGGGCTTACCACGAATATGTTGTTTACAACCATGTCTACCATAATAAGGTATCATGGACTCATCAATGCTTATATTTTTCTCAATTGGAGCATACAACAGAAATTTTTGATTCAAAAGGTCAAATAGCGAACGAACCTTGCCCATTTTGTCACCTTGAGGTAGATTTTCGTTATCTGCGACATGTAAATAACGAAATATCTCTTCAAATCGATTGCGCCGCATCGACTTGGACACAAGGACGTTGTGTGTGTCTTCATTCACTTCCCAATACATTCGACGTCTTGGAAGTGGTGCCTAGCCACTCAAGATGAGGATTCCCATAAAACAATATATTTCGCTGCATGTCACAGTAAAACTAATATTATGGTTACTTACTGCATACTTTACGGTATTTTTGACTATGTGCATTATTATGTCTTTACCCATGAAAAGCTCGAAAAAATCGAGAGGCTCGCTATCATTTGAAACCGTTGTTATAGAGCGGGATAGGGGATACTGCCATTCATTGTTATTTGGTGGTAAATCTGAACTGATCCACTTGCGAGGCCTTTTATTTATCCGTTGATATTTACTTGTAGTTGGAGGGATATTTGGTTCACCATTTTCAGGATCTTCATTGCAGTGTGAATTTATAATCAATTCAGCAGGAGCAAGTAACTGCGCCCTGTTGAATCTGTCAGCATCAATATCTTCTTCACCACCTGAATCACCATCGGATAATGCACCATCTCCAGGAGGATCGACATAGACATCAACTTCCCGAATATTGTTATCATCCCCTAGTGCATCGATAATGTCTAGTATTTCGTGGGTAAGGAGACTGCGACGATACCTGAAAAGTTCAATATGTAGCAACTCAAATGCCCATGGGGTCGTTTTTGACCCATGCAATGTTCACCGTAAAACTCTCAAGTAATAATAAAGGCAATCAGTTTCTGTACATATGTACAGATCAGACTAACATTCTTGTAATAAATACATCAATTTTACGGCGAAAATATAAAATACTTACATTTTAGAACTACAAGTCAACAATCTTTCACCACAACAGAATACTAACTTTTGTAATTGCTTTTTTTTTAAACGAGTTGAACAATAAATTCAACGCCTACCTTTTCAAAGTATCATATACTAAATAAACTATATTTCTTTGCAATTCTTCATTTGTGTTATTGTTTACATGACTATTTGCAGGGAAAAGGTAAATGGGTCGTTTTCGACCCACTGGGCATATATGGGTTAATGTATTCACACAATTGTTATACGAAGAACAGACAAAACCAAGATTGGTTAGAACGTGATTTAATTTCTGATTCCATTGCCTTCCGGATTGTTTAAGGCCGTAAAGTGCCTTTCTAAGCTTGCAGAGCTTTTGTGCATATTTTTTGTTAACGAAATATTGGGGTTGCTCCATATAAACATCTTCGTCCAACTGTCCATTTAGGTAAGCGCATGTGCATCTAGTGGATGCAACAGTAAACCGTATTCCACTACCAAAGCAATCACCAAACGAATTGTTGAATATCTGGTAACTGGGGAAAACGTCTCACTATAATCCACACCGTACTTTTGGCTACATCCCTTGGCCACCAAACGCGCCTTGTACCTCACAATCTCACCAGATTTGTCCTTCTTTAGGCTAAAAACCCATTTTGATTTGATTGGTTTGCGGCCATGGGGTAGATCTATTAGGTCGCACGTATTATTCACTAGCAACGAATGATGTTCTTCTTGCATGGCTTGAGCCCATTTTTGTGAATCGCTTGAATTTAGTGCTTCCTCCACGGAATTCGGACTTTCTTTATCATTTTTTTCGGTATTCCGCATGAAACTTAGTGAATTCGACCTTCTTTGCGATGATGCGTCCACGATTCTATTTGCAAAACATTGCGCTCTGTGTCTTCCACTTCTTTTCGAACAAGGTGTGTTACTTCTCCTCTTCTTGCTTTCTTTGAAGTTCGGGAATTTGCAGAGTTAGAACCATCATTGCATACATCAGCAACAACATCAAGGCCTTGATTGCATGTTTCTGTGATAGCATCCGCGTTGTCATCACTAGAAACATCCTTAGTAGTGTCATCTCCAGAAACAGTTCCTTCAACTGCAAGAAAATCTTTTAAATCTTTACTATTTTGACTACTTATACCTTCTGTAATAATCGTTTCAAAGTCGTATTCTTCCAAATCCTTTTTGTAATTTGAAAGTGAGTTGTATTTAGAAATGCATTTTTCTAATGGATTCTCAATAAATTTAACGTCGCGACTAATTCTTATAATTCTTTTTTCACGATCATAAAGGCGATAAGCTTTAGACTCAGTTGAGTACCCTACCATTATACATTCTTTGCCCTTCGGGGAAAACTTCGAGTTACCTGGTCGTTTATTTAGCACAAACGCTTTGCATCCAAAAATCTTGAAAAGGGACACGTTCGGCTTTTGTCCAAACCATGCTTCATATGGGGTTTGGGTTTTTAATTGTTTCGTTGGCTATCGATTGCGGATATAAACTGCTGTATTAATAGCTTCTCCCCAAAATGATTCTGAAAGATTTGTGCCCAAGAGCATAGAGCAAGCCATTTCTAACAGGGTTCTATTTGCCCTCTCTGCTACCCCATTTTGCTGCGGAGTATATGGACAACTCAACTGGTGTGTAATACCACAATCATTTAAAAAGTCTTTAAGTGCAGTGTTTACATATTCCTTACCATTGTCAGTTCTTAAAATTTTAATTTTGTTTTCCTTTTGTTTCTCGACAAATTTTTCGAAATGTTTAAAGCAATTAAGCACTTCACTTTTATTCTTCAAAAAATAAACAAAAGTCATACGGAAATAATCATCAATGAAAAGCACAAAGTATTTCGCACCACCGTTTGACACATTCCTCATTGGACCACATATATCAGAGTGAATCAAATCCAACGCACGACTTGTTCGGCTCTCACGGCCCTTAAATGGCAAAATACACATTTTTCAAATTTCAGCCATTATGTTTTCATTAAACTTTGTTACACTTACTCCACGGATCATATTTGATTAAATAATGTTTTAAGGTCATGAACGTTAAGATGGCCGAAGCGTTGATGCCACAACTCATAATTTTTATTTGCATTCAAGAACATATTTTTCGTTTTTTTCAAAAAATATATAAACTTCACTTACTTTATTTGCATTTACTAATGTTCTCCCCGAAGCGTCATTAATACGATAAACGCTTCTTTCAAAGACTACTTTGTTACCAGCAGCAGTGGCTTTACTTATCGAAATAAAATTCATTTTTAGTTCCGGTGCAAATAACACGTCATTTCAAATAATGGCATTTGGTTTGGTTTGAAAAGGTTTCTTCTTTTTACTTCGAATATACAAAGCATGTTCACTGCTATCATTTGTTTCATTTCTCCCTCGCCGGTGTCCCTCTTCCAAAAGTTTAATTTTCAAAGAAGAAGAATTCATCTCGCAGATCAATATTTAATTCTTTTATTTTTTCAACTGCACTGAAGAAATTATTTAGGTGTTCGTCTATATTTGTACCTTCTTACATTTTTAATTCAAGGAGTTGCTTGAACAGCGTCACCTTCCTTGCTGGCCCCTCTGGCTTATGCACTTTTTCCAAGCACTTCCACGTCTCCGCGGACGTTTTACAACTTTTTATATAGTTCAATTGCGAGGGCCTTACGCACAAAAAAATTATCGCAAGTGCCTTTTTATCTTTATTATACCAATTATTTACGACTGAAGCCTCAGCTTCGGATTCTGGTTTTAAACTTAAACCCGCGACAAAACTCCACAATCTGAGGATTAACACACTTTTAATTAAATTTTTCCACGAATCATAGTTAGATCCGTCTAACTTTTCAATTTGGTATACTGAAGACATTTCAAAACCGCGTGGGACCTTTGTTGAAGATCGAAATAAAAAATACGTCCGCTTGTCTTAACGTTTTATTCCAGAACATGAAAATATGTATAATTATGTTTGTGAGATAACAGACGGTGTTGCCGTTTAAACATATTTGCTAAGAATGTAGTTTGTACACAATTAAGTATTATATTTCAACAGAGACAATTATTTATGTGATTCTGGATTTTTATTTCGCATTTTTGGAAACCAATATGACCTTAACACAGCACTTTTTCGACCCCTACATGTCCCATTTCATTATAATATTTTTTTGCAAAAACTTCCTTCCATACTACTATGCACTAGAGGTGGGTCTTTGACTGATATTCGATCAACGTAACGAAACCGGTTTTCTTCAACCGTTAACTAGTTTTAAAACCAGTTAATTTTTCAACTACTTTCGCGTCAACGAATGGAATTTGTCATTGACGTTTTCCGAGAAGTTAAACCGTTTTCAAGATTAAACTGTTTATCTATCGTTGAAATTTTTGAACTGTTTTAAGTTAAAACGTTAGCTTGATTTGTTCATAATTTAAAACGAAACAGTTTTTTCTTAAACGTGGATGATTGATTTGGTAAATGGACTGTATTTTTTTTCTAACAAATAAAACGCACTGTTCTTTTCGTGTGACACGTTATAAATCGTATGATCTGATCTTTTTACTCCCATATATATAAACAATCTTTCCTTATGTAAGTTAGAACTTAACTAGTTCTTTTAAGATTAAAAAAATATTTTTTTATTTTTTGAGGTGAAGCCTCTTTATTTGTTGAATTGTTGAATTTGAAATCTTAAACTAAACTTAGAATCTAACAATAGCAAACTTAAAACCTAACTTACTCTACTCTATG
Source organism: Orthonevra nobilis (assembly GCA_963555765.1). Classification (NCBI taxonomy): domain Eukaryota; kingdom Metazoa; phylum Arthropoda; class Insecta; order Diptera; family Syrphidae; genus Orthonevra; species Orthonevra nobilis. The sequence continues at coordinate 53,722,474 of OY743226.1, forward strand.
AACCTCTCGTACGTGTCGGAATGCGGACTGTTGCATGCAGGTGGATGGCATTGGGTTACTCCAGACGCTGTGTCAGCATCATGTGTCTCCAGCGTGTTCTGGGCTATGGCAAGTGCTGGTTATGGCTAGTGTTTCGAGTGGGTGGATTGGTATGTGGGTGTTATTGCTTCTGTGTCGTTAACTCTTCCCCTCTAAACTGTGAACGTCCCCGTTTACTGCTTCGTTTAGAAACGCGGTATTTGGTTGATTCGCGGTACTTTTTGTGCTGGTATGTGCTGCTCGTTGGAATTTGATGACCTTGGTACTTGGATTGAGGTATTGCTGTTGTTGTTGTTTTCAACATAAGCTTCTTGTTCAGACCTTGGTTTCCTCTTCTTTTTTGTAATAAGGATTGCCAAAAGAATACTGATTATAACAAGTGATGTTAGACGTAGATTGATTGTTGTCCCCCACTTGTTTTTGATTTGCAGTGTATCGATATATCTGGTATTATTGATGTTCAGTTCTTTCATCATCTCAAGCGAAAGCGATTCCTCCAAGCTAGTATGTTTAACTTCAGGTTGTGGTATTGCGGGTAGAGGCTTTTAACTATGTAATTCATACGATGAGTACTTTTCTTTTCCAATTGTAATTGTTGTTTTGCTAAATTGAAGTAAAAATGTTCCGGTGAGATTTAGGGTGCCTTCGGTGGTCTGTACGGATCCGTTAAAATTATAAAGCATCAATGTGCCGGGGATAATTTCTTCTATTTCGGCTTTGTGTTGATTGTTGATTCTAGTGCATTTACTTGGGCGACTACGTAGTAGGTTCGGTATACAGGTGCTATTAGTTAAATCTATTAAATTTGTATGGTTACATATTGTTAATCTATTTATTGTATTACATTTTGTCTTTTTTCCAAATATATTTATCTTACAGTCTTAAACATTTTCATATAGTATTTGGTTAACATAATTCATTTTTTTCACTGGTTTTATTATTATTTCTTTACAAGTTTCTTTTCTTGTTTTAGGTAAGTTTATAATATAGATTAATGTTGAGCCATTTGAGGGTATTTTTGTTTCGGCAAACTCAAGTGCCTCTTGTATATTAATGAACTTTACATTTTCTTTTTCTAAAACATCTCTTAATTTCTTTATTTGATAATATAACGGAGTTTACTATGCCTGCCTTAGACCAATGCAATGTATAAACTATATTCATTAGTTCCTCTAGCTTAAATTTAAGTTGTAATGCTAGTTCATTTATAGGGTTTTTCCCTTTTTTAACAATTTTTATTTTTTCATTAGTTACATTTGAAATTTTAGATATTATGTCGAGTGTTACTCGGTTAATTATTACTTGATCATTATTATTTTGCAAAGCATTGCTTATTTTAGCGTTAATAATTTCGAAATCGGCATGATCCGGATTGCCCGCAATCCACTTCCACGCGGAACCAATAAAGTCTAGTGACCTTTTTGTTTTTATTTTAGGTGGCAATCCTCTGAGGTAGTTTCTCGGGCAGTGGATATCTCGTGTAATAGGAATGGGTGATAGGAGCTGTTGGTAGGTATGTTTTTTTTCATGTCGTCTTCTATCTTGTCAATGATCTTGTTATGCACCTTAAGGTCGATCGTATGGATAAGTCCAAACGTTCCGATTTGTACTTTTGCTGAGCCTGTCTGCACTGCCACCAGTTGTGAATTGGAATAATCCAAGACATTGACTTCTGGTTTCACGACTGCTGCTTGTACAATAAGTCTTATTGTAGAAGAGAAAGAAGAGAAAAATGTCTGGGTTAGCCGTGTAGGCTGAGAAGAGTAGCATGGAAAGACATTGGATTAGTTCCTAATGTGTGATTTGTGGACAATTTTCCCAGATTTAGTTTTTACGGTTGCTTCGAAGTTTTCGTCAACTATTTCTTTCCTGTATTTATTAGTTAGTTTTGAACCTAATCTTTTATTTACCTTAACATAAATTTGGTCACCTGGGTTGTAGTTCTTTATTTCATGGTGTCTTTTGTTTTGAAAGTTTAGGTCCTGTTATTGTTTTTGTTTCAGCTTTTCTATGTCTATCGTCTGGTCCGAAACCGTCCTGCCGAAAAATAAGTCAGCTGGTTTTTCCTTCGTATTGGAATGAAATGAATGATTGTATTCATTCGTCGCTCTCTCTAGTAATTCTTCGAAGTTATTGTTATATGCGTCAGGTTTTATGCACCTCATGATTTCTGTCAAAGTAGAATGGAATCTTTCTACTTGTCCGTTAATTGTGCTTTTATAGGGCTGTGTCGTGAAGACTTGAATATTAAGTTCGTTCTTAAGCATGAACATTATACTGTCCGAATTTAAAGATTTCTCGTTGTCTATAACTATATATTCGGGTACTCCGAATCGAAAAATTATGTCCCGTAGAGACTGTCTTTTGTCTTCAATTGCTTTGGATTTGATGTGTTTTGTCATGGCAAATTTTGTAAATTTCTCTACAGCAGTTAATGCTAAATGCTTTTCTGTCGAAAATATATCTATATGTATGAGATGTCCTGGGTATTTTGGTAATGGCGTCTCAGCCAGTTTTGAGTTATTGGGGTGTCTTTCGTATTTATTCTTCTTGCATGTTGCGCATAGTCTTGTAATTTGCTTAATCTTTTTGGTCATCTGAGTTTATTTTTGTAAAACTTGTCTTCTGTTTTCGTCCGGTCCTCGATGTGCTCTGTTGTGGATTTCTAATATTACCTGATTCTGTTGGTCTTCTGACGGAATGTCTTCGACTTGAATGCGGCTAAATCTAATTCTGTAATTACTAAAATAGAGGGGGTAATTTTTTTGGATCTGGCCCATAACCTCCTCCGTTTTTTTTTCTTTGTTATAAAATGTTTCTGTAATTGTATGCCTATTGAATTATTGGAATGGTGTTTTATACTCGTGAAGAGATGTGTCGCTTTTTTTTTTAGAATAAGCTGGTTTATTAGGGTTTCGGTTAGTTGGATTAGATTATGTGCTGAACTGTCGCTACTATGGATGGTTGCCGTTAAGGCATTGGTGTTAGAAATATTAGGTGCTCTTGATAGGGCATCTGCGACAACATTTGTTCTCCCAGGTTTATATCTGAGTTCATAATCGTACTCTTCGAGAAAGGATTTCCACCTTTTAATTTTGCTATTGTTATTTTTGTTACTTAGGGCAAAAGTTAACGGCTGGTGATCGGTAAAAATGACTACCTTTGCCGATCCGTATAAGTAACGTCTGAGGGAACCGAGGGCGAAAACTATAGCCAGTATCTCATTTTCGTTTGCGGCATAGTTTTCCTCAGTTTGGTTAAGAGTCCTTGAAATGAACGTGATAGGTCTATTGTTCTGTTCTAAAACAGCGCCGATAGCAAAATTTGACGCGTCAGTTGTTAACTGAAAATCTTTTGTGTAATCTGGGTAAACTAAAAGAGTGTCTTCGGAGGCAAGAGTATTTTTTTATTTTATTGAATGCTTCCATCGCTTCTGTGTTTAGGTTCACAGGCTTCTTGCTTGAGATATTCTTTGAAATCCGACCCTCTTCACCTCTAAGTAGAGTAGATAGTGGTTTAGTTAGCTTCGCATAATCTCTGACGAATCGTCTATAGTATCCGGATAATCCCAGAAAATCTAATATGGATTTTACTTTTGAAGGATTTGTTTTGATACCGGTAGCGGAGATAACGAAACTAACGAAACCTAGGAATTCGACTTCTTCCTTAAAAAACTCACATTTGTCCAACTGTACCTTTATGTTGGCGTTTTCTAATGTCTGGAAAATTTGCTGATTTGTGAACCATTTATTTTTCCCTAATTGGGAAAGAACTTCGTTGATTGATGGAATAGGATATCTATCGACTATAGTTACTGTGTTTAGTTTCCTATAGTCGATAACGAGCCTGAATTTCTTTTCACCGGATGCATCGGGTTTTTTTGATACAATCCATACTGGTGAATTGTATGGTGATTTGGATCTCCTTATTGTGCCATTTTGCAGTAACTGGTTTATTTGGGATTCTACTTCTTCTTCGAGAGACATGGGATAAGGGTAATATTTTGAATACGTCGGGGATTCAGTAGACGTTCTTATCTCTCCTTTTACATTAGTAATATACTATAAGTGAGTTTCTGGTCAGGTTCGACGAAAAGATTTGCATGACTTTGAACTAAGGATTCTATTGCTAGCTTATGTTTTTCATCCATGTGATCGGTTCTAATTTTAATTGCGTTTACATCTTGAGTTATACATTGTTTTATTTTTATTCTAACTTTGTTTTGGATTGACATGAATTCCCTATTAACGTGAATTAAGGCTCCTAGTTCTCTAACGCTGTCATGACCAAGAATAGCGTTAAATGATTTTAATGAGGGTAACAGGTAGAATCGTAATTTTGTATGTAAACCGAAAAGACTAAGGTATGTATGATGAGTGATTTTTATGCTTCCTGCCACGGAGTTAGCGTAAAAGCATTTTTCATTTTCTATTGACTTCTTTATTAGATTGGGTTGTATGTAGTTTTTAGTTGACCCTGTATCAACTAAACAACAGAATATGTCTCCACTCTCCGTTCGCCATTCAAAGAAAGGTAACGAATAGTCCGTTATCCTAAAAAATTGACATCTGCGAAATCTAGTGTGTTAGTGGGTTTGTTTGTCTCTGTTAGGTCGTGTTTATAAGAAACAGAAACGATAATTTACTTGTTAAAAAATATCTTTATTTCCGAATAAGTACCAAACATTAATTTGAAGCCGCTGTCTTTTGCGTGGCTGTACTTCAATAATGTTTCGCCGGAACCTCAGATAAAAAATCCACGCGATGTGACTGTGTAGCATGTATTTATTTATATTTTATGCTGATGCAATGTTTGCTTCGCTAAAACGAAATACAATGTATTCTTCGAATTTTTATGCTGTGTCGAGTGTCAATGCACTGGACATTGATTGTGAAAAAATGTGTAGGTTGCGGAAAAATTATTTAGATCACGATAGAAGCGCATGTTCTATCGTGATATAGGGTAAACTTTAAATTATTGTTTTGGGTTTTGTAATAGCTTCTGCTATAACTCCCCCGCGTTAGTTTGAGGCTCCGACGAAATATCTTTTACTTTAACAATTGGTTTTCTTTTTATCCGATATATTATTATAACAATCATTAATATAATACAGATTATTATGCTATGAATGCTAAAACTAGTTACATGTTTGTAGTTATTATTATATGTAATTTTCTCGATTTTCTTTTTATTGTTTACATTATCAAGATGCAATTCTTCTAGATCTATATTAGAAAAGGTTATATTTTCTTTAATTTTGGTTAGAAAGTTTGGTAATACCACATGTACATGAACTGATATTTCGGTATTTATAAATTCAAATCCATTAATATTTATTTTACATTTTTCAAACTTTATTAATTTAGTACCTTCAAGATTCATTTTTAGTTTGTTACAATTTTGCTCTATGTTTGTCTTTCTAAGATTTTTAATTATAACTAGTCCAATTTTAATTTCTTTTAATTCTTCATTCTTGGTCATTGCATATAACAACTGGCTTCTGTCATTTTAATGATATTATTGAAACAATTGTCTCTAATTTCAATAAGATTTTTCTTAAGATTATCTTTTATTTCGTGACTATACATATTGTCGTCGCCCCGCTCTTTGCCCCGTTCAAATAAAACGCCCCTTTTGAAGTTCACGTTTAATTCATGTCAGGGAGAGTTTATTTTCTAAAAGGAACTTATTAATAATTGTTTTGACAATGTTTGAATACTTACTTATTGGTGACTCTTGGCAGGCGGCAGCGGCTGGCGATGACAAAGGCAAATGGCGAAATAAAATTCGAAGGCAAATGAATTCAAAGGCGCGCGCTGTCATTTTGACAAGCCGCATTAAATGTCAATGAAATTCGTTCTGTTCGCTTCCGCCTTCCAAGAGCCACCAATATCACATGTTCACACTATTCATTTCTCGACATCCCACCCCCCGTGAGGAGCACGAGTCGAGACTCCAGCCTCACTAACATCTAATACGGCGAGCCTCACCGCTGGCCTTCGCAGCACCCCTGAGGCAGTCTTTACGTCGGCGGAACGGACCTGTCCGTCTGGCCCCGGGAATACTCTGATGATCCTGCCCCGTATCCATCCACTCCTCTGTTTGGTGACGTCGCAATCCAGTACTAGGTCCCCAACTTCTAACGGCGGCACCTTTTGGAACCATTTGCAGCGTCTTGTTAACATCGGCAGATACTCACTTATCCATCGATTCCAAAAACGGTTCTTCAGCTGCTGACTCACCTTCCACCGCTTTCGAAGACACAATGCCCGTTCGTCTATGGGCCCTGGTGTTTGAGTTGAATTCGGGACCCCTAGAAGGAAGTGGTTTGGCGTAAGGGGTTCCTCATCTTCGGTCGTGATCGGCAAATGTGTCAGCGGCCGACTATTAATGATGTTTTCGGCCTCCATTAGCGCACTATACAGGACTTCAACCTTTGGCGTAACCTCCTTGAGCGTGTATGCTAAAGCTCTCTTCGTTGACTGGACAAGTCGCTCCCAGCATCCTCCGGCGTGTGGATTCAGCGGACAATTGAATACCCACTCTATACCAACTGATGAGAGTTCCGCTTTGATGGCCTCGTTGTCGAAGATGTCGCTGGTTAGTAGCTCTTTACTTGCTCCTAGAAAATTCGTCCCGTTATCGGTCCTGATTCGTAACGGAGTTCCCCGGCGGTTGACGAAATTGCGGATGCATAAGATACACGCATCTGTGGACAGATCAGCCGCTATCTCCAAATGAACGGCTCTTACGGTAAGACATGTAAATAGCGCGATCCACCGCTTCTCAGTTCGACGGCGTATAGCGACGTTCACGGGCCCAAAGTAATCAAGGCCGGTAAACGTAAATGGTCGGACGAAAGGAGTCACCCGATCCTCTGGAAGCTGACCCATCAACGGGGATTGCGGCTTGGCTCTCCGAACTCGACATAACTGACATTGACTTTTCGCAACCTTCACAGCAGAACGAAGTCCTACCACCCAAAATCGGCGTCGTATTTCATTCACTATGGTGTCGTCATTTTGGTGACGGAACCGGCGATGATAGTCACTAACGAGGAGCTTTGTTACTGGATGGTCTCTAGGCATTATCACAGGGCGTCTGGTTTCGAAAGGCACTGTTGTAGCGGCGTCGATTCGGCAGAGTGTTTGAGCGGGATGTGCTTAGCAGATACTTCGGACGGATCTCCTCCCTCGATACGTGGTCGGAAATGTCGTTTGGTTGTTGGGGCCACTCTGACTCGGGCATTCTCAGGAAACTTGGCCCCTTTATCCATTTATTGTTGCTGTGGAACTGCTGTGAGTGACTGCCACGGGTAGCGTCATCAGCTGGATTGGATTTTGAAGGCACCCATCGCCACTGAGCGGCTTTGCAGCTCTGCAGGATCTCCGCTATGCGGTACGCAACGAACTCTTTATGGCGGCGGGGGTCTGATCGTAGCCAGTGTAGAACAGTCTTGGAATCGGTCCAATAGATTCGATTAGCTGAGGGCAGAGTATGGCATTCGACGACGGAGTTGCACAGCCTCGTCCCAAGTATCGCTGCGGACAATTCTAAACGAGGTATGGTTAAAATTTTGTTAGGACTTACTCTGGTTTTGCCGCAGACGAATGATACGTGGATCTCCCCATGATGCTCGATGCGAAGGTATGTAGCGGCACTGAATGCTTCTTCGCTGGCATCCACAAACGTGTGTAGGTCCACCCGGGCGGCGATGGTCATGTAACAACTGTGACATCTGGGAACCTTAAGTGCAGTTAAGCTTGGCATCTGGGACTTCCATTCCTTCCAACGTGTGAGTGATTCATCGGGTATTGGCTCATCCCATCCAATCCCAATATGCCAGATTGCTTTCAATATCAGCTTTAACGGAAGCGTGTAGTTGGCTATCATCCCAAGGGGATCGAAGACGGACATGGTGAGGCTGAGGAATTCCCTCTTGGTCGGGCATCTGTTTTCTGTGATGATGTCCTGGCTTACTCGGGCGAAGTTCAGACGAAACATGAATACGTCCTCCTCACTGTTCCAACATAGACCCAAGACCTTATCGTTCATGGAGGCTTCCAAGTCCAAGCTGATCGTTTTGCCGGAACTACCTGTCTCAATGGCGCGCGACAGGCTATGCAGAACTTCTTTGGAATTGGATGTGAAGTCACGCAATTCAAACCCCGCATCACGATGAATATCGATGACTGCTTTGGTGACAATGATGGCTTCTGTCACACTTTCGAAACTATGAACGTAGTCGTCGACATAATGGTGGCTTACGATGGCTTCAGTGGCTCTTGGATGCGTATCTCGGAACCTCTCGGCATTAAGGTTCTTCACGTAGTTCGCTGAGCAAGGGGAGCAGGCGGCTCCAAAGGTCATGACCCTCATGACGTAGGTGTCTATCGGCTTCCCTTCTTCCTCTCGCCAGAGGAAACGTTGGGAGTGTTCATCTTCTGGGCGTATCAGTATTTGGTGGAACATTTCTCTTATGTCTCCTGTGACTGCGAAGGGTCGTAACCGGAAGTTGAATAGCACCTTTACTAACGGCACGTTGTTGTCCGGTCCCTTCAGCAAAGCAGAGTTTAGAGATACGCCTTCAACCTCAGCAGCAGCGTCGAAAACCAGTCGCACCTTACCCGGCTTGTTGAGGTTTTTTACTCCGAAATGTGGAAGGTACCAAGTTCTGGGAGTTAATGTACCTGCTTCAGACGACGTTAACTTCACTGCATATCCCTTTTTTACGTAACTGGCGATAGTATCTTTGTATGTGGCACTAAAATCGGGATCCCTTCGCTTTCTGGCTTCTAGGTTGAAAAGTCTTTTCTTGGCCAGTTCATAGCTGTTCGGTAACTGGACTCCATCTTCTCTCCATAGCAGGCCAGTCTGGTACCGTTTCTCCAACCTTTTCGTGGTGTTGCTCAATAAGTGCGAAGCTCTTTTGTCACTCTCTGATGCTGGTTTCTCCGTTGGTTTTCTTACACCGAAGCTTTCGATGCAAAAGTATTCTTCCACGAGCTTATCCAATCGTTCATCACGTTCACGAGCCTGGTTACTGCAAAGTACGACATTTTCTCTCGGGTCTTCTCCTTGTCCCGACGGCAGTGCACCGTATGCGACCCACCCTAATTGAGTACGCACAGTTATCGGTCCCTTTTCCTCAGAGAAGATCACTTCTATTGGCGCTCCGAGATGGCTGTTATCTAGTCCTATTAATATCTCTGGTCTTGCGTTGTTGTAGTTGGGCAGAGAAATATCTGGGCGGCAATGCAGAAACAAGTCCGAGGCGGCGAACGTTTGAGTGGGTAAGCAAAGTTCATCGACAGTCTGAACTTCACTCAGTTTGAACCTTTTGGCATCTTCCAGGTCGGCACTCACCTCCTCATCAACAGCAAAGGATCTCTTTTTTTCTGGCTTGTCTCCAATCCATCGCAGATGCAAGTCTTTGGGCTTTCCGTTGAGTCGGAGACGTTTGGCTAGTTCCGAGCTCATGATTGTGACGGATGACCCTTCATCGAATAGGGCGAATGTTCGAATTGTTACTTCTTTGTTATAGATCCTGATAGGCAGAACTCTGAAGAGGATCCGTGCGCTTCTGGTATCGTCGCAGCTCAGCAAAGGCCTTCGAGGTTCCAAACTTGCCCCCTCTCCGGCTGATGACTTCGTTGGTGAATCGGTTTCGTGAAGAGACTGGTGGTGCATTCTTCGGCAATCACCAATGGCACACGATCGTTTTGTGCGACAGGCCCTTATGTTGTGCCCAAACCTCAGGCATCCGAAGCATAGATTGTGTCGTTTCACGAAATCCCATTTAGCTGGTGTTTGCAGTTTGGTGAAGCTGCTACATTCTGTCACTGCATGCGGCGTTCCCTCGCAGTAACGGCACATCCTTCTTCATCTTCTTCATCCTCCTTGACGAGTCGCTCTGACTTGATGATGATAGCCGCTGTGTGGGGGTTACGATGCAAACCAGTCTAGCTACCCGGTTTATCCACTCGCTGAAGTGCTTGACTGTGGGGTATGGTCGTATACAAACACTGCACTGTGCCCACTCTAACCTTTTATGCATCGGCAGCTTTCCGATCAGTTCGTCCAATAAGGTTGGGTTTGCCAAGTGCTGGTGCATTCCACTTGCTTCTAGGAACACAGTAAGATTTTGCACTTTTGTAGCGAATGGCACTATCAGCTCCAATTTGTTATCCGGTATCGGTGCGAAACCCCTCACCTTCTTAAGTTGACTCTGTACGAGGCACTCTGGACGTCCGAAACGAAACTCCAGGCTGGACATCACTTCGTCCACATTGTTTGGGTGGATGAGCAGAGCCTCGACTACGTCCCTGGCCTCTCCTCTTAAGCTTTTGTGGAGACGGAACATGTTCTCCAATTTGCTGTAGCCGCACATGTTTGTGGATTCCACATATGCTGTGCAAAACATAGGCCACTCTTCTGGGCTCCCACGAAACTCCGGCAAATCGTGCAGCTTTCGTTGTGATCCATATGAGGCCGGTGATGAAGATGATCCTTGAGGGCGATATGGCTGCTCGGCTGCTGAGGTAGGAATTTGGTTTTGGTGTTGTATTGTCTGAAGACCATTCAGAGGTGGTAAGAAAGTCGGCGTACTGCTCTGTTGACGATGGGCTGAACTTGCTGTTAAGATCTGCGGAGACGGCGATGAACTCACTGGTAGCCAAGAATATGCTCCGTGAGAAGTACATGGCATGTGTCCCTTCGTGGCAGTTTGTTGAAAAATAATGTTGTCTTGGCTAGCGGCATGCGGCGTAGTTGTTGCAGTCGAAATAGCAAACACAGGCGTGAAAACTGCTGACGTAACAGCGGTGATTTCAGGAGCACCAGGCATAACCGCACTATTTGGGATTGAAGCGCTTGATGTCATTTGCTGCTCTTGCAGAAGTCGTTCATACCGCATGCGTTCCTGTTTTTCCTTGCTTGCAGCGGCTTTAGCTACTTCTAATTGTTTTCGGAGCTGCAACAATTCTTCCTCCATTGCGGTATTCTGGGCTTCACTTTCCAATACTGTTCTGTTGTCTTCGTCTTGAGAAGTGCACTCGTCGAAGGAGTCCGTTTGGGCGTCAGACTCCTGGCTCTTCTTAGAAGTTTGTCTCGTTCTTCTCGTTTCCATTGGCATTGGCTTGCACAAATTAAATTGAGTAACGGCAAATTGTTCCGCTTGTTGCGGGCTAACGGTTGTTTAGATGATAGCGGGCATAGATTTATTTCACGGCAAATTATTCCGTCCGCTGGCTGCGGGTAATTCGTGAATTTTTCGTCCGCTGGCTGCGGGAATTCCAACTGTAGTGAGTGTTTCCGTCTGCTAACTGCAGGAATACTCTGTGCAATCCGAAATAAGGATTCCGTCCGCTGGCTGCGGGGATGCTCAATAAAAAATAAAGGCGCAATAAAAAATAAAGTTGTCGTCGCCCCGCTCTTTGCCCCGTTCAAATAAAACGCCCCTTTTGAAGTTCACGTTTAATTCATGTCAGGGAGAGTTTATTTTCTAAAAGGAACTTATTAATAATTGTTTTGACAATGTTTGAATACTTACTTATTGGTGACTCTTGGCAGGCGGCAGCGACTGGCGATGACAAAGGCAAATGGCGAAATAAAATTCGAAGGCAAATGAATTCAAAGGCGCGCGCTGTCATTTTGACAAGCCGCATTAAATGTCAATGAAATTCGTTCTGTTCGCTTCCGCCTTCCAAGAGCCACCAATATCACATGTTCACACTATTCATTTCTCGACACATATGTATATATTATTATTTGAATCTACTATAATTTTATTCTGATTAACAAGGATTGATTTATTTTGTTTATTCGGCAGTGGTTCAATAAGTATTTCTGAATAATTTACAGCTGTGGCCAACTAATTAGAAACACCATTCTTGAAGTTATATTCAACGTCTTAATTTTTATTTTTTCTTTGTTTTTTTTTAAATTTTCACTTTTAAACTTTTCTTAAACATTTGTTGATAAACAAAAACAAAAATATGTGTACATAATTCAAACAAGTAATTAAAAAAATAAGTTTAAAGAAGTAAATATGTAGTTTCAGCTGGACAACTAATTAGAAACATTAACATCAAAGTGGTTTAAAGGTAATATTTGGCGGCAAGGATGCCTTCATAATCAATATTTTGTGGCAAAGCCTTTTTGCTTAATGACTTCAATGCATCTTCGTTGCATAGATTCGATTAATCGCCTGCAGCGTTCCACCGGTATTTGCTATACAAAGTGTTCAGGTTTGTGGAATTTTTTAGAGCAACTGCCGTTTTCAAATCGCCCCACAGATGCTCAATCGGGTTAAGGTCTGCACTCGATGCCGCCCACTCAAGAACATTGATGGAGTTTTCTTGAAAAAACTTTTTCGTTACCTTAGCCGTATGTTTGGGGTCGTTGTCCTGCTGGAATCTCCATATAACTGGCACATTTTCGTCAGCCCAAGGTATCAATTTATTCTTCAATATATCGATATATTTCTCAGCAGTTAAGATTCCATCTATTCGATGTATCGGCCCAACACCATTCCACGAGAAACAACCCCAAACATTTATTGATCCCCCACCATGTTTGATGACAGGTAAAACATACTTTGGACGCAAAGCTGCACCTAGTGGTCGTCGTATGTACCGGGCTCCATCTTGACCCAAGCGATTAATTTTTGTTTCATCGCTCCACACCACATACTTCCACTGGTTTGTTGTCCAATTCAGATGGGACTTCGCAAAAGCAATTCTGTTTTTTCTTTGCTTTGGTGTTACAAGCGGTTTCTTTCGTGCGACTCGTCCATTCAATCCTGATTCAGTGAGACGTCTTTTAATAGTGCGAGTGGAAATTGGAGTTTCATTTTCATCCAAAATACGTCTTTGAATTTCCGCTGGGCTTATTTTTGGGTTGCATTTTGACAGTCGCACAATTTTTCTGTCAACCCTCACAGATGTTTTGCGTGCTCGTTTTCTTCGAGGTACATTTTCTGTCGTTTCGAAACTTTTGAAATGCTTTATAGCACCATAAACTTTTTTAACTGAGCAGTTTAATTGAGCTGCGATCGATCGGTACGTCATTTTTAATTTCCACATTTCGACAATTGCCTTCCGAGTCCCTGCATCACAACTTTTGGCTTTACCCATCATATAATATTGTAAACTACAAAAAAAAAAATAAACCCTGCAATAATTTAAAAACTTAAAAACCCGTTCAATTGTTTTCTTACCAGTGAAATCTCCGATTAACGTTTTGTTCTCTTACTAATCCAATCGAACTGATATGTTTCTAATTATATGGCACGTGAAAATGAGCACTTCCTTATAACTTGCGGTTACTGCGATGTGCACTGCAGAGAAAATGAACTACAAATGCGTCATTCATTGACAAACCACTTGAAGCTTTTACCGTACGCCAAAACAAATACCGTTTGGTTGAAAGGAAATATTTCACACTCATTGGAATGTGACGTTTTGCTGCGTTTCTAATTAGTTGGCCACAGCTGTTCATCCGATAATTGAGGAATCAACAACACTATCACAATCTGGCGATTTTTATATCTTGAAAGGATTGAGGGTCTGGAATCATTTCAATTTCTTTGGTGGTTAAAATATTCTTTGTTAGAATCCCTAATTTGCTTGTCATTATTTCTTGGTCTATGTCGTCTATGTGGGTTTTCAATAAGTTAATGTCATAATTTAATTGGTAGATATATTCTATGTATGTCATTTCGTCCTCAAAATTGCTAAGCCGTTTATTTGTTAAATTAGTGTATTTGTTTAAGTAGGTTTCTATTAAGTTCTGTTGGTTCGTGATATGTTATATTCTTTATTTGGTCAGACAACCCTTGGTTGATTTCAACTTGTTTATTATTTTCGTATATGACGTTCTTCAGGTTTAAATTCATGTTGTCTAATTTTGATTGTATTTCTAATGCGTCGTCATTGTCCATTGTTCCAGCAATATACTTTAGTGATTTTCCTAACATGTCTATCAAGGCTCTTTTTGTCTTAAAATGGGGTTTAAGGTAATTAATTTTATTTTCTAAAAGATTAAAATTATGTTTTATGGTGTTGAGCATTGGTCCTATGATTTCCGATTTAGGCTCTAATATTTCTATATTTTTGTGTATACTATTTTTTTATAATTTCGTATTCTGTAATATTTATGATGTGTAGAACTTTTGAAAATCCTTTTATTAATTTTCTAGTTCCTAATTGTATTGGTGCATACCCGTCATTATTGGATAAGTCCTCTATCTCTATCTGTTGCGGATTGACTTGTAGAAGATTGATGAGGAGAAGTGTCAGTATCAGTGTTGCCTTGAATTTCTTGTTGTAGTTGAATAAGAGTTGCTTGAGGTGTTTTCACTTTGGAATTCCTGCTGTTTAGGATTAAATGGCCTCTTATTGATGTAATTGCATTGATGTTGATGCACTTTCGATTTAGTTTTAGCTATTATTTGCGTTAATAAGCTGTTTTAAAACGAATCTATTAGCCGATTTGGTTTTTTTTTTCTTTTGAACCTCGGCTATTCACTTTCACTGTTCACAAGTCTTTATTTATTATTTTCGTTAATAAATATTCGTAGTAGCACTTGTAAAAGGTTGTTTAAAAAATATTTTTTTTCGTTTCTACACTTTAAATGCACTGATGAAATTTTGAATTTCTAATGTTCTTTATTTTCATTAAAAAACACTAAGCGCATCCTACCGACTGCGCCAGAAACAGAAACGATAATTCACTTGTTACAAAATATCTTTATTTCCGAATAAGTACCAAACATTAATTTGAAGCCGCTGTCTTTTGCGTGGCTGCTCTTCGATAATGTTTCGCCGGAACCTCAGATAAAAAATCCACGCCATGTGACTGTGTAGCATGTATTTATTAATATTTTATGCTGATGCAATGTATGCTTCGCTAAAACGAAATACAATGTATTCTTCGAATTATTATGCTGTGTCGAGTGTCAATGCACTGATTGTGAAAAAATGTGTAGGTTGCGGAAAAATTATTTAGATCACGATAGAAGCGCATGTTCTATCGTGATATAGTGTAAACGTTAAATTATTGTTTTGGGTTTTGTAATAGCTTCTGCTATTACTTTTATACTCTTTGAGTGACTCTGTGAAATGCTCGTCTTCGGTTCGCGCCATTTGTTCATATTCAGGCAATGTGGTGGTGATTCTGTGTGCCACCTACGAACTGTTGTGATCTGAAAGGGTTGCTTTAGACGGCGGCGGACCTCAGTTGTCCACTATATCCGTCTCCACGCCTTTCGTGTTTTATTTGTGGGAAAGCAGGTCTTTGATTGGGATGATTTTGGCTAAATTGGTTTGTTCTCTGATAGTTGCTAAAATTTGGTCTCGCTGCATTGTTTTGCGGGGAGTTTGTATTTCGTCTATGAACATCGAAAATCAACCTTGGTAAGGGATTTGTACGTGTTTGGGTATAATTGTACTGTGCATAGAGTTGTCCAGGTGGTTTTCTATTTCCATAGTTTTGTTGATTGAAACTATCCCTTTGCTGTGGGGCCGGAAAAGATATTGTTGAAGGCTCCAAGTCCAAAACAGCGATTCTACCAACAGCCCGTCTCTGCTTGACTGTACCTCCATCTGTCTGTATATCTACGCACCTCACCACTCCATCTGGCCCAGGGTAGACCTTAACCACTCGCCCTATCTGCCACGATGAACGGATTTCATTAGGTTCCACTAAAACTACTATCTGGCCGACTTCCACTGATGTCTTGAATTGATGCCACTTGGTGCGACGTGTGATTTCTGGAAGATATTCGCGGTACCACCGCCTTACAAGTTGTGCCATCAGATGTTGTGAACGCCGACTATAAAGTCTGCTGTGGGCATCGGCTTCACAAAACACTCCGGGTGCTGCGGTATCTCTATCACCCTCCCCAAACAGCATTAGATTTGGTGTAAGCGGTTTTGGGTCCTCTGGATCCACAGGAAGGTGAGTAAGCGGTCGTCTATTAATAAGCCCTTGTGCTTCCAGTAACGCGTTTCGAAGAACGTCTTCACGGGGAATGGTTCCTTTCAGGATGTATGAAATGCTTCGCTTAATGGACTGAATGAGACGCTCCCAGGCTCCTCCCATCCAGGGCGAGTAGGCTGGGATAAATTGCCAACGGATACCTTCGTACTTAGACGCGTATGCACTCAATGCTTCTTCCATCTCTTTAACGTCCTTCTCCAAGAGATTCTTCGTGCCTATGAAGTTCAACCCATTATCGCTGTAGAGGTAGCGCGTAACTACACGGTAAATGATGAATCGCCGAAGAGCCATATTGCATAGGTCCAGACTCAAATCGTTCAGGAGCTCGATGTGCACAGCTCGTACTGTGCATAGAGTTGTCCAGGTGGTTTTCTATTTCCATAGTTTTGTTGATTGAAACTATCCCTTTGCTGTGGGGCTGTGAAAAGATATTGTGGGGTTTTCTTTGAAGGTTTTGGTTTTCGAAGACCTGTTGTGTTCTCGTAGTTTGGTTTTGAAGCTTAAGGCACAAGTGCAGTGCCTGCGGAAGATCTGGTGGCTCTCATATTGCCGTTAGTCTTGGAAGATCCCCTTATAAAAGGATCGAGAGCCTTGTCTCGGTACGTTTGGGTAAGTAGGCTTAGAGATTCAGGACTCATGTCTGAGTATGAAAGATTACTCAGGATAA
Source organism: Orthonevra nobilis (assembly GCA_963555765.1). Taxonomy (NCBI): domain Eukaryota; kingdom Metazoa; phylum Arthropoda; class Insecta; order Diptera; family Syrphidae; genus Orthonevra; species Orthonevra nobilis. The sequence goes on from OY743226.1 coordinate 53,739,182, forward strand.
GGGACAGATATTGGTAAATATTTTGGTAAAAGTCTTGAACGGGCTGGTTCCCTTGCATTAGAGTGGTCATTTGGTATTCTAGCGTTCCAATGTCCCTCTTGTCCGCGTAGTGCATGGACAGGCATTTGAAATGGCCTCCCAACTGAGTGGAGTATTATAAGACTCGCACACTTTCGGCAAGTCATTTATAAAAAGCCAAAAAAGGAGTGGGCCCAAAATAGATCCTTGTGGAACGCCCATCAATAATTCCTTAGATTGCGAGTACTTATCACCTACCACAACCCTTTGACTCCGGTTACTTAGATAATTCATTACCAGCTGTATCGATCTGTCGCTCATTCCAAAGTAAAAACCGAGTCTTTTACACAAAATTCCGTGATCTACTGTGTCAAAAGCTTTGGAAACTCGAGAAGGCACAGAACAGTTACATAACTTATCTCGTATTATGTCATCAAGGACCTTAATCATAGCCGTAGCACAACTATGTTGTGCTCTAATACCAGACTGACATGTGGACAACAGGTTATGTTGGTCTAGGTAATTTGATTACTGTCCCGCAAGAATTTTTTCCAAAACCTTGGACAAGCACGGCAAAATACTGATTGGGCGAAAATCAGTGGTCAACAAGGGGTACTGGAATAATTTTGGCCAATTTCCAGCAGTCAGGGAAGGAAGAAAACGTTATGCTAAAATTAATTATGTGGGTAAGACAACTTAAAATATGATGGAAGAGGGGATAAATGCATTGTTGAGTTCGTTTACATCAAAATTATTGTTTGGATTATCTTTTTTTCCAATACTAATAGAACGCAAATTACTCTACAGTTTTTTGGGTGTCTGGTCTGTGCTGAGCGTGTTACACAAGTAGCATGGTTTCTTGCGCGACAATAAGTTTCCCAAGCAAGACTATTTTGACTCTTTTTCCATTTTGAGTAAAGTTTTCTGCGGGCTTTTATGGCATGGTGTACTTCAGGGGTGAACCATGGGCATTTATTGTAACGCACCAGAGCAGTTTTCAGTGGAACATGATGATTAAACAGATCTAATACAAAATTCTGCATTAGGTTATCTTTGATGTTTATATCACTTTCAAGGTAACAACCATGCCATGGAAGTAAACTTGCATCCAACTGAAGAGCATCTTGATTCACAGGGAAATGGAAAATAGTTTTGTGTAAACGAACGATTGAGGTCAACGTTATATGTACAAAAAACATGGTCATGTGATGTAGCAAAACGTTGGTGATATCGGAGACTATAAACAAATCACAAATTTGGTGAAGTATTTGGAGCAAATCGTGTAGCATAGGAATTTACCACAGCTAACCCAGAGGTAAAAATAGAGTCCAAAAGTTGGCGAGCTCTTGAATCAGACTTAATAAGGCTTGCATTGAAATCTCCGCAGAGAATAATATGCTCATAACGCGCTGAAAACTCTTGGATTGCACAAAACAATGCCTCTGGGGAGCAACTCCTCTTCGGATTATAGGCTACACCCACAATACATTTAGCTATTCCGTTTGCAACTTTCAGAAGGAGATATTCCACACCATTTCCTACGGATTAAGCAACTATCTTGCAGTTAAGAGATGCATTATAATACACCACATTACGTGTAATTAATCTGGAGGAAATTTGTTTTCTCCAGATTGATTTTTAATCCTGCTTCATCGATTTTATTGATTACAGTCTCAATGTCCCTCAAATGATCAATCTCGGTTTTGCTATAGATGATAATATCGTCGATATAGACGTAGCAAATTTTACCGACTAGTTCCTTTAAAACATCGTCTATCATCCGCTGGAAGTTAGCCGGTGCGTTTTCGAGACCGAAGAGACTCTCAAATACTCATATTTACCGTTCATTGTTGAGAACGCAGTCTTGGGGATCTGGTGAAATCCTGATGTGAGATCAAGTGTTGTAAAGAACTCGGCATCCCCGAGACTTGAGAGAGTGCTATTGATATCGGGGATAGGGTATGTATCGGGAATGGTTACTGAGTTCAAGCGTTTGAAGTCGATTACCATTCTGTATTGTTTCTCCCCGTAAGGTTTTGGTTTCTTTGGGACAATCCATATAGGCGAGTTATATGGACTATGAGATGTTCGGACAATGTTTTCAGACAATAGCTCCTCGACTTGCCTTTCTACCACTTCCCTCATGCAAGCTGGATAGGGATAGCTCTTTGTGTAGACTGGCTCATCGGTACTCGTACGAATTTCCGCTCTCACGTTAGTTCTTACCCTCTCGTTACCAACTGGTCCAAATAGGTCATTATATTTACTACAGATAGATTCTAGTGTTGATTAAGCTAATTCTGAGACATTTGCATTTGGAATTGATATGTTATTTACCACATTGGATGGTTTATTTCTTAAAGAAATTTTTTTATTGGATGCCATGATTAACTCGTATTTTGCCCTATCTTTTACAGCCCCAAGTTGTTTAAGGGTATCATCACCGTTTATTCCATCGAAAGATTCTAAGCCTGGAAGAATAAAAAATGTGGTGTCTAAATCGCAACCCAGGGAAGAGAAGAATTAACAGCATTATTTAGTTTTCACCAACATTTTTCCAGCAGGACTACTTATGTAAAATGGATTATTGACGGGGTAAGATTCAGGCGCTAGGTAGGGTTAAATGAAATTTTTGTTGGCACCAGTGTCCACGAGGAATGTTAAGACCTTCCCATCCCGCGTAGCATGCTCGGGGGAAACGGGGCACCTATCGTAAAGTTTTCTCGGGATCTCGTTATTTTCCGACGTTTCGGGATTCTCGTCGGCCGCTGATACCATGTGGTAGAATCGTTGCTGCTTCCTAGGGTAATTATCTGAGTTGTAATCCCTTTTAAAGGGGTTGTTCGGCCGATTCATGTAGTTCACATTTTTCGTCTGCACAGAATCGTCTAGTTTCAGGCAGGCTTTGGGCCTGTTGGTCTTTGTGGAGGATGTCGCTGAAATTCAAGGTTCCAAGAAGAACGTGGCCTTTGGGCAAGGCCAGGTCTTCCATTGAATGGTTTATTTGCGTTTGCAGGGGGCAAGTGGGGTCCTCTATCATTCCTAAAATTATAATATGTGGGAGAAGATATCGTGTTAGGAGCTTGTACATGCACTGAATTGCTTCTGAAGTTGAGGTTTTGCATTTCAAGACAAGCCGAATATGCCTCCGGGAGTGTTCTCGGTTTCTGAATAATCAGAAGCTTTGAAAGGTCCCCGTTTAGGCCACGCATAAGAACATCCAATGCACGATTCCGGTAGGTCTCTACCAGGGCATCGACCGTCTCGCTGGAGTATATTTCCACTCTGATTTTATTGATAATGAGGGAGAATTGATGATTTACGGTGGCGTAGAAATCATCGACCCTCAAGCTACCCTGCGTTAGTTTATTTAGTTGATGTTCAAGCGTTCGGATATCTCTCTAATCTGCATAATGCAGAGTGAGAACTCTTTTAATTTCAACCCACTCGTGGTCAAATATGTTGTATGACATGAGTGCGGAGTCGGCCTTACCTCTTATTTTTTGCCGAATGTCTTGGAGTTTTGACCGAAAGATAGGCTTACTGCTGACGATTTCATAGTACTTGAGTACTATTTCCAAACTATGGACCCGGGAAATGAAGTGCACTGGATTGCCATCGAAGAATTGAAATTCCTTCATTGAATCAGGAAGCTTAGATATGTCCTTCAAGTCTTGTTCGCTACTCGGCCCTTGAAGCGGTAATGGATGTTCTGCTTGTGATGCAGGTATGAATGTATCAGCCTGACTTGCTTGTTCCACAGAATGATCTTGTACAGCTTTTAGCTGTTCAGAAAAGGAATGTATGGCCTGTTTCGGATTGCATTGTTCAATCTTGGCAATTTGGCCTTCTATGCCCCTAAGCTGTTCAATAACACTATTAATTGCTCCTGTTAACTGAGTAACTGAATTCTTTAACTCGTCCATTTTACCGGAAGGAATGCCATGAAGGTAAAAGTTTGATTGACTAAAATTAATTCGATTTTGTTAATAACGACAGAAGCTCGTTTAATTAATATGGCGACTTTGCACATTAGTTACTTATTTTCCTATTTGATTGATTCGAATTATTTGTATTTTTCGAATATTTTGCGTTAATTTGAAATATTTAACCTAGATGCCCGCTGAGAGCTCTCTTTTAACTTTCGGGAGAGTCACTCCGGATCGGAAAGCTCGTATTTATCCCTTTTGGTCGTTAATACGAGTATATTCGCAGCGACCTACTAATGGTACGAGTACCAACACCACCGAGAATTAGTTTTAAATAATTTGTAAGTGAACTGGCCCCTTTTTTCACGAGAGACTGCTCCTTGATATATTTTAGAAAGCTAATTTAATTTGGTAAAATTAATTAAAATTCACTTGTTCAAAGCAAAAAATAAATTGCTTCCCTTCATAAGTAGCGAATAAAAGCGAAAATTTCTTTTATATTTGAGGTTTAAATTTAACGATACTTATATCTATATCTTACAATAACCCAGTTATAATCGGCCAGCTTTCCATCATTCGGTTGTTGAGATGTTTTTCACGAGGTCTTCAGTTAGATACTATTTATCACCTTCAATCGTTATTTTTGTATTTGGCGTAAAGTTATTCTATTGAACTTGCGCCTGTTTCACTTTCACTTTCTGTTATATCCTTATTATTTCTTTACCAATGCGCATGTATTTAAAATTTCTCTTTAGATAAATCGCGTGTTTTTTTTCCTTATGAGATTTTTTCTTTAGATTGCACTTTTTTACTTTTGTAATCTTACAGATCAATCACAGTCATTTTATAGCTTTTTGTGTTTTAGTTTTGGTACTTCATTCACTTAAGGATTTTGTATTTAGTTTTACAACGCGGGTTCTTTTTTTCAAAAGGGTCCCTGCTCGGGCGCCAGTTATCAAAGTGCTTTTTCTTATTGTTCCGGGCTAGTTGGGCCGGAATTAAATTATTCAAGAAATCAGGTAAGTTTTACTTGAATCCCTTCAAATAATTTTGATTTAACCCCAAGAGAGGTGTATTTGGGATGCTCTTAAGTTGTGGGCCCTTTCTCGGAATAAAATTCAAACACTTGAGTTAATTTCGTTATAAGTTTATTTTTCTGCTTTCTTCGACGAATGATTTTAAAAAGTGTCGGAATTCTTTTCGCCGACTTCCCACGAAACCTTTACAGCTGTTTGTTATGTAATGCTAGGTTCAATGCACTCAACAGTTCTGTTTTATTACCATTACATTGAAATATATATTAACTAACACAGTCTTACATTGATTACATTGATTGGCTATCAATGCCCCCTATTTATGATGGACTTAAGTTAGAGTGCGTTTCTTGACAATGTATTCTATCTCTGTTTCTGTATCGGCCATCATGAAAGCTCTTCATTTGTCCCGAGCGGGATGGATATCATTAGTTAGGTATAGACCACAGGAAAGAGAGAGAGAGAATACATTGCCATTACAAAATTGACATTTAGTCTTGATTTAGTCCACACGCGGACTAACGCGGTCTTTAATTTCGTTGGTTTTAATTGTTTAACTTCTTTACTACTAATTAAATACTAATAATTTTACATTTATAGTTTAGTGCGTATAAATAAGTGAATACATATAAATTCTGAATAGATATAATATAGTTGTGTCCCATTTATCGGTCGATGGGAATAAGTGATGTGGGCATGGGTGTGTTGATCTGCGGCTCCAGATCTGTATAAATCATTTGCCCTTCCCGATAACTTATTTAATTTGCCGGTAATTCCCTTCGACAATCTTGTTGGTGGCAACCAACACTTATTTTAAAAAAATAAATTTTTCAAGAACCGACAACAGGTTCCGCAATAAAACACAATTTAATTTTCGTTATAAAATTTATTTTCGATGAGCCAACCGCTCAGAATAAGATCATCAATGTTCCAGAAGGTCTAGTGTTTCGACTGAGAAGGGCTGGTTTTTTGTTTTTGACTGTCGCCTTCGGCTGCAACTAAGGAAAGGGTCAGAGGTCAAAAGAAGCCTATTTAACACATCTTTGTTGCACAAGACCCTCGAAAATTTTCTCCTAAAATTCAGTCTGTAAGACCTAAATTTTTTATTTTGGGCCTCTGCAGCTTCTTCTGATAACTGGCCAATGGGAAGGATGGCATGTAATTTTATGTAAAGTAGGCGTCATGGGATCCCACCCATACAATTCTACATACATCTTCGCGGTCTGTTTAGTGAATTCCGCAAATTTAATTCGGTTAATTTTATGCCCAGATGAAATAGCTTTCAATATGATATTAACTTTTCGGAAGAAGGCTATCTCTATACCAGTAATGTCAGCAACTGTTTCGGGGTCACTGAAGAATCTTCGTGAGGTGTTTCCTGAGTTTGTATTTCCAAAACCTGCTTTCGGTATAAAATAATGTTTTATTAATTCATTTAACTAAAAAAAACTTTATTTATTTACTGCTCAATCCCACAGTGATTCTGCCTTAATTACAACTCGCATAGAAATGAACTTAAAGCTACCTTAAATATTTATTTATTGCTGCGACTGCAATTCTGACTGGTTGTTTGTGCGACTGCAATTCTATCTCCTTGTTTGCTGTTCGTCGATCGTGGGAATGCTTTTGCTGACACATCGTCTAGCGGCAGCGCTCGTGTGGGAAATCGTCTGCGCGTGTTTGCCGACAGGTGAGATATTATTTTACGTTAACTCTTCCTGCCTTAAGAGTGAACGTCCGCGTTCACTTAGAAGAATGGAATTTGGTTAATACGTGACGTTGATGCTCTTGGTTGTGGGGAAGGTGAAGGTAAGTTCTTGCCTTGGTTATTTTGCTCTCTGATGGCTTATTATTTTTTGTAACTTTTCTGAAGATGACCAGTATAACCACGAAAAGTAGCAGACAGGCTCCAAAACTCAACGTTGTACTGTTGTTGACTTTGGTCCTTAAGAGTTGGATGTATTGTGTGTTGTTTGCGTGGAGTTCCTTTATCATCTCTAACGAGAGTACTTCTTCTAATTCGTGGTTTGATGATGTAGGTTGAAGAATTGCCGGGAGTGGGTTAAAATGTGTAAGCTCAAAGGATTTAATGATGTTTTTCCCAATTTGGACGCTAGTGTTATGATATTTGATGAGGAATATCCCATTGAGAGACACCTGATCGCTGTTGATCATAATTTGCCCATTGTATCGATTCAAGAAGATGATGTCCGATGAAATTTCTTCGAAGTCGGGAACTTGTTGACTATTAATTGCAGTGCAGTTCGCTGGGGTGCTACTTAATAAATTTGGAATACATGTTGTGTTACTTAAGTTTACAGTACTATCCTTATGACAAATTGACAGTTTGTTTATTTTTTTACAATTTTTGTTTATTCCGTATATTTCATTTTTGCATTTTATAATTTCATTTAAATCAATCTTAATTATTTTGGTTTCTTCTTTTACTGCTTTTATTATTAATCTATTACAAATTTCCTCATTAACAGTTGGTAAACTTACTATATATAAAATAATAAAGTTATTAAATGCTATTTTTACTTCAGAGAATTCTATTGCTTCTTCTATGTTTTTGAATGGTATTTCTTTGTTATTAATTATTATTAATTATTTTCAATTACATTTATTTCAACATTTGACAGAATATATGAATTTACTACTGTGTCCAAAAAATAAGGTGACATATGAATTTAAACTGCGCGAATTAAAAGATTGTCTTTTATTTTTTGTGTCTATTTATTTTATTATTTTTAATTTTGACACGAACTGATTGATCCACGGTTGTACACGGAATGCCCGAAGAACGATCCGATTACTAAAATGCAACCGCAAATGAAATCAGCTGACACGACCCACTTAACGTTTCCCATGATCAGCATTGTGAACGATTGCATTGATAAATGCACCAAGCAATTTCGCAATGCCAATCGAAGAGTCATTCCACCCTATTAACGATGTCAAGTTAATAGAGTGCAGTGTTTACATAAATGGTCGGGTCAACAATCGAGTCATGCCCAATACTTAACTCCTCCCGCCTTTGAATGAACTTTGTCCTGAAGGTTTTTATCCAACTTGGTTGGTTCGTTTTCATTTACGTCATTCTTTAAGTTATTTATTTTAATTTTAATTTTTCCAGTTCTTCGGACATTCTTACAGATAAGGATCATAACAACAATTATTACAAAAGAGAAAACTGTGAACGTCGTGGTACAAATTAGGCTTATTTTGTCTTTATGGTACTTTAACAATTCTATAGTATTTATTTTTTCAATTTGAGTTAGGTTTTTTATTTTATCGAACATAATGTTAGTGGTAGTATTGGATTCGATAATTTCTTCATAAAAAAGTTTGAATAAATATGACGTTTCTGTGTTATCAACTAAGTGATTATGAATCTTAATACTACAGTTATGTATGTGGAGTAGGTAGTTTCCGGTCAAATTTAATTTTCTTTGGTCACAATTATTTACTACACTATCATTAATAACATTTTTAAAAATATAAATTGTCTCACTAAGTTTGTTTATTTCAAAGTTAGTATTAACTTTAGTGATACAGTTCTTTTTTATTATACAATCGTTACGTTTTTTCAATTCGTTAATATTGTTTTCTAATTGGTTATATTTATATTCTAGACCGTCAACTACAATAACTCTGAATGGGTCTAAATCGAGCTCTTCTTTTTGAGTGTTTGGCATAGGGACAATGATTTTAAACGGAAGGTTGATTACTTGAGTGGGTATTTTTAAAGCTATAATAATTGAGTGGTTTTGATATTCCATTACTCCTGCTTTGATGTTTTCAATCTTCTCTAAGTCTATTTTAGTCAGTGTCAGTTCTTCCCTAGTTAGTAGACTGGGGTGAGTGATCCCTACCTTAATTGAAGTATGTTATCAACTATTCTTTTTAACATTTGAAGTCTGACTAAAACCTCAGTCCGTTGTAGTCGTATTAAAATTGTTTTTTGCAACTGTTGACTTTCATTGATGTATCGCTCTATTTCTTTTTGTCTTTCAAAATAACATCTCGTACATTTTTTATATTGTCTGATAATTGATTGTTTACCTTAATTTGCTTATTAGCCACATCTTTCAGATTTTCTTCATTAGCTTCGATGATGTTAAGATGTCGTTCGATTTTCTCCCTGTCCTCATTGTCCATGGTGCCAAACAACCACTTATTACCTGTTCCAACGAGGTTTAAAAGACCTCTTTTGGAACGTTTTTTGTATGGCATTATACTTAAGATTTTTGTATGTATTAAAATACATTCTTTTTGTAACTCTAAATCATTCTTAACTATTTCGAATTCTGTAATTTCATCTAATATTTGTAGTATTTTATCCAACTTAACGATATGTAATATAATTTGAGTCTGGTTGATGATTGCACCCTCTCCCATGTTTATGACTGCGAATCCAAGGTTGCTTTCAATTTGTGTTAGAACCAGCGTTGCTTGTACTCGGTTGGTCATCGGGATTAGTATAGTGAGGAACAGCATCATCATGAATGGTCTCTGCAAATTTACGTGACCGTTTAATATTGGACGGATGTACATTCTCTAAATGTTTTTTTCTAAAAAATGTTTGATCCTTATGTCTAACATGTTTATAGTTCTTAATGTAGCCTATTCTCCTAGTTTCTGTGTATTCTTCCCTATCTTTGTTCATTTTGTTTATGTATTTTTGTTTTCTGTTTTTGATTCTTTCTATCAATTTATTAATGTCATGCCTAGTGTAGAGTGATACCTTTTGTTGTATATTTGGAATGCTTTGAAGATCTTTACATTTATAGATTCATCTCCTTTCATAGTTAATAGAATTTCAGCAATCGTACTATGAAGTCGCTCTATGTCGGAATTTCCTGTGTGCGAATTCGGTTTAGTGAAGTGTACTTCTATGGCTTTCTCTCTTATAAAATCTTTGACAAGGTGTGTGTTGAATTCATTATCTGTAATTATATTAAGAGGTGATCCTTCTTTCGTTAGGTGCTCTGAAAGTGCGTCTATTTTGTTAGTGTAATTTTTTCCTTGAAGTCTGTATACGTATCCCTTTTTATTCAGTTTATCGATAACAGTCAAAAAAATATTTTTATGGAAATGATATATGTCAATGTGAATAGTTTCATTGTGTTTAGTTGGTGTGTTTGTTAATTGAAATTTCTATACTATGGGTTTTCGGTCATATTTAGCTTTTTGGCAACTATCACAATTGTTTATTATTTGAGTTATTATTTTTTCAATTTTTGGGTAATAAATCTGCTGTTTAAGTGTGTTATATGTTTCAAGTATGCCAGAGTGTTGACTTTCTCTTATATGATGTAAAGAAACCTCTCATCTTACCTCTTCCTCTGTTTTGATGTCCCTAACTCTATTTTTTACTTGGAAAAATTTAACATTTCTACTTTGAGGATATATTTCAGCTACTATGCGTCGAATCCTATTATAATCTTCAGCTCTGATTTCTGAATATATTCCTACGGTGCCTTTTTTAAATCCTGATAGTTGTTGCTTGATGTTTTCGTCAGGGTCTGTTGCTCTTACATACTGAATTCTTTTATTATGCAATGTCTCCACCGCCGGTTGTTTGTCATAGTTCAAGATAAGTTGCTGTTTATAAATGTTAACTATACCTTCTTTGATAGGAATATGATTGTCTTCTGTTATATCGAAAGTCTGGTTAACTTCTGAATTTTGATTTTCAATTCGGCTCAAAAAATCCGCAACTTTATTTTCTTGGCCTTTAAGGTATTCCACTTCGTAGTCAAATTCTTGAAGCTTGAGCAACCAACGTTGATTCCTTTGGGAAAACTCTTTGCCCTTATATTTACTATTCAGATATTTTATAGGAAGGTGGTCGGTAATGATTTTAAATTTTGTTCCCCACAAATAAGGCCTAAATTGCGTAACACTCCATACAATAGCAAGAAATTCTTTATCTGTTACAGAATAGTTCTTCTCGTGATCATTGAGAGTGCGGGAAATATAATAAATTGGTTGTTTATCCTGTGTTAAAACTGCTCCTATTGCGAAATTATTTGCATCGGTGTGGACTTGAAAGGGTTTGTCAAATTCAGGAAATTTAAGGATTGGATGGTAGGTAGGTAGGTAAAAGTGGTGGTTCAGTGAGAACCTAATTAGCACTAAGTGCCGTTTTGGGGTCTCCCTCTCAGCTGTGTTTTTGCAGCTGCGACAATGTGCGTTGTGTGGGATACCTAGCTTAATGGCATGATCTCCAATCGGCCAGTGTCCTGTGCAGACCGCCACTAATCTAGCAATATCATGACGGGCTCGTCGAAGGAGATCTTTTGTTTTTGATTGTTTGTATTCCGGCCATATTTTCCTTGATGTAGCACAGTTCGTAAGTCTGACCCATAGATTTGCTACTTCAAGGAAGTATGAGGATATATTAGTCTTAACTGCTTGTAGTGAGATGAAAACCTCACCTGCAAGTGAGCGCTGAAGGGCAGATCCCTTTCTAGCAAGTTCATCGGCCTTCTCATTGCCTGGGATGGCACTGTGGCCGGGAACCCATATAAGGGAAATGAGCTTACCTTCTAACGACGCTATTTCATCTCGGCATTCCTGTACTAATTTTGAATGTGAAGTAAAGGAGGCAATAGCTTTGATGGCTGCTTGACTATCAATGCATATGGCAACCTTCTGGCTTGGCAGGATGTTTGGATGTAATTTGATTTGACGACATGCTTCCCGGATTGCAAATAGTTCGGCTTGGAAAACACTGGAATTGTCGGGCAGTCTATAGGCTTTACAGATGTTCAGAGATCCTGAGAACACACCCGCACCGACTCCGCCGCCCATATTAGAGCCGTCAGTGTAGATTGTCCAGTTAAAGTCCTTACATATCTGACCACTATTCCATTCCGCTCTTTCTGGGATTAGAGTGTCAAAGTTATTTGATGTATAAATTCTAGGGACCGTATAGTCCGTAGGTGAAGATACCAGATCCCTTGGTATAAGATCGAGTATAGCGCTATGACCATAGGGTTTTGACGTCCAGCATCCAGACTCTCTGAGCCTAATGGCGCTGTGAGCAGTAGTGTTTTTAATGTGTAGGTCCAAAGGTAGGAGATGCAGCATTACCGTCAGAGCATCCGACGGAGTCGATCGTAGAGCGCCTGTGGTGCCTATGCATGCAGTTCTCTGTACCTTGTTTAGTTTGATGACATTGAATTTCTTCATGAGAGCCGGCCACCATACTAGTGATCCGTATGTTAGTATCGGGCGAACCACCGCCGTATACATCCATAGGATCAGCTTTGATTGGAGACCCCATTTTTTACCAAAGGTTCTACTGCAGGCGTAAAAAGCTATGCACGCCTTTTTAACTCGCTGATCAACGTTTAGCTTCCAGCTGAGTTTAGGGTCTAAGGTAACGCCTAGGAACTGGTAGACAGAGAAAGCGGTTGTTCATTCAGACGGGGGAGTGGGAAACTGGGTATCTTGGTTTTAGTGGTGAAGAGCATCAGTTCTGTTTTGCTTGAGTTGATACCAAGGCCGCATTTCGAAGCCCAGGTACAAACTTTCCCCAAAGCGCCCTCCATGATCTCACTGATCACAGCCGGAAACCTTCCTGATACCAAGATCACCATGTCATCCGCGTAGCCTACTACCTTTACCCCATCTCTGTCTAGTTTTGATAGAATGTTGTTCATGACAATAAGCCAGAGAAGAGGAGAGATGACACCGCCCTGTGGTGTACCTCTGCTAGCGAATTTGATTATAAGACTATTACCTAGCGTTGCTTGAATGCACCGAGTGCTTAGCATGGTAACAATCCATTGACATAGAAAGTTTTCGATTCCAAGTTCGGTTAAGGATTCAAGTATCGCTTCCGTATGAACGTTATTGAAAGCCCCTTCTATGTCTAAGAAGGTAGCTAGTGTGTACTCTTTATATTTAAGCGATTTCTCAATTGTTCGCACTACTTCATGGAGAGCCGATTCTGTGGATCTCCCTTTCAGGTATGCGTGTTGAGATTTGGATAGGGATGTATCTACTATTGAGACCCGTATGTGGTTGTCCAGGATTCGTTCGAGAACCTTCAAAATGAATGATGTCAGACTAATTGGCCTGAAATCTTTTGCGTTTTCATGCCCTCGTCTACCCATCTTAGGGATGAAGACTACTCAAACTTGCCGCCACGAATCGGGGACGTGGTTGTTAAGGATACAGCTTCTATAGATCGGCAGAAGCCAGGGAATTGCTAAATCTTGCAATTTTAGCAGCATAATGGGTAGTATGCCGTCCAGGCCTGGGGATTTATAAGGAGCGAAGCTTTTAATGGCCCATGAAATTTTTTCATAAGTAATGAGGGATGTTATATTTTCCCAAGAACCCGGTTGAGGACAAAGTGAGTCGGTGACCTCAGCTATGTTGTCTCGACATCCGGGGAAGTGGGTATTCATTAGGAGTTCTAAAGATTCTGAAGCTGATCCTGTCCATACTCCGTCTGATTTCTTCAGGAAACACGGATTGGAGTGTTCTTTTGACAGGATTTTACTAAGCCTGGCAGAATCTTTCAAGGTTTCAATATTTTGGCAGTAATCTACCCAGGATTGCTTTTTAGCCTCTCTGATCGCAAGTTTGTATATTTTCAGGCAAGATTTATATGGTTGCCAGTATTTACATTTGTAACAAATGTTGAACGTCTCTCTGGTAAGCTTTCTGAGATTAGAAAGATTTACGTTCCACCAGGGAGGATAGGATTTCTTGCTAAAGTTAACTGGACACGACACTTTGTAAGCTGTTTTAAAAGCTTTTACAAAAGTACTAACATTTGTGTCGAGTTCCGCAATAGAGATTGTTTTTGGATTGGGAGTTTTATGCAGTTTTGATTTGACAACCAGGCTGAACTTTGCCCAGTCGATTCTTTTAGGGTTTCTGAAGGGAATGGGTTTCTCGGTCTTGAGAGCCATATCGTAAAGTATCCACTTATGGTCGGAGAATGATCTTAAGTCGGATACTCTCCAGTTTTCTACTCTAAGAGTGATATTGTTTGTAGAGAGAGTGATGTCTAAAACATCCTCCCATCCGTTAAAGCTATTCGTGTTCGGAAAAGTGAAGGTCGGGTTATTGCCCTTGTTCCATAGAACGAGGTTGTTTTTGATTATGAAGTCAAAAAGATACTCACCCCGTTCGTTGATTTCTGAGCTGCCCCATAACGCGTGTCGTGCGTTTGCGTCGCAGCCCATCAGCAGGTTGGTTTTTCTACTTGAGATGTTCAGTTCATGGACTTCCTCCGGCGGAGCTGGGCGATTGTGTGCCATGTAAACTGATGCGATGAGAAGGTCGGCGATATCTGCACTCTCGATCCTAATCACTGTTAAGTCAGGAGAACTAAAATTGGGACATATAAAAGCTTTGATATGTTTTTTAGCTAGAATGCAGGTTCTCGGCTTACCATGGTTGTTGTTGCTGTAGAAAAGGTTGTAGTTTTTGACCGCAAGTCCTTTAACTTTGGAGCCGTTGACCCACGGTTCTTGGACAATGCCGATGTCGATGTCCTCCTCATTGAGGAAGATCACTAGGTTATCTGTAGCACTAATCGAGTGCTGCAGATTGATCTGAATGATCTTCAACATGTTTGAGAGGAGGACGAGGGGGTTAAATCGGGGGGAGGTTGTTCCGGCTCAAGGCACATGCCCCCATGCAGTTTGTTGGCATCGTCGACTTCGTCTAAGTCGTCGGCTGGATTGGACGATCTGAAAATTTTTACTTTGGCATGCCTGATGCCAAAGCGTAACTTGCAATCCATCTTCTCCAGAGTGCGGGCGCTGTCTTCACTGATCTGGAGGAGGAACGTAGGGGTGTTTTTATGCGGTTCCTCTGCTTTGATGACTTTCCAGTCATCCATTGGAACCGAAGGGTTATGGAGCTTTAGACAGCGAAGCATCTTATCGTTTTCGAGGGCCATGTGGGGCAGCCAAATGCGAATACGCGGTCTTCTTGGGATGTCTCTTGCCAGAATGAGCTTGAGTCTCAAGCCATTCCATGCGTCACGAATCTTGTGAACGCATCCGCAAAGGAAATCCTTGGAGAACCAGTCCTCGCATTTGATTACCCGACAGCCCCTGATAACCTCGGCGGAGTCGTAACAGGGGAGCGGCCCAGTATTGTTGTTGACGAGATGGTCCATAACCATCTCAGACAGTTCTCAGCAACTTTTTTGCCACAATTGGACAGCTCGTCTATAAGAGCCATCTGGAGGTCATCTCTGACGACCTCACTTAGAGAGCGTATAGCAGGAGCAGCTGAAGGGCACGCTGAGGTGGATGTGGAGGCAACCTTACTTCTTTTCGTTCCTGGAAGGACTTCCTCTAGGGAGCGGTTGCGTTTTGAAGATAAAGGTTGTACAGCGGTTGGTTTCGGCACGTCACGGGACTTGATGTACTCATCAACTACTCGTTGGTACTTTACCTTGTCAGCCACATCCCGCAAGGAAGGCGTCCCTGCCTCCTCATTCTTAGCAATCTTGCCCAGGATGAAGATGGCTCTCTGGTATGCACTTTTCTTGTGGTTGCTGGCCGACCTCCGCTTTTTCGTCGTGCTCTGTTGGGCACTTAGACGAGTGTCCTGCAGAGCATTATTCGAGGATGTGGAAGGGATGAGGGGCGCAGTTGTGCACAGCGTGTTCACTCCCACGTCTCCTTTGCAAGTTTCCTGGCTCGAGGCCAGCAGTTCGTCCTCTGACAGGGAGACCTCTGCCCGAGAGTTCTCTCTCTCAGGTAGTCCCGAACCCGGTGGAGTTCTAAACAGCTTGGGGTTCCTTTGGAAGGGGTCGGTCAGGGACTCCTCAACGATTGCCAACTTTTGGATATTGTCCATCGTGCGGTTTATGAACTACAAGAAAAATTTTCATTGTAAATCATATTAAATTGTTTGAGCAAGCTTAAAAAAATAAAAAAAATTTTCTTTGCCTACCTCCGGTATTTTTAAGTGCCACGAGAGTGAAAGGAAAGAGAAAAATTGCCTACCTCTAGGCGAAAAATAAAAAGAAGAGTATAATACCCAGTGCGTACACTGACCACTAGCATGTGGTTGTAGCCTTCACTAGATCACAGTTTATACACTTCTACTTATTATTATTTTGAGTTTTTGGTTAAATTTGCTGAAGGGTACAAAGTCTAACTCTTTGTACGCAGGAGCACTAACCAATATTCTATGGATGGTATATGTATATTTATATGTAAGTCAAAGCAAGACTTACCTGAATGAATGTAAAGTTTGATGTTTTATGTGTTTTATGTTTTTTATTATAAAAAAAACCACTACACTGTAAAAACAAAAGTTTTTAAAGAAAAAAAGAAAAAAAAGGAAAGGAAAAAAAATCAGAAAATAAAAGATCGGAAAAAAAAACGACTTGTCACTTCGACAGCTCTGTTCGCTTGGATGAGTGGTGAGAAATGTTTTCAAATTTTCGAAAGCCTCAATATATTCCGGGTCTTGAACGTTAATTTTAGCTCCTTTTTTCAAGTATCGGGTCATAGGGCATGCTATCTTAGCATAGTTCATTACAAATTTCCTATAATATCCTGAAGCTCCCAAAAAGCTTTTTAACTGTTTTTCTGTCTTTGGAATTGTCAAGCCTTTGATGACTTCAACCTTATTTGGATTTGGTTTTAACCCCTGTTCGATTAATATGTGACCAAGGAATTCTGTATTTTTCTTTAAGAAAGAACATTTACCCATTTGTAGTTTGAGGTTGTGATTTTCTAAAATTTTAAAAATATCTGCCAAATTTTTTAAATATTTATAAATTTTAATATTAAGAAAATACAAGAATATCGTCTAACTAGACAACACAGGTCTTATTAATGTAATGCCTTAAAATGTGGCTCATTAACCGCTGAAATGTGGCGGGTGCATTTTTAAGTCCAAAAGGCATACGAATATATTCGTAAAGTCCTTGTGGAGTTATAAATGCCGTTTTGTCCACATCTCTAGGGTGCATCAGAATTTGATGATACCCTTTAGCTAAATCTAGCGTCGAAATATATTTTGCTTTGCCTAACTTGTCAAAAAGACTTTCTATGTTCGGCAGAGGAAATCTATCTTCTACAGTTTGTTCGTTTAAACTTCAGTTGTCAACGCAAATTCGATATTTTACTTGTCCCATGTTATCAGGTTTTTTAGCTACTACAACAATTGGAGAAGCATATCTACTATGACTCTTTCTAATGATTCCTTGTGCTTCCATGTCATTTATCTGTCTCTTTACTTCCTCTTCGTGTTTCTTTGGTAACCGGTAAAGTTTAGCTTGAATCGGCTTTTCGCCTTTAATTATGATTTCGTGTTTTGTACTGGAGGTGTGGGTAAGCGATTGACCCTCTTGATATTGAAGGTTGTGGTATTTATTAAGGAGAGATTTTAATGCTGATTTTTCTTCTTTATTGAGATCACGAAAATTAGGATTTCCTTCCTCTAAATAATGACAACAAGATTGATAACCTTGCTCTGTATTGAGAACCGTATTATTCTTTAACGTAATAGTTCCTTTATCCAGATCGATTGTCTTAATTATAATTTTGAGGATGTCCATACCTAGCAACAGAGAATAGTTTTTATTCTCTAGGGCATAACCAAATGCTTTAATAAACGTATTCGTCCCGTAACCAAATTCTTTTTGTGCAGGTATTTGAAAAAGTTTAGTGTTTTGTACTGTCTTGCTTTTTATTGTTGCTATCTCTATTAATTTTGAGTTTATTACTTTGTATTGCGTCATGTCTTATTTGTTTGTGTTAACTATAGTCATAGCACTTCCTGTATCAATAAGAATTTAGTGTTTTTGTCTATTTATTTCGACTGCTACTGTCAGAATTTGTCCGAGGCTTAGTTCCGAAAAAAAGGAGGTTCTATGGATGCTATTTCTTGGCTAGTAGTGCCTTGACTAAAGGTTGTATTATCTGAGTCTATTTGTGTAACTTGTCGTGATGGAGATGGTTGGTTAAAAGAAAATCTTGTTCTTGGTGTGTAATGTGTGTTTCTATTTGTATTAGTGTGTAAATTTGCATGAGTTCTACTGGTTTGGTTGTATTCTCCTGTCAGGTTTCTAAACTTCAGATAACCGCTTTCATATCCGATGTAGGAGTATAATATTTTAAGGATGTTTGTCACATCATATTGCTCTTTAAGTTCCCTAGCCAAATTTCCCATTGTTAGCTCCCGTACCTTGGTTATAATTAAACTATGATACATTTGTTTCTCTTGCTCTTTATTATTACAATACAAAATATATATGTTAATTTTATTTAATATTTCTCCTATCTTATTTATAAGTTCTTGAACTAAACTTACTTTTATGACTGCAATTGATCTGGTTATCTCCGCTCCGCTGATCGTTGGTCGAAAATGTTGCTTTAATATATTTTTGGTGTCTTCCCAAGGTAAGGGTCCATTCGTCAACAGCATGTCCATGGCTTGTCCTTTTATTTTGGTTTGCTTTATAATGTTCCAAGTCATTTCTGGATCCGAACTTGTTGCGAGGTGATTATCTACAATCCCAATAAAATGCGCTAAGGATTTTGAATCACCCTCGAACGGAGGAATATATTGAACTTCTTGAGATATAGTGCTTCCCAGAGTCCTCTGTGGCATTCTATTGATTATAGCCAAAAGGCTGTTTAAGATATCGCGATTTGACACTTCCTCTGCCATAATATTTAGTGGTTTTTCAGTACTTTTGTCACTTCACTTGCAAAACGTTTTATTTATTTATTATTTATTAATTTTTTTTTTTACGTTTATATATGTGGGGTTAATATCCACTAAAGTCTGTAAGAACACTTTTTCACTTAGGTGTATAGCTCTTTGTATGTTAATTTACGGAATTACCCGACTGCGCCAATTAAAAGATTGTCTTTTATTTTTTTGTGTCTATTTATTTTATTATTTTTAATTTTTAAACGAACTGATCCACGGTTGTACACGGAATGCCCGAAGAATGATCCGATTACTAAAATGCAACCGCAAATGAACTCAGCTGACCCGACCCACTTAACGTTTCCCATGATCAGCATTGTGAACGATTGCATTGATAAATGCACCAAGCAATTTCGCAATGCCAATCGAAGAGTCATTCCACCCTAATAACGATGTCAAGTTAATAGAGTGCAGTGTTTACATAAATGGTCGGGTCGACAATCGAGTCATGCCCAATACTTAACTCGCGTGGCAATCGGCATTATTTATAGAAAAATTGTTGTACTTACCTGTGTTCACATAACTACATGGGTATGTGGGTTTTATTGATGCTGCTGAGGCGTTGGTAATTGTAGGTGATGTTATTGCAGTTGGTGTCGTGATGGCGGTGGCGTGGTCGATGGCGAATTCTGATGTGGATGTAACGGCTGCAGTTGTTGCGACAATGGGGTTGCTTAAAGATGACAAAATTCGTTGAAGATTACGTCGATCCTCTTCTGAGGCGGCGTACGATAAACGCAGTTCGTCTCTCTGACGGCTTAATTTTGCAATGGTCTGCGCATATGCAGATCCACTGTTGTCCCATAGTTAGCGGCACTTCTAACGGCGTTGATATTGGTGGCGGCGGCGATGTCGACGAATGCAATGGCGGCGGCGTTGGTTCTGACATCGTGGTAAATCCAGTAAAAAAAAAAACTGATAGGGCTGTTGGTCCAGATTTGTGGCTGTTGTAGTTTGTCCTTGATTCAGATAGTTCATTCTTTGATGTTTAGGAAGCGATTTCCGATCAGACTCGCATTGTCGCTTATGCTGGTAAGGAAAATTTAATGGTTTCTGAAAGTTGTGAGGGTTTTGAAAATTTATATGGTTTTGCGAAGAGCTTGGAAGATGATTGGAATGTTGCATAGGTGTTGGGAAATTATTAGGGTTAGGTGAAGGTCTTTGGAAATGATTGGTGTTCTGCATTGGTCTTTGGAAATTGGTCGGGTTCCTATAATAGGAGAGGTTTGGGTCTACCTCCATTAATTAAGTGTGAGAAACAAATCGTGGTCTTAATGAAAAAAAAACACAGAGATTTAATTTTTGTCAACTTTATTCTTTGACTTCCACAACAAGAGTGCCCTTAAAACTAACTTAACATAGACCTAAATAGTAAGCTAACAAATAACAGCAAAGAAAAAAAACAGAGAGGAAAAAAGATAAGACAACGCGCTTTTCTTGGTGGCTTGTTTACGTTTCTTTAAGAAGTTAAGCTGAGTACAGTCTGCACGTAACATGTACTGGAATGATGTTCAAAACATGTTGTTGAAATGCATGTAGCGCTGTATTAAGTACAGTCGCTGTGATCAACCAATAGTTGGTTGCATGCATGTAACTCCTCCCACCTTAAACAGAAGAGTAATGTGAAATTTGGTGGCGTATGCGTATTCTTTCCTCCTTCTATTTCGAATTAATGAACTTATTGTTTTTGCTTTACATGTACATTTATTAGATATATTTATATTTTTTTTTTGTTAACTCATATATTTTTATGTGTATGTGAATATGTAGGAAATAATTTATAATTTGCAATGTATAAGTCTTTTACAATATTATAGAACTCATGTTAATATCTTAAATTAAAATATTTATGTAAACAGTGTGTACTTAAAGCATCCTTAAAGAAATATATGCGCATACATGATATGAAATTATTATTATGGATTTAACTTTCGTTTATTGAAGAGTGAAATTAGCTCAAAGGTATCTTTCTCTGCTTGGTTCTTTTATATCTATTTGAATAATCTCTGTCTGTTAGCTTTGAATCGAATTTGAAGTCTTTTATTGGATTTTGATATTTATAGGGCCTTTTTACTATTTGTCTATCGCGTTTTAATCCACGTTTATCTTTGAAATATGTTTCACCTTTTTCTTTTACATCTTTAATTATATAACGTGGTAAATGTTTTATATTGTGAAATCCTAAATTCTTAACTAATCTCGATCTTGAAAAGAAGGTGGTTCAACTCGGCTCTGATTTATGTTATTTATTCGTTTCTTTTTATTTGTCTGTAAACGTTTTCTTAATTTTTCCCATTCGGATTTATCCAGATTTGAATATAGGAGGTCGTAAGGTTTAAAGTTCGTAGAAGAGTGAACGGTGTTATTATAAAGTTCAACTGCTTTCAAAACTAAAGTCTTATTATCAGCGTCTTTGTTTTCCTTATTAAGTTTTAAAAGTCTCATATGCTCGTTTAGGGTTAAATGGAATCTCTCTATTACAGAGTTACCAGTGTGGGTGTTGGGTGATGTAAAATGGTATCTTATATTTTCGCAATTAAAAAAATGTTTGATATATGCCGTATTAAACTCGTTATCTGCAACGATTTTATTTGGTTTGCCCAAGATTGTAAATCTTTGTTTAAGGATATCAACTATAGTAATGGAATTTCTATCACTTATGGGATGGATTGTTGCATGTTTTGTTAACTTGTCTCTATGGATGTAAGAAACATATCGTTTTTATTCAGGAACCATATGTCTATATGAACGATTTCGTTAGGGTTGCTGGGAGTTTCAGATATCTTAAATTTTGGTTTAATTGGGTGACGATCGTATTTGCACATATTGCATAATATGCAATTGTTAATATATTTTTGAATTTCTAGCCTAAAGTTGGGAAAATAATATGTGTCTTTTAGGTCGGAGTATGTATCGTCAATTCCTCTATGGTTCTAACGAAGGTGTGTTTTCTCGATTATTTCTAACAATACATCTAAGGACGTAACGTCTTCAAGAAGTTTTGTGCATCGAAGTATTTTCATATGCGGTGCATTAGAAAAGTATCTGACTATTGTATTTTGGAATTTAATAAAGATATCGTCTTCTTCACAATAAACTCCGAATGTACCTTTCAATGGCAGTAACTCTTTTAATGTTTTAAGGATATAATCTTCGCTATAAGTCGATAATGAAATTATTGTTCTCCTTTTCTTTTTGTATAAGATTTTATTGATGCAAGTATTTGAGTTGGCCTTTTTAATTATAATCTGGTTTTTGAAAATATTCAAGGGTTTTTCAGTAATATAAATATGATCATCGGTGTTTTCAATACCACTATGTATTGTGGCCAAATCAGATCTAATATCTTCGCCTTCTACATAATGTATTTCTAAGCGACTGAGAAAATCAGCTACATAGTTCTCCTTCCCTTTTATATAATCGATGTCAAAATCGAACTCGTTCAACTTAATTTCCAGCGCTGTAGTTTGGAATTGGGCTCTTTAAGGGAGTTAAGCCATACTAGAGGCCTGTGATCAGTTTGTATTTTAAACTTGCGACCGAATAAATATGGCCTAAAATATTTCGTTGCCCAAACTATACACAGAAGTTCTTTTTCAATTGTACTATAATTCTTTTCGTGATGGTTTAATGTTCTCGAGGCAAAAGCTATCGGATGATGATTTTGGGAAAGGACCGCTCCTAAAGCTGCATTACTTGCATCAGTGGTAAGTGTGAACATTTTGGAAAAATCTGGATAAGCTAATACTGGACAGCTACATATAAGTTCTTTAAGCTTGTAAAAGGACTCAATGTACTGTTGATTTTTAACGTTTAGTTTTGTATTTTTTTTAAGGTAACTAGTCATAGGAAGCGCTATTTTCGAATAGTCCTTAATGAATTTGCGATAAAAACCTGTTATTCCAAGGTATGACTTAATGTGTTTGATTGTTTTGGGTAGCATTATTTGTTTAATAGTATCAATTTTGTTAGGATTAGGTCTAACACCTTCTTCTGAAATTATATGACCTAAATATTCGGTCTCACGCTTGAGGAAATTGCACTTGTCGATTTGTACTTTAAGATTATACTCAATCAGCCTCCTGAATATTTTGTTTAGTGAATCGATGTGCTCTTGAAGTGAGGTTGAAAAAATGAGTATAACATCCAGATAAACTACACATATTTTGTTAATGTAGTCTGATAGAACCTCATTCATCATCCTTCGGAAGGATGCAGGAGCGTTTTTTAACCCGAACGGCATGCGTGTGAACTCATAATGTCCATTTGCTGTTGAAAATGCTGTTTTTGGCCTGTCTTCTTTGCAAATAAGAATTTGGTGGAATCCTTTTGCAAGGTCAAGTACCGAAAAATATTGAGCGTTGCCTAGTTTTGATAGAATGTCATCGATAATTGGAATAGGAAACTTGTCTTCAATCGTTATGTCGTTTAACTTTCTATAGTCGACAACAAGTCGCCATTTTTGTTTCCCTGAGTTGTCAATTTTTTTAGGTACTATCCAAATTGGAGCGTTGTATGGACTGGTAGATTTTCTAACTATACCAGACTTGAGCATTTCTAAAATCTGTTCATCAACCTCATCTTTATGTGCCTCTGGGTATCTGTATGCTTTCGAGTAGATAGGAATGTCGTGCTTTGTCGGGATTCGGTGTTCATATTTCACGGCTGCAGAGAGACTATCTCCTTTGAGATAGAAAACGTCTTTGTACTTTCGCAGAGTTTCGATTAAGGCCTTTATTTCTTCTTTGTTCAGATTGTCTAATTTCAGTTTGTCTGTGATTCTGTCTATGTTTAAGTCTTGAAAATTAACATCCACAAAATTTTTGCTTAGTTCGTCTATTTCTTTCTGATTTAACTGATTTGAAAAGTTATTAAATACTAAAGGTATGGTAGCGTCTTTTGTAATAAGAAGTGAGTTTTCGAAGTCAATTTTAACCTGTAACGGTTTAAGTACGTTACAGCCGAGTATACCATCAAAATCTCCACTTAACCAAGACTCAAGCATTTCAATTTCAACCGATGGTCTTTTAAATTCCTGAAATAACGGAATTTTTATTTTTGAATTAACCGAGATATTTGAACTTATGGATTTCAGCAATATGGGCTTATCAAGGTCTGTTTTGAAGGATTTGTCAAAAGTATCCTTTTGAATCAAAGACGTACCGGCCCCTGAATCTATGAGCAATTTCAAAGGACGTATAAAGTTGTCGGGTTGAACAACTATACAGGGAAGAGATCGGAGGTGGTTGACGGAAAATTTTCAAAATATTGTGTATCTGAAAGTACAGTGTTCATATTCTCGGATTTGAAATGGTCTATTTCCATCATTTCATTTTCGTGGTTTCTTCGTGAGTTAACCGAATTTGGAACATTTTGTCTCACATTCCTGGAATGACCTGAATTTTTAAAACCACGGCTGTCGAAACTATTGTTTTGTCGAACATTTCCTGAATTTTGAGGGTTATTTTGCCTATAATGCGTTGTACCGTTATTTTGAAAGTATCTAGTATTTTGCTCAAAATTTCCGTTGTAAATTTTATGACTATTTTCAATCGCTTGCCTATCTGACCTATTTTGTTGTATAAATTGGCTGATTTTATTAGAAGGTCGTGGAGAAGAATAAAAATGTTCAGTGTCTATTAAAATAGACTTTGCTTCACTTAAATTTTTAGGGTTTCGTGCGTGAAGTATGAGCTTGGCTTCACTAGGTAACTTATTGATAAATAGTTTTAACGCTAACTGTTCATTTTGTTCGCTAGAGAACCAAGCAGGAAAATCCGATTGACTTGTGAGATTTGATTTTATGTTCAATTTTGTGACTAAGTTAAGTGTATTTGCAAATAATTCTTCTACTGAATTTTGATATGTTAACATTTTTATTTTATTTATAATAGATTCTAAACTCTCAGGTATTGAACAATTTGACAAAAGAATTCTTTTCATTTCCGGCCAATTTGTCGGGTTGTTATTGTTAATTAAAGCAACGTTTGCCGTTCCTTTAATTTTTTGCCTTATTCTTAACTGAAATATATTTCTAGGAATTTCACCAATATTGATACTTAATTCAAACAAATAATCAATGTGCTTAATAAATTGTTCCAGTTCTTCGGGTAATCCTGTGAAATCGGATACTCCATCCACAAGATTTATTAAATTTAGTTCTGCCATACCTGTTGTCTTCCGTAGATGAGTCGATGAACGTTACAGCAAACAAAGTTCTTATGATTTTTTTTTGTATTGTGGGTTTGTTGAGAACACAGCTAACAAAGTCTTCAAAGTTTCGAATTTATTTAGAGCTTATAAAACTTTTTCACTTGTTTTTTTTTTGTATCTTTTGTTCAAGACGTAGCGTTTTTTGTTTTTTTTTTTCTTTAGTTTTGGTTTAATGATTTTATTTTCACCACTGAATGAAAAAAAAATACGTTTTCAAATTCACGTTTTTCTTTCTTTTTTTTTTGGATTTAAAATTTGTTTTATTAATTTGTTTTTTTTTTTCGTTTACCGACTGCGCCAATTAAGTGTGGGAAACAAATCGTGGTCTTAATGAAAAAAAAACACAGAGATTTAATTTTTGTCAACTTTATTCTTTGACTTCCACAACAAGAGTGCCCTTAAAACTAACTTAACATAGACCTGAATAGTAAGCTAACAAATAACAGCAAAGAAAAAAAACAGAGAGGAAAAAAGATAAGACAACGCGCTTTTCTTGGTGGCTTGTTTACGTTTCTTTAAGAAGTTAAGCTGAGTACAGTCTGCACGTAACATGTACTGGAATGATGTTCAAAACATGTTGTTGAAATGCATGTAGCGCTGTATTAAGTACAGTCGCTGTGATCAACCAATAGTTGGTTGCACGCATGTAACTCATTGGGGTTGACCTGGGTGCTAAGTGGCCAGTAGGAATTTGTATCTTTTCTGCATATGTGAAATCTAATCGTGCGATTATAGCTTTGAAGGTTAAAACAGTATTAAACCATGACAAAACCTGATCCGCGGAGCCGACAATTTAATTTCTTATTATGGCCAGCGCCTGGTAGTGCTTTGAGCTACCTTCGTGTTCCTCCAATAGTTTGTAAGCGGCGAAGGCAGCTTGACGCCATGAAATGTAGCGAACATGTTCGCGCCCAAACTCAGGCAAAGATTTGACTAAGTCTAATGACTCTTCACACCGTTTACCAGCTTCTATCGCAACAGGCTTGTGTTCCTGAACAACCGCAGTTGTTTCCAAAGCGTTCAGTCGAGTTGTCAGCTGATCAATTGTCGTTTCGAAAGCTTGTCTCGTTCGTTTTGTGGCAACCTGAACCGCAGCAGTAACTATAGCTCTTATTTGGTCGACTTCCATTATTAATTAATGATGCACTTTTTATTAAGTCTATTTTAAGTTTAATTGTTCTAAATTGCATTGAATTACAATAATATAATTCCTCTACTGTTATTAAGTTTTAACTTCTTTCACCGCATTCATAGGGCTACTTGCATGTTGCACCGGCCGGAATAAAGTATTAGGGTGAGTTCGTAATCGCAGCAATCTGCGAAAGACCAACCCATGCCTACTTTGCGCCTGCAAATCTAAAATGTTTTTCTTC
Organism: Orthonevra nobilis; assembly: GCA_963555765.1. Taxonomy (NCBI): domain Eukaryota; kingdom Metazoa; phylum Arthropoda; class Insecta; order Diptera; family Syrphidae; genus Orthonevra; species Orthonevra nobilis. The sequence goes on from OY743226.1 coordinate 53,765,468, forward strand.
TGCACGCAGATGACAAGCAGGCTGCAGTAATTCTACTAAAATTGTGTTCATTATCGTTATGGCAGCGAAATGGGTTATAGATCTTATCCTAAGAGAATTATGCCGAAAGGAAAGTGAAAATTTAGCTCTTGATCGATTAAGACAAATAAAAATAATAAGTATAGCCGTTTTGTGCCCAAAGTCATGAACGTAATGATCACTATAGAAAAATATACTGATGATATATTTCGAAGCCATTTCAGAATGGCAAGAAAGACATTTAAGGTAATTTCGATTTCATAAATGTATGATAAATAAACAACAACAAAATTTGTCACCAGTTTATAGAGGATGAACTAATGTACTGGTGGCAAAAGAAAACAATAGGGCGACCTAAACTGCAACTGAATTTAGCGTTATACTTAACACTATGGAAGTTAGCAAACGGATCGACGTTTCGGGAAATATCGAATCTCTTTGATATTTCCAAAGGCACAGCGTTCAAGTATTTTCTTATAGTTATCAAGCTACTTTTTTGTTTAAAGAACAAGTTCATAAAGTGGCCTATAAATGAAAGCGAGCGAAAAAGACAAGTGGATGGTTCCATGAATTTGTGTCAACATCCAATACCATTTGTTATAGGTTGTATAGACGGAAGTCATATTCCTATTCTCACACCTTCAAATGACAAAATCAGTTATTTGAACAGAAAAGTTATCTGTTCAAGTAACCTTCAGGCAATAAGAACACTCTGAAACCATACAAATTTTTCTAGCCAGTTCATCTTCACAGGCAGTTTGTGACAGCAGGCAACTGTTTATTGATGTCTTCTTCGGTTTTCCTGGAAGCTGCCATGATGCTCTTGTATGGGAGAATAGTCCTGTTGGAAAAAATGTACAATAAACTCAGCCGCTGTTGTGGGCTCTGGTTTTATTCTTGGCGATTCCACGTACCCTTTGAAAAACTATCTTCTAGTCCCATACCGGGACAATGGATTTCTTACTCCCATGCAAAAGAGGTTCAATTTTATACACAGCTTTACTAGAGTATGTATTGAGCAAGCATTCGGAAGGCTCTCGTTGAGATTAGTAACTTAGTATCCTGCAAACTCCACTTTTTATCATTCTCCCTAAAAGAAATATACATTAATCAATTTTACCAAGCAAATTTTAAATTTAAAATCACATTATTTACATTTTTCTTCTCGTAAAATTAATTGCGTTGTTTGCTGCAGATGTTTTATTTTGACTGCGCAAACTGCCCGATGTCAACATGTTTGCTGCACATTTTTGACGTTTATGAACGTACTAGATTTCTGTTGTCTGCGTTAGTTCGATTTGTATTTCGCTTTATGAACGCAAGGAATGGAGATCTTTGTTAGTCTGACGTTAACGAACTCGCACTTAATTTTGAGTTCACACTTCTCAATTATATATTTATCCTTTGAAAGGAGCAACACTTTATTTTTCGCTTGCTTCACGTTGGGCGCCACTTATTATTAATAAATAATATACAAGATTGTTGTTTTTTTATTTAATTATTTAATAAATTTAAATTTCCTCTATGAGGAAGCCGAGTGATGCTGCTTTAAATCGTACACACTGATGACCGCCTGCTCAACGCACTACGGAGATCTAGCCGAATTCGTCACAATTCTCCAATAGCGGTGAGTTGTTTATCGCAAAACACTTGTTGTTTTCAAATAGTTATTGCGTGATGAAGATAAACGGCATATTGAGAAAAACAACGCCGGCAACGTTCGTCAACCTTTTTGGTGGGAGTCGATATGCGAGTTCATAACTTACACAATAAAACCGTTTTTTTTGCTCATGTGTATTATTTTAAGTATGTAAATGGGTACTCAAACACCACAGCTGCCGCAGTACCACTCTTTTTTGATTTGAACCCTTTTTTTTCTTTACAGTATTGATAACGTAGAGTTCGTAACTTAAGGCGTATCATTTTTGTAGAAACATTTGGCTTTAATTGAATCAATCGTCTCTGCACTTCACTTAGATGTTCCTCTCTTTTTTTCCTATTAACATAATCCTCATGCTTCGCATTGTACAAAGCAGGATAATCTTAATGAATTAATAAGCGCTTGAGTTTCTTCTCTCGTCCAAGTACACTCACTACTCTATAATCGAAAAAATAAATAAATAAAATGGAATAAACACGGAACATTTTGGGTGTGGAACGTGACTGCCCAAGACCCTGTTAAGGCCCCAAATATAGCTATCATTCAAATGCATCTTTGGAACAAATCTGTGGAATATTGGGCTCATTTTTTTGACAAGTCAGTTATAGAAATCATTGAAAAATTACTGTCAGTGGAAGGCCCTGTCAGTGAAATGAAACATTTAGTTTGTTTTGGTCGCTGAGTAGAGGAAAACGCAAATAGAAAATAAAGTGAATCTGTAAATTATGGAATTGTACAAAAGAAAAAAAAAACTTTTATTGTTATTGGCAATGTTCTATTTAATAATAAAAAGAAAAAATGTTAGTGGGCGAGAGCGAATGTTCCAAGTACATCCTTTGTATCTTGCCCGAAAACTCAAAGGAGAATAGTTTACATTGACATATCCGATGAAGTTCTATGCCCATGGTTCAAACGCAGATTCGACTACTTTTTCTTCGTGTCATTTTGGAAAAAATTGGATCAATAATCCAGTAGAACTTAAAGTACCTGCCGATACTCCTTTACCGGACACAACTGAACTTCAGCCCTATGTACTGGTAGGCGATGAGGCTTTTGGTTTGAGGTATAACACCGTACACCGTATCCTGGATCTGGGCTCAACAATAAAGAGCGGATCTATAATTAAAGGTACTAAAATAAACTGATTTCTGAAAATATCAAATACATTCTGCAACTCGTTTCAGACACTCCAGAGCTAGAAGAATTGTTTAAAGTACCTTCGGCATTCTTGCTCATACTTTTAAAACCAATCGATGTCCAACCCATAGTAGCCAAGCCATTAATTCTGTGCTGCTGTACTTTGCACAATTATCTGCAAGCTGTACAAACCAACCAAGAGACAAATGACTTCGCTTTACATCAACCACTTGTTGATCACAAAACTAGAATGCAACAACCTGCTTCAAATGCAGTAATAATAAGGAATAAATTGCCGATTGCGTTTTCTGTGCATTTTTTTATTAAAAATAAACTACTTCAATTAAAAAAATTCATTGCACAGCCTCATATTAATGTTAAATTTTAAGGAACTGTTATTGGAGGAACCAAAACTAAAATTTGGAAGGTTATAAATCGTCTACAAAATCTGTTGCCAGAATTTGCAAAATCTTTTGCTGGAGCTCTATTTGTTTTTTTTTTTTGAGTGAAATGCTCAACTTGTTTTGCTACTCCTTCAAAAAAAAACTCCATCGGTTTCTTGGGAATGATAGGAGAACTTGCCGTTTGTTCTATGGCTTTCAACACCCTGCCAAGTTCATCCTCATCACTTTCCTTCTTATTTTCCTTGGTTGCATTTGCTGGATAATTTTCTTTTACCAAACATTTTGTTTGACTTTTCCGTTGGCCCGTCCACGTAACCTTCCTCAAAATCCGTTGAGGTTCCCTCAGAGAATTCGTAGTTACCACAGTCGCTAAGCAAAAATAGACATTTGATTATAATTATATATTTAAGAAGTGCATGTATAAACAATACGCTCTCTTCCGGAACCTTTATATAAGGTATTAAAAATTTTAGCGCCTCAATATGAACCCCAGTCGGTTTTGAAGTTGAGGCTGAACCGCTTGGAGTATTAGACTCTTCTCTATAATTAGAGCGAAAGCAGTCTCTAAGGGAATTCCATTTTTTTTTGAATTCATCAACTAAAAAGATACATTTGTTTGGAAAAACTTTAATAGCAAACTAATAACTTCTTTACCCCTTCTCCCCAAAACAAGACCAATGTTCACCCAAGCATTTTCACGGCTCCTCCGGTTGCTATATTCCGGGGCATTTTGTGCATAAATACAAGCATGATTTTTGATTTCTTAAATCAGTTTTTTTCGAAATCTCTCATTCCAATTTTTTGTTGATTTTTGATATCTTTAAAATTTTGCATTGTATTCGTTATTAGAAAAGCAAAAAAAGAAAAATAACCAAAATATCACAACTGATAACAATTGAAAAATAACAACAAAAAAGTATATGTTTAGAGGTTAAAGTTGATCATTGAACGCGAAACTGACAGATGAGAACAGAAATAGAATTGAACACATCAGTGAAACGATAGTGTTCCAAATTATAGAAACGAAAATTATCTGTCATTGAAATCGATTTCAATCAGTGAAATAATAAAAGTAGATTAAAAGAAAAGTTTTAATGAGAATTAAGTATTTTTTTTTGTAAAAACAATTCTTTGATTGATTATCTTTATTTTGATATCAATTATAGCCAATCGACAATAAAAATTTTCAATGATACATTTGAATGATAGCTATAACTTGGGCCTAAGTCAATTACTTTTGAGGGCGCAATGACGTTAGTTTGAGGGTGAGAAGAGTAAGGGAAAGTGGCAGTCACGAAGAAAATTTAAAAATATGGGTGGGCAGTTCCACACCCGAAATGTTCCGTTTCTATTCCATTGAGAATGAGTTAAAATGTGTACTCGGATGGGACAAGAAATAAATGCTATTTATTTAAGTTGTATAGCAGTGAGCACTGCAGTGTGTAGACACTACATCAATGCTCACTACGCACTCAAAAGTAACAGGGTCCATGGGATTGAAAGTCATGTAAGCTGAAACAGGTAGCTTTTTAGTGAGTTGGAACGAGAAAGGTTGAAAATTCGAACATCCACCGTAAGTCATCTTCATAAGATGAATTTCTGTCTGTGCATGAATGTTTCGTTTCCAAACCATTCCACGTTTGACGTAAGTTCTCATTTTGCAAACTATGCCGCAATTGACGGAAATTCCCAGCAATTCCTGCGAAGCGAAAATGAAATGATGATTCGGATGGAATTAGATTTCACTGTCGCTCTATCTGCTAAGTCTGGTGGTTCAAAATGGCAAGCTGGTCACGTGATCAAACTATGGAGCAAATAACTCTTTCTGAATGAAAGGTGCTGGTATTATGTTGCTACAACGAACTTTGTTTTTGGAATGATACCAGTACACCACATGCGGAACTTAAAATTTTATCTTCTTACCGATAACCACGTCGTTCAAATGTTTAAAATATATTTTAATTCTCAAATGCAGGGTTCATGTGTTGAAACTTTAGACCAAGGGCTTTCAGCCACTGAGAGCGCTGAAACGTCCCAGACTTTTCCGAGCAGTTCGTCAGCTTCAAAATAGTTTTCGCGAGACTCAAATAATTTAAAGGGAAATTGATAAAACGATGCCACTCACATCAATACCCATCAAAAGGCAAATGACTGAATTAAGTGTAGAGCACATACAGACCTACAAAAGCCGTTTCCTGTCACAGAACACTGAACACAATGCTTTAACGTCTTCATCTACAAAAGCAATTCTTGAGACTGCTATTGGAAGACGTTTTCGATGACAGCGATTTTGTGTAATCGTGGTTTTGTAAATAAAAAATTAGAAATCATATATTTGTCTTTCATTTGATTCGAAAATTATTACATATATTACAGGTATATTTTCTGCCATGGAAGTTGTCCTTCTTGCGTAAAGTGTGCTGCGACTTCATTGCACCATGCGTTTGTTGGGGTTTCCCTTGTACACCTGCATTGTTGTCCTCTGATGGTTTATGTGCACTCGGACCAGTGTCTGTTATAGTCCCGTAAGAGCTACTGTTTTCTATCAAAAAGTTAGGCTTGAACTATAGACTTCACTTTTTCTGGCCAAAAGTAAATAGTTGTCTGCAAGACTCTTAACTGATTTGCCAGCATTCCGAATGAATGTTCTATGGATTGCCTCGCATGGTTTAGCTGAAAATTAAATATTTTATTGTTATTTCCGTAGAAGAATATGGTATGGATTTAATAAATGCCTTTCCAAAGGAAAATCGTCATCAGCGATTATACAGTAAGGCAATGTTCTGTTATTTCGAATGATCTTGTCTGAAGGAAAGTATTGATTCGCGTTGCTTAGTATAGTACGAATGTCGCTTCGGACTCCCCCATCACTTATTCTGCCCACTTCCCACATCAATGAAGGTAAATTTGTAATTGGCATCAGACATCGCTAGCAAAACAATGCTGTTGAATCCTTTGTAGTTACAGTACAAAGAACCGTGCGGTTTCGATGAGCTACAACTGATGTGCTTCCCATCCAGTGCACCAATGCATAACAGAAATTGACATTTATTAAAATAATTCTAATCCTGTTTGTATCTCTTTGGTTGAAATTTGAAGGGTATTATCCGTCTATTTTTCCTTATGCCAATACAAGTTAAAACTTAGATGCATGATGGTATTGGCTCTAGAAACACTTCCTCATTAATATGAATCATCATGCATTTAGCCATAAAAAAATAAATAAAAATAGAACCCAGTTGATCTACAATGTTGTGTATGTATGTTATGTTGTAAATAACTCAAATTTTATTTTTCATAATAATAGAAACATCTATTTTTCATGCAATTTTTGAAAACAATTATTGTCTTTGTTCAAACATAGTGCAACGCCAAATTTGCGGCATGTCAAAAACGATTTCAATTTGCATGATGGGAACTTACACCTATGACGTTCAGTTCCCAAAACCGGCATATGGTTGACCCCATCCTATTTCACATCTGTTGAAGTTATCTGTGCAGCTGGTCCTCTTCTTTTTTTCAGCCTGAAGTGAAGAAAATTTATAAATTTCCTAATCACTAAACAGTCTCCAACCTTGTACTCTCTCGCCGCCTTCCTGCTCTGATCTATTGTTTTCTTATAATAATTTTGTGACCTCGTTTGCTTTTTTTCCGCTCTAGATCTTAAATTATATAAATCCCTTCGTATCTCGCATCCATTTTTATCGAGCTACGGCCCCTGTCGGATATCAATAGCCTTTATTGACTGTACATCTGGTGGTATGCCTTCAGGTGCCGTATTACTTCCTTGGCGCACGTAGAGCGCTTAGGAAACAGCTTAACGAACTTCGTAAATGCGTCGATTACCAGAAGGACATAACTCTTATTGGAGTTGGTTAAGGAGACCAGACGGCAATGGTCTATATGAATGGTATCGGAAGGTAAACTACATTTCGGAACATAATTCAAAAACGCTTACCAAATTTGGGAGAGAATGCTATGCATCTTAAACAATTATCTATATATACGCCAACTTTCTTCTTCATTTCTGAGAACCAGTACGTTTTGCTTATCGTCTCCAGTACCTTGTTTTCTTTTCTTTGATTGGCGTCGCTGCAAGCATCGTCAACGTTGTTCGGAGTTCCCCGCTCACCACCTTTTATGACCGGACATTCTCCTCTTTTATTCAACGGAATTTAGTTCGGGAGCGACGCCTTGTTGCTGGACGATTTTTTCCCCAACAAATGCAGCGAATTTTTTAGCTGCGCGACCGTACTCATGTGTGACCTTCGTTTTGAAGTACGTGACAGACGACTCTCGTTATGTGCCAGCACTGGCTGCTGCAGGAACAGGACGTGGTGGATTGTCAGGAATGTTGTCGGGTGCGTTCAGCACCGGTAGTTTGAGTAAATTTGGGTTAGCCATACTGATAGTTTAGATAAAAATATACTCGAGTCAATGCAAGTCATTACGAATGCAAATGGATTTTTTTTTTTAAATAGTATGCTTATAAAGTGCACGATTTCGGATAAAAATCAAATATTATAACTTGGAATATGAACTTAGTATTTATTTATGTAGGGGAATTTTGTTACTTTTTTTAATGTAATTTTTTGCTCCACTTGGTACATCCTTAAACTTATTTTATCAATGCATACACAAATTTCACTTGGTTCATTTTTCGTATAATCTTTAAACCTATGTAGGATCTGCTGTCCCAAAATCATACAAGTTCCTTTTATAAACGTTAAAACATTAATTCTTTATTTCCTTAAATTACACAATACTGGGCCTTACCGCCACTCAATGCTTGACTTTACTTTAAATACGTACTAAGGTCTGCTGGCTAGGGCATCGCTACGTGTGTCGATGCGTAACTGCTTGTTCAACTCTCGAATGTTTTTAGCTTGGTACAGCATCGCCTTATTGTGAGCGCTGTCATTATTCAACCAATATTCTCCATCAACGTGTAAAGGTACTCCTGTTTCTGAATGTTGCTTCCTTCTCAGAATAAAAGTATTTTTAAAAATAAATAACAAAATAAAACACAATCCATTATTATTAGAAAAATCACTTAGCTGAAGAAAACAGCATCATCGTCGAATCACAAAAAAAAAAAAAAAAACATAGGGGAACAATACACTTCAAGTACTGAACCCAAACTAAAGAATTAGCCAGCATGATCGCTAACCAGTGACCATTGATAAAAGGGAGAGAAAATCGAAACCAAAACAAAATGACCAAAATTATCGTTTATCCCTCTAACCTCAGTAATACGCTGACGGAAAGAGAAGTCGAAATCTCGATGAGCCAGATAAGTAACGGATATTGATGACATAAATTTAGTAAGTGAAAGCACTGTAAAAACTGTCATTGGCTCCTCAGTGAGCAGAAAAGCGAATGTTGCTTCCTTCTCATGCTCAACGACCTATGGAATTCCTCCAACGCACTGGTTTATTGAAATTAGAATGAAAGTTTTATTGAAATAAGCAATAAAATAAAACACAATCAATTATAATGAGAAAAATCTTTTAGCTGAAGAAAGCAGCATCATCATCGAATCACAAAAAAAAAAAAACACAATACAATACACTTCAAGTACTGAACTCAGCTAAAGAATTAACTAGCATAGTCGCTAACCAGTGACCATTGATGAAATGGAGAGAAAATCGAAACCAAAACAACATGACCAAAATTATCGTTTATTCCGTTGATTTTTTGTTTGGATTCTATTGAAGAATTTTTGTTCTGATTGTTGTCTCTTTTTTTACCATTACTTAAGCCTTTTCTCTTTTCATATTCCCATGAGAAACTCAACCAGGCTTCCAACCCAATCGCTTGTCGTTTTGTCTTGTCGTCAATGATATGATATGAGTGATACTGTTTCTACTGTTTCTTTGGCTCAATCCCACACTTATAGTATATAATCAATGTATAACAAAATTTACTCGGTTCTATTTTTCGTATAATTTTGAATACATGGTAGAATACTTATCGATTTCGCGGGTCCCTGCTCGGGCGCCAGATAAAAGCGGGTAACTCAGTTTAAATTAAAAAACAAAAACAACTTTATTTGAACAACACCTCTATGGTGCTAAACAAATGAAAAATCTTAACAACTAATATTTATACTCTAAATTCCAATGCAACGTGGGAACTGAGTGACATCAGTCCAACGATGTTCTCACAGTTGCTAGATAAGATATCCTAAGCAAACACAATTTATAACACTAACACTAATTTCTTATTCTAGTGTTTATTCTCTTTGAACACACCTCGTTTACCAATTCTATCTAAACTGTAAGACTTGTAATTTGAGGTGGCAAGTTTAATAGTGCAATTTAACCATGTTTCGGTAATAACCGCAATATCGATACTGTTTCTATTCAGGAAATACAAAAACTCAACAATTTTATTTCGAATACCTCGTCCATTCCAATATACAATATTTTTGTTCAAAGAATGAAAGTTTTTGACGATCATTCTCTTATTGCGATAAATTTGTTTATGCTTTCATATTGCTGATCCGTTGACTTGTGGTTCTTATTGCAGTTCACGCACTTCATTGTTCTTGGATTGATGCCATCAGGCGCAGTTTGCACAGTAAAAATTTTTGTGGCAATTCCTTTCGCCGTGGCCAAACATTTGGCAATTAAAGCATTGCGTTAATTTATGTTTATTTTTTTTGTTTTATGGTAATTCCAAGTGACCAAGTGACATAATAACCGATGGTGTTTCCACAAAACACTGAGTTTTCTCGAACCGTGAATTGTCTTTTAATAAAAAATTCATTGGAGGAACAAAATCACTGGCTTCATTCTCACTCGGTGAAATAGTCTCGTCCATGTCGTCGGTATCGCTATGCGATAGACATTGCAGACGACTCTAGTAATTCTTCGTGGAATCCTTTTCATGCGAATTTTTTGGTGGCCGTTTGAAAATGTTGGTTTTATTTTCTTACTATGTGAGAACACTTTTATGAATTACAAAAAAATAAAAAATTATTATTTATGTCAACAATTGTATTAAGTCAACAATAGTATAACTTGTGTATCAATCATTTATGAAAACATTGTCCTTTGTGCCCCCGACAAGTAAAGACGAATTCAATTTCTTCATTGCATCTTTGCTTTCAATATTTTTTCTTTTGCCTCTAAACAAGAAAAATGAACGCAAATTTTATCACTTTGCTCATTGTTTTTGTTTTTCTTTCATATAAATTAATACTGCTTAAGTATTTAGTTTTAAAAAAAATATTTTTAGGAGGTTTCGACCTCTTTATTTCACTTCCAACTTAAGACTATTTTACAATCATATCTTAAATCTAAACGTAACCTATCCCCAGTGCATCCGTCGCTGCTGTCGTCGCGATGTTCCCACAGGTGGTGTTGTTTTTCATTCTTCGGACGTGCTGGAATGCAGGCATCTGCTCGTTGTTTGTTTACTCCAGACGTGGCGTCAGCAAAAAAGTGTGGGAACGATTTGGTGCAATGATCATAAATCATCCACCAAGATGAACAACTAATTCGGTGTTAACTTCTCCGCCCTTTAAAGTCGAATGCCCTCATTCGATGTCAATGTTCTTAGATGTTGGGAAAGATCATTAACCCCTATTGTTCTTACTGTTGGGGTAGGGTTGCTATTACCATCTGATGTTCTTGCCTCAGAATAAGCTTCTCCCAAGGCATTCTCCTCTGTGGCCAAATGTCTCTTTCGTCTGATACATTGCACCATTTTTTCCTTCAAAAGCGTGAATACGAAAACTACGCATGTAAAGGTAAGGACTAATAGCATTATTATGGACTTCCTCTCGTTGGTTATTTTCAACTTCTCGATGTAAAGAGTATTGTTGGTTTCTACTTCTTTGAGCATCTCCAGGGAGAGCAGTTCTTCGACCTGTGATTTTGCTGCTGATGGTTGTAGCATAGCTGGCAGGGGCGCATGTCCAGTGGCTTCTGTTTCTGTAAAAGTATATTGGCCTACCTTAATCGTCGCGTTATGAAACTGGATAATGTATGTTCCGTTTAGAAGAATTTCGTTGTCATCAATCTCTATTTTGTCGTTGAATTGATTTAACAGGACGATTCCAGGAGCTAGTTCCTCTATATCTGGGATGTGTTGATTGTTTATCTCGATGCACGAATGGGGTTTGCTTATCAATAGGTTGTTAATACAATTATCGTTACTTATATCTAATACATCATTTTGCTTACAGATAGAAAGAGAGTTAAATGTTTTACATTCTTTGATTACAGCATATAGTCTTTCTTTACATTTTAATATTTCTTGAAATTCTGTTTTAATAATATTTTTTCCTTTTTTCACGGGCTTAATCAACATTTTTTTGCATGTTTCTTCATCGGTAGTGGGTATACTTATAATGTACAATAACGATTTATTACTTACAGCTATTCTCACTTCTGAAAACTCTACTGCTTCTATTATATTGTTATATGGCATATTTTCCTTTCTCAAAATGTCTTTTATTGATTTTATTTCCAAATTTGACAAAATGTATGTATTTATTATTCCAGCTTTAGCCCATTGTATGGCGTACTCAACGTTTTTAATTTCTTCATTTAACATATCTAATTTTGATTTTACATTTAACATGAATTCTATTTTAATGTTTTTGCCTGTTTTTAAAGTGTTTAATACTTGATTTGTTACATTGTTGATTTCGTTTATTTTTGTGGTTATTTCATTATTTATTATTCTCTGTTGGTTGTTATTTTTTAAGACATCATTTATTTTTTCTTTAACTACTTTAAAATCATGTTTGTCCGGTGTTCCTGAAATCCATTTCCAGGCGGAGCCCAGAAAATCCAATGATCTCTTATTTTTAGACTTAGGAACAATTCGGTCAAGGTGGCGTTGGATTTCGTGTACATGGTTGGATAGGAGGGGAAGGATAGGATTGGAAGTATTTAATCGTAGTATGGTTCTCTGTAGATCACTAAGGGCCAACCGGTATTCCTGAATATCGACGACGTGAATTAGTTTGAACGTACCAGTTTCTATCTTTGCATTTTCCGTTTCTATTGCGATAAGTTGCGTATTCGTGTAGTCAAGCATCTTGACATCACAACTGATGGGTGAGACCCAGAATCTATAATAAGATTTAATTTCGAATTAAAGATTTATGGATGACTTTACCAGATTTACTTAAAATAGTTGTCGTTCTGTTTTCAGCTACAATTTCCTTCCTATAGCGACGGTTCAATTTCGATCCTACTCGTTTGTTTTGCCTAACGTACACAGTTTGTCCTGGAGAAAATTCTTTTGCTACCTGTCTTGATTTATTATGGTATTCGAGGTCATAAGCTTGTTTTTGCTCTAATTTTTTTATGTTTTCCTTCCTTGCTGTTTCCATTAGTTCGGGATCTGAAGCTACCCTTCGACCGAAAAACACTTCTATTGGTTTGTTTTTCGTTGTAGAGTGAATAGAACAATTGTATTCGTATACTGCCCTTTACAGGAGCTCCGTGAAGGAACGGTGAGTACTTTCTGCTTTCAAGCATCTCATTACTTCGATGAGAGTTGAATGAAAGCGCTCTACCTGACCATTAATAGAGCTTCAGTATGGGGGTGTTATAAATACTTCGATTTTTAATTCTTCCTCTAGCATGTATCCAATGGAGATTGAGTTGAAGGCTTTTTCGTTGTCTATTACTACTGTTTTGGGTATGCCGAAGGAAAAAAGTATTTCCCTCAAGGGTTGGCGCACGTCCTCAACGGCTTTGGATCTGAGGACCTTTGCTTGCGCATACTTAGAGAATTTATCAATAGATGTTAGGACGAGGTTATTTTCGGTGGAGAAAATATCAAGATGCACGATCTGGCCTGGATACTGAGGAATTGGTGTTGCCTGCAGTTCCGGTTTATCCGGGTGCCTATCGTATTTGTTTTCCCTACATACGGTGCATTTTTTTACAATTCTTTTTATTTTTGTCGTCATTGAGGGAAAATAAAATTCTTGTAGGATTTGCGATTTGTTTTCACGCTCATTCCTATGGGCCCTCTTGTGTGTTCTTATGATAATTTCCTCCTGTTCAGTTTCGTCTGTCACATCCTGAACCTGAGCTTGTGTAAAACGGATTTTGTAGCTATTAAAATGTTCAGAGTAAAGGGTTTGTATCATACCCATAATATACTCCTCGGTTTTGATACAATTTATAACGGAAGGATTAAGAATTCTTTTCAGGATATCTTTGAGGTTCTCTTGATTAAGAACTGGTTCTATACAGACATGTCTGTGGTAAGTCGGAAATATTATACGAAAAGTTTGGCTAGAAGTTTCTCCTGTTTGAAGAAAAATCTGGTTCTTGAATGCATTGATTGGAACTTCGACAGTTGGTATTAAATTATGTCCAGAGCTGTCGTCACTATGTTGGGTCGTAGAGACAGAGAGGGAATTAACATTGGGTGGATTTGAAACTCTAGATAAGGCATCCGCAACAACGTTAGTCCGCCCTGGTTTATAAGCTATTTCGTGGTTGTACTCTTCTAAAATAGCTTTCCACCTTTTTAATTTGCTGTTGCTATTCCTGTTGCTCAGTGCGAAAGTTAGTGGTTGATGGTCAGTGAAAATTCTGACTTTGGCATGACCATATAGATAATTTCTTAGTGCACCTAAAGCCCACACAATAGCTAATAATTCCTTCTCATTAGCTGCGTAATTTTGTTCCGTTTTATTAAGCGTTCGGCTTATGAAAGTCAATGGTCTTTTATCTTGCTCCAAGACAGCTCCAATGGCGACATTAGAAGCGTCAGTTGTAAGATCGAAAGGTTTCTTATAGTCGGGGTAAGCTAAAATTACATCTTTTGAAATTAGTGAATTGAGTCCAGAGCTTCTTGATTAAGTTTTATAGGGGTTTTGGCTGATTGGTTTTTGGACACACGTCCTCCGTCCCCTCTTAAGAGGGTTGTTAAGGGTTTCGCAAGTTGCGCATACCCTTTAACAAACCGACGGTAGTATCCCGATAGTCCAAGGAAAGATCTAAGTTCCTTTAAATTTCTCGGGATAGGGAAATCGAGGATGGCCTTTACTTTGTCCATATTTGTTTTGATTCCTTCAGACGAAATAAGAAACCCGAGGAATTCAACTTGCGATTTGAAGAATTTACACTTGTCCAACTGCACTTTCATGTTGGCTCTACTGAGTGTACTAAAGATTTGCTCGATGTGTTTGACGTGTTGGTCTTCGTCTTCACTAAAGATGATTATATCATCTATGTACACATAACAGGATTTTCCTATGTACTCCCGAAGAATGTCATCGAGAGTTCGTTGGAAAATCGAGGGAGCATTTTTTAGGCCGAATGGAAGCCTTGTAAACTCATATTTGCCGTTATTAATTGAGAAAGCTGTCTTCTCTATATCAGATTCCTTGAGAGGAATTTGATGGAAGCCGCTTTTCAAATCAAGTACAGTGAATAGTTTGTTTCTTCCCAATTGCGCGGTTACCTCATTTATGTCGGGTATGGGATACCTATCGGCTATCGTGATGGTATTTAATTTACGATAGTCGATGACCATGCGATATTGTTTAGCACCACTGGAGTCTGGTTTTTTGGCACTATCCAGACTGGTGAATTATACGGCGATCGCGAAGGTCTTATGATTCCGTCGTCAAGAAGCTGTTTAACCTGTCTTTCGACTTCAGATTTTAGGGACATGGGGAACGGGTAGTAGCGAGTATAGACGGGATCTTCCGTTGAAGTTCTTATCTCAGCTACGACTGCCGTAGTAAAGGTTAACTTCTCCTCTGGTTCAGAAAATAGATTTGGATGTTTACTTACGACTGAGTGAAGAAGATGTTTTTGACTATTATTTAAGCCCTCGACATTTACCGATATAGAATTAACGGATTGAGAATGTAACTGTTTAATTTTGATGTTAACTTTATTTAAAATGGTCATAAAACTACCTTTAGCGTGAATAACGGCATCTAGTGACTTGAGGCTATCATTTCCCAGAATACCGTGAAATGCTTTAAGGGTAGGTAAAATGAAAAATTTTATGTTAATATTATTTAATCCAAATAGGTTTAGGTAGGTATGATTGCTGATTTTTATCTCGCCGGCTATAGATTTAGCATAAAATGTATTTTCATTGGGGATGGATTTATTTACTAAGTCTGCTTTTATATAATTCTTGCTGGAGCCAGTGTCGATTAGGAATTTTAATATTTCTCCAGTCCTCGTCTTAAATTCGAAATAAGGTAAGGAGGACTGATTTAATCTAAAAAATGGATGTCGCTGTACTCGACCGAATTCTCGGGGTACTCGGTTAAATAATTTTCGACGGGATCTTCATTTTGCCCAAGATTGACGCTTTGCGCGAATTCTTCGCACATTTGAGCATAAGTGTCCTCATCGGGTTGGGAGTTTTCATTTAAATGAGGATTCGGGTTTTCACATGATTCGACACTATTGTCTATGTGAAAGTTATGTTGATTCTGTCTTGAGGACATTGCAGTTTGCTGGGGTAATGGCTTTGGTGTTGGTTGCCCTGTACCAAAGTGTGTTTGATAATTTTGACGGTTGATTCCCCTAAACTGATTACTGCGCCCTTGCGTAAGGGGCTCGGTTTTTATGGGAAATCTGTTACCGAAAGGTCTGGGGGTCTGAAATTGAGGTTGGCGAAAGTTTTGGTTTTGATTTTGTGGATAGGGATTACTGTAGGACTGATTACCAAATACAGGAGCTTGTCTTATCATAGGATTATAGGTAGGAAAGTTAGGGTATGTGGGTTGATTCATATTCTGGTGCCGACTATGGATCATGTAGGAATTTCTTGGTGGTAATGCGCTTTGGGAGAACGAGTTTCGCGGACGCGAAAGTTGTTGGGCATGATTCCTCACGAATCCCCCTTGATTGGACTGAATGAAATGGGACTTGAAATGCTGGTTTTCGTATTTAAGGCAGAGATGAAGCGCCTGAGGTAAGTCCGCGGGTTCTTTCATACCCAGAAGATCGGACAAAGTACCTTTTAGACCTCTAATAAAGGTTTCGAGAGCTTTATCTCTGTATGTTTTAGTCAAAAGTCGCATTGATTCCGAACTTATTTCCATACAAGACACCTTGTTTATTATCAACGTCAATTGGGAATTCACCGCTTGATAAAATTGTTGCACACTTTGATTTCCTTGAACCAAACTCGCCATTTGATACTCAAGCGTAGTAATATCACGCTTATCGGCGTAGTGCAAGGTTAGGCAGTGTGAGATGCTCTCCCAGTTTAAGGGAGTATTGTAGGCTTCTAAAGCCGCATCTGCCTGGCCAACAATTTTATTACGGATCACATTAATGATTCCGTAATATTTGGGAGTTCCTATAAGGTGTTCGTAGATCTTTAATACACGGTCTACACTTTTCTTCCAGGAGGAAAACTCGCTGGCTTCCCCTGAGAAATTGTCCAGACATCTTATGACGTCTGGAATTTTTTCCAATCCATCTAGATCGTGTTGATATTGGGGATAAATGATTTGGTCCATACCGGAAAACCGCTGCGCGTTCGGGTTTAGATCGATTATTCTTTTGCCCTGTTTTTCTAATACGCGATTTACGATAGAAGACACCAGAGTGTCTAGTTCGGGTGTTGACCTAATTTCTTGAACTCCGTCATTGTGAGACGTGCTCGAGTGGAAAGAGTTGTTTGGATCTTGAGGTGGAATAAGAATATTGGGTACAGGATTTCGATTCATTGGCCTTAATATTATATTATCAGGTGGGCCGTGGGCCTGAGTTTGGTCTTGAGGCTGCCCTTGACCCTGACCATGAACTTGATCTGGATTTGTGGGGCCACCTGCCATATCTAAACCTGCACCTGATCTTGTGTTAACCATATCGTCCATATTATTGTTCAAAAATAAACAAAGGAAAATTGCGTTTCAGAAGCTAGATATAAATTATTTTCTTTGGTCACTCCTCAATTCGTTTATTTAATTTTAATATTTAATATATTTTGTCTTTTCCTTATATTCTATGTTTCACTTTTATAATTCTCAAATATTTTTTCGTTTTTCTTTAAATTTTGCACTTAGCAATGTATTCTCAAATATTTTTTAATGGATTTTATATTTATTTCCTAAATTTATGTCTTCACTGTGTCTTTATATCAACAATTTCTTCTTTTTCTTAACTTATTGTTATTTAGTTCATTTGCAAATTTATATAAGTAACAAATCTCCTTAACTAACTTACATTAATAAAATTAACTGTAGACTCTCCATTGGGTGGTGCGGCTAGCTTTAATCTGCTTCCGTTTCGTCTCTTACAGACTCGTTCTTTTGCACTTGTTGTAAGGCTACTTCGGGGCCCTTTAGACTTTTAGTCTATTTCACCACTACAATGTTTTTTTCTTTTTATTTTTTTGACCGCGGGGGTTTTATTAAAACGCACTTTTTTTTTTTTTTTTTCGCGACGTCAGTCCCCTTTAGGGATTTTATTAAAACGTTTCCGCTGCACACGGGAGTTACGCGACTGTACTTCGAACGTCAGTCCCACTTCGGGATTTTATTAAAACGTTTTCAAGAACGCGTACTTTTCAACCGTACTCCTATTATGCGTCAGTCCCCGCGGTCCCTGCTCGGGCGCCAATTAATACTGCTTAAGTATTTAGTTTTAAAAAAAATATTTTTAGGAGGTTTCGACCTCTTTATTTCGCTTCCAACTTAAGACTCCTTTACAATCATATCTTAAATCTAAACGTAACCTATCCCCAGTGCATCCGTCGCTGCTGTCGTCGCGATGTTCCCACAGGTGGTGTTGTTTTTCATTCTTCGGACGTGCTGGTATGCAGGCATCTGCTCGTTGTTTGTTTACTCCAGACGTGGCGTCAGCAAAAAAGTGTGGGAACGATTTGGTGCAATGATCATAAATCATCCACCAAGATGAACAACTAATTCGGTGTTAACTTGTATTGTAGATGCAAGCCTTAATTGAAATTGCTGGTTGCTGTGAAATGTAAGCATGTTGTTGCTAGTTCATTGCAATTTTGTTGTTCCTGGGTCTCGTCGATGTCATTCATTGGTAAAGGACATACTTTACATATGAGTCAATTGAATATTTTTTTTTATAATATAATATAATGTTACTTAGATTTTTCGGGTTCGCAAATATTAAAAAAAATCGAGCTGCCACTGCTCGTTGAGTAAAACACCTTTTTCTTTAATACGTTATAAATACTTTTATTAATAGCAGCCTTCACACGCAAGCGCTTTACCAGACGATTGAACTGTACGCGCCGGCGTTCGGTAAAGAACGAGCGAAATAACGCGCGCCAGGAACGTGGTACCAAAATTTGTTAACAAAATCATTCACTCGTTTTTTCACGCGTTCTTGGAACGTACACTCCAGGAGTTTATGTCTAACCACGTGAAAGTGGAGCGTGTTGGAGGGTACAACAATTCAACACTTTTCGCTGGAACGTGCGGTTGAATTTAACAGAGAGATCATTATTTTGAGTTTTGAAATTAATTTTGCAAAATTAAATATGGAAAAAAGGAGAAAAACCATCAACCAAGCCATAGTTTGTGCGGGATTAATTGAAATTTTAGTCGAAATGAAGAGAAAGGAAGAAAAATTTGGGTTAAAGACTACAGACAACGCTTTGGTCACATGTCGTTAGTTCGCGAATAACGTGTCCCATTTCCCGAAATGGAGTAGGATAACAAAACAAGACACCATCATGAGAAAAAGCATCAGTGCAGAAAAACGTGTCACAGCAACACTCCGATTTTTGGCTACAGGACGGTCATACGAGGATTTAAAGTTCAGTACGGGAGTATCAGCCGCATCCCTAAGTATACTCATACCTGAGACATGTCAAGCCATTTATGAGGCTTAATTAAAAGAAGAAAAAGTAAAGGTTACAGCTGTTTTATTATTGTTTACATTTAAAATTAAATTTTGTATAAGTTTATGCATAAAAGGTATTAGCCATCACATAGTAAAATAATAAAGATATGTATGTATGGGTGCCGTGAAATAAGGCAAAATTTTTGAATTTGGCCTTATTTCGCTTTGTGAAAGTGAAATAAGGCCAAATTTCTACGTTTGGCCTTATTTCACTTTATGGAAGTGAAATAAGGCCAAACGAATTCACTAATCTAAAGTGAAATAAAGCCAAATCAACTTATCCGCCGTGTAATCGGCGCAAGAGTCAACGGTCCTTTTTTTTAAGGAAAATTATCTCCCATTTGGCTACCGATCTAGCAGGCATAGTATTACGGTAAATATTTCCTCAATGACATGTTACAAGTTTGCATTCCTTTCATTTGCATACATCTTATTTGATTTTTTGGTCTCCGACCATTGCAACTGCAATCCAAAAGTTACGTGGCGCAACTGCCCGAAATTATCTTTTGGATGGCACCTTCAGTGTTGTTCCATCTTGCGGCTATAAGCAGCTGTTAATTGTACACTTCGCCCATGACGACCATGTAAGTGAACATGAACATATAAGTTGTTGTTTAAAAAAAAAAAAAAAGTTTCAATTTATTTGTGTTTTAAACAATTTTTTTATCAGTTTCTTTTAGCGTACACATACTCAGGCACTTAGATTTTCTTATTAAAAAAAATAATAGCAAAAATTTCGCGCAAATTTATTCAATATAATATTTCACTTTCACAAAGCGAAATAAGGCCAAATTTTTAAATATGGCCTTATTTCACTTGGCCTTATTTCACGGCACTGTATGTGTCGTCGCCCCGCTCTTTGCCCCGTTCAAATAAAACGCCCCTTTTGAAGTTCACGTTTAATTCATGTCAGGGAGAGTTTATTTTCTAAAAGGAACTTATTAATAATTGTTTTGACAATGTTTGAATACTTACTTATTGGTGACTCTTGGCAGGCGGCAGCGGGTGGCGATGACAAAGGCAAATGGCGAAATAAATTTCGAAGGCAAATGAATTCAAAGGCGCGCGCTGTCATTTTGACAAGCCGCATTAAATGTCAATGAAATTCGTTCTGTTCGCTTCCGCCTTCCAAGAGCCACCAATATCACATGTTCACACTATTCATTTCTCGACATCCCACCCCCCGTGAGGAGCACGAGTCGAGACTCCAGCCTCACTAACATCTAATACGGCGAGCCTCACCGCTGGCCTTCGCAGCACCCCTGAGGCAGTCTTTACGTCGGCGGAACGGACCTGTCCGTCTGGCCCCGGGAATACTCTGATGATCCTGCCCCGTATCCATCCACTCCTCTGTTTGGTGACGTCGCAATCCAGTACTAGGTCCCCAACTTCTAACGGCGGCACCTTTTGGAACCATTTGCAGCGTCTTGTTAACATCGGCAGATACTCACTTATCCATCGATTCCAAAAACGGTTCTTCAGCTGCTGACTCACCTTCCACCGCTTTCGAAGACACAATGCCCGTTCGTCTATGGGCCCTGGTGTTTGAGTTGAATTCGGGACCCCTAGAAGGAAGTGGTTTGGCGTAAGGGGTTCCTCATCTTCGGTCGTGATCGGCAAATGTGTCAGCGGCCGACTATTAATGATGTTTTCGGCCTCCATTAGCGCACTATACAGGACTTCAACCTTTGGCGTAACCTCCTTGAGCGTGTATGCTAAAGCTCTCTTCGTTGACTGGACAAGTCGCTCCCAGCATCCTCCGGCGTGTGGATTCAGCGGACAATTGAATACCCACTCTATACCAACTGATGAGAGTTCCGCTTTGATGGCCTCGTTGTCGAAGATGTCGCTGGTTAGTAGCTCTTTACTTGCTCCTAGAAAATTCGTCCCGTTATCGGTCCTGATTCGTAACGGAGTTCCCCGGCGGTTGACGAAATTGCGGATGCATAAGATACACGCATCTGTGGACAGATCAGCCGCTATCTCCAAATGAACGGCTCTTACGGTAAGACATGTAAATAGCGCGATCCACCGCTTCTCAGTTCGACGGCGTATAGCGACGTTCACGGGCCCAAAGTAATCAAGGCCGGTAAACGTAAATGGTCGGACGAAAGGAGTCACCCGATCCTCTGGAAGCTGACCCATCAACGGGGATTGCGGCTTGGCTCTCCGAACTCGACATAACTGACATTGACTTTTCGCAACCTTCACAGCAGAACGAAGTCCTACCACCCAAAATCGGCGTCGTATTTCATTCACTATGGTGTCGTCATTTTGGTGACGGAACCGGCGATGATAGTCACTAACGAGGAGCTTTGTTACTGGATGGTCTCTAGGCATTATCACAGGGCGTCTGGTTTCGAAAGGCACTGTTGTAGCGGCGTCGATTCGGCCGAGTGAGCGAACAAGTCTAACTTCGTCCAGGTATGGCGTCAACTGTTAGAGCTTGCTACCCTTCTGTATTGGTACCTCTCGTCGAAGGCATTCGATGTCCTCACTAAAAGCCTCGCCCTGCGCTTGTCGGCATACCAGATCCTCAGCCTCCTTGACTTCTACAGCCGTCAATTCACCTCGTTCCGTTAAGTTACGCCGGCACGCGTTTACGAAGCGTAGTGCCCAGGCCATGGTGCGTCTAAGCTTCAGGAAACTTGAAAATCTAGTAGCATCTAAGAGTGGCTTGTTTGAGCGGGATGTGCTTAGCAGATACTTCGGACGGATCTCCTCCCTCGATACGTGGTCGGAAATGTCGTTTGGTTGTTGGGGCCACTCTGACTCGGGCATTCTCAGGAAACTTGGCCCCTTTATCCATTTATTGTTGCTGTGGAACTGCTGTGAGTGACTGCCACGGGTAGCGTCATCAGCTGGATTGGATTTTGAAGGCACCCATCGCCACTGAGCGGCTTTGCAGCTCTGCAGGATCTCCGCTATGCGGTACGCAACGAACTCTTTATGGCGGCGGGGGTCTGATCGTAGCCAGTGTAGAACAGTCTTGGAATCGGTCCAATAGATTCGATTAGCTGAGGGCAGAGTATGGCATTCGACGACGGAGTTGCACAGCCTCGTCCCAAGTATCGCTGCGGACAATTCTAAACGAGGTATGGTTAAAATTTTGTTAGGACTTACTCTGGTTTTGCCGCAGACGAATGATACGTGGATCTCCCCATGATGCTCGATGCGAAGGTATGTAGCGGCACTGAATGCTTCTTCGCTGGCATCCACAAACGTGTGTAGGTCCACCCGGGCGGCGATGGTCATGTAACAACTGTGACATCTGGGAACCTTAAGTGCAGTTAAGCTTGGCATCTGGGACTTCCATTCCTTCCAACGTGTGAGTGATTCATCGGGTATTGGCTCATCCCATCCAATCCCAATACGCCAGATTGCTTTCAATATCAGCTTTAACGGAAGCGTGTAGTTGGCTATCATCCCAAGGGGATCGAAGACGGACATGGTGAGGCTGAGGAATTCCCTCTTGGTCGGGCATCTGTTTCCTGTGATGATGTCCTGGCTTACTCGGGCGAAGTTCAGACGAAACATGAATACGTCCTCCTCACTGTTCCAACATAGACCCAAGACCTTATCGTTCATGGAGGCTTCCAAGTCCAAGCTGATCGTTTTGCCGGAACTACCTGTCTCAATGGCGCGCGACAGGCTATGCAGAACTTCTTTGGAATTGGATGTGAAGTCACGCAATTCAAACCCCGCATCACGATGAATATCGATGACTGCTTTGGTGACAATGATGGCTTCTGTCACACTTTCGAAACTATGAACGTAGTCGTCGACATAATGGTGGCTTACGATGGCTTCAGTGGCTCTTGGATGCGTATCTCGGAACCTCTCGGCATTAAGGTTCTTCACGTAGTTCGCTGAGCAAGGGGAGCAGGCGGCTCCAAATGTCAGGACCCTCATGACGTAGGTGTCTATCGGCTTCCCTTCTTCCTCTCGCCAGAGGAAACGTTGGGAGTGTTCATCTTCTGGGCGTATCAGTATTTGGTGGAACATTTCTCTTATGTCTCCTGTGACTGCGAAGGGTCGTAACCGGAAGTTGAATAGCACCTTTACTAACGGCACGTTGTTGTCCGGTCCCTTCAGCAAAGCAGAGTTTAGAGATACGCCTTCAACCTCAGCAGCAGCGTCGAAAACCAGTCGCACCTTACCCGGCTTGTTGAGGTTTTTTACTCCGAAATGTGGAAGGTACCAAGTTCTGGGAGTTAATGTACCTGCTTCAGACGACGTTAACTTCACTGCATATCCCTTTTTTACGTAACTGGCGATATTATCTTTGTATGTGGCACTAAAATCGGGATCCCTTCGCATTCTGGCTTTTAGGTTGAAAAGTCTTTTCTTGGCCAGTTCATAGCTGTTCGGTAACTGGACTCCATCTTCTCTCCATAGCAGGCCAGTCTGGTACCGTTTCTCCAACCTTTTCGTGGTGTTGCTCAATAAGTGCGAAGCTCTTTTGTCACTCTCTGATGCTGGTTTCTCCGTTGGTTTTCTTACACCGAAGCTTTCGATGCAAAAGTATTCTTCCACGAGCTTATCCAATCGTTCATCACGTTCACGAGCCTGGTTACTGCAAAGTACGACATTTTCTCTCGGGTCTTCTCCTTGTCCCGACGGCAGTGCACCGTATGCGACCCACCCTAATTGAGTACGCACAGTTATCGGTCCCTTTTCCTCAGAGAAGATCACTTCTATTGGCGCTCCGAGATGGCTGTTATCTAGTCCTATTAATATCTCTGGTCTTGCGTTGTTGTAGTTGGGCAGAGAAATATCTGGACGGCAATGCAGAAACAAGTCCGAGGCGGCGAACGTTTGAGTGGGTAAGCAAAGTTCATCGACAGTCTGAACTTCACTCAGTTTGAACCTTTTGGCATCTTCCAGGTCGGCACTCACCTCCACATCAACAGCAAAGGATCTCTTTTTTTCTGGCTTGTCTCCAATCCATCGCAGATGCAAGTCTTTGGGCTTTCCGTTGAGTCGGAGACGTTTGGCTAGTTCCGAGCTCATGATTGTGACGGATGACCCTTCATCGAATAGGGCGAATGTTCGAATTGTTACTTCTTTGTTATACAGTGGGGTGCAAAAATGAGTACATGTTTGTACTCTTTGCACTTATAATGGCATAACAATACAAAATCAAGAAACAAATTGAAAATAAAAGTAGATTCTTATTTCTTATCCAATTCTAAACAAAACGGCTTCCAATTCAACACATAAAACAACACATTCTAGGAAAAAAACAGTTAAAACAAAAACAACTCCAATGTACTCAATTTTGCACTTTTTTGCGATAGAGCTTTTTTAGTATTTTGTCCATAGCCCCTTATTTCGTAAAACATTTTCGATGCGTTTGGGCATACTTTCCACCAATTTCTCTATAATTTCGTTTGGAATATTTTGCCATTCCCGCAATACTCGCTGCCAAAGCTCTTCCAAGTTTTTTGGGCTTGATGGATACTGTCCCAACCGTCTTTTCACGATTGACCACAAATTCTCAATCGGATTGAGGTCGGGACTTTGGGCTGGCCACTTCATCAATTTAAACTTTTGCTCTGAAAGCCATTTCTGCACGATTTTGGCCGTATGCTTTGGGTCGCCATCTTGCTGAAATGTGACTTCCTCTTCAGGATAAGCACTCAAATCTATAAAATCAGGAAGATGAGCTTGTAAAATATTCAAATAGTCTTCCTTTTTCATGATTCCATCAATTTTGTGCAGTGGTCCAAGGTGCCACCATGTGAAACAGCCCCATACCATGACATTTCCGCCACCGTGCTTCACTGTTTCCTTAACATGGTGCCTTTGGATGGTCTCTCCAGGACGGTGTCAGCAATATTGTTTACCATCTGACTGAAATCGGTTAAATTTGGACTCGTCTGACCACACTACATGTTTCCAGTCATCTGCTGTCCAATTTCGGTGTTCTTTGGCGAATCTCAGTCTTGCTTCAACATTTTTTTTTTATAGAGCAGGTTTTTGTTTCTTGACCGCAGAGATGTAGCCAATATCGTGAAGAGCTCTACTTGCAGTCCATCGACTGACGGGCTTATTTATTGCTATAAAAGCATCTTTTGGTGTTAAAAACTTGTTTCTTTTCATCTGGAGAACCATGAGACGTGCATCCGCTTCCGTTAATTTTCTTTTCCGGCCCCTGATTTCCCCTGCAGACGTCGTTCCTCGCCTTTTCTGGGCTCATATTACGACCGATTGGCTTATATTAAGCTGCTTAGCTATCACTCGTGTCGAGGAGCCATTCGTCGTCATGGTCACAATGGAATCTTCAATGTCTCTTGATAATTTCTTCCTTATTTTAAAATGCTATGAAGTTATGGCAATAGTTTAAAATATTGATTCAAATATTCGGGAAAAGAGTTCTTACCGCACGCAATCTCAAAACAAAATAGATAAAGCACGAAGAAACCAACCAAATAACTCAAATTCAAACTGTAAATTTTGATTTTGACGAAGAACAGAACAGAGCGACACTTGGTGCAAAATTGAGTACATTGGAGTTGTTTTTGTTTTAACTGTTTTTTTCCTAGAATGTGTTGTTTTATGTGTTGAATTGGAAGCCGTTTTGTTTAGAATTGGATAAGAAATAAGAATCTACTTTTATTTTCAATTTGTTTCTTGATTTTGTATTGTTATGCCATTATAAGTGCAAAGAGTACAAACATGTACTCATTTTTGCACCCCACTGTAGATCCTGATAGGCAGAACTCTGAAGAGGATCCGTGCGCTTCTGGTATCGTCGCAGCTCAGCAAAGGCCTTCGAGGTTCCAAACTTGCCCCCTCTCCGGCTGATGACTTCGTTGGTGATTCGGTTTCGTGAAGAGACTGGTGGTACATTCTTCGGCAATCACCAATGGCACACGATCGTTTTGTGCGACAGGCCCTTATGTTGTGCCCAAACCTCAGGCATCCGAAGCATAGATTGTGTCGTTTCACGAAATCCCATTTAGCTGGTGTTTGCAGTTTGGTGAAGCTGCTACATTCTGTCACTGCATGCGGCGTTCCCTCGCAGTAACGGCACATGCTGTTTCCAACCTTCTCGTTCACATCGACGGCATGAAGAACGTTGCCCCTCTTCATCCTCCTTGACGAGTCGCTCTGACTTGATGATGATAGCAGCTGTGTGGGGGTTACGATGCAAACCAGTCTAGCTACCCGGTTTATCCACTCGCTGAAGTGCTTGACTGTGGGGTATGGTCGTATACAAACACTGCACTGTGCCCACTCTAACCTTTTATGCATCGGCAGCTTTCCGATCAGTTCGTCCAATAAGGTTGGGTTTGCCAAGTGCTGGTGCATTCCACTTGCTTCTAGGAACACAGTAAGTTTTGCACTTTTGTAGCGAATGGCACTATCAGCTCCAATTTGTTATCCGGTATCGGTGCGAAACCCCTCACCTTCTTAAGTTGACTCTGTACGAGGCACTCTGGACGTCCGAAACGAAACTCCAGGCTGGACATCACTTCGTCCACATTGTTTGGGTGGATGAGCAGAGCCTCGACTACGTCCCTGGCCTCTCCTCTTAAGCTTTTGTGGAGACGGAACATGTTCTCCAATTTGCTGTAGCCGAACATGTTTGTGGATTCCACATATGCTGTGCAAAACATAGGCCACTCTTCTGGGCTCCCACGAAACTCCGGCAAATCGTGCAGCTTTCGTTGTGATCCATATGAGGCCGGTGATGAAGATGATCCTTGAGGGCGATATGGCTGCTCGGCTGCTGAGGTAGGAATTTGGTTTTGGTGTTGTATTGTCTGAAGACCATTCAGAGGTGGTAAGAAAGTCGGCGTACTGCTCTGTTGACGATGGGCTGAACTTGCTGTTAAGATCTGCGGAGACGGCGATGAACTCACTGGTAGCCAAGAATATGCTCCGTGAGAAGTACATGGCATGTGTCCCTTCGTGGCAGTTTGTTGAAAAATAATGTTGTCTTGGCTAGCGGCATGCGGCGTAGTTGTTGCAGTCGAAATAGCAAACACAGGCGTGAAAACTGCTGACGTAACAGCGGTGATTTCAGGAGCACCAGGCATAACCGCACTATTTGGGATTGAAGCGCTTGATGTCATTTGCTGCTCTTGCAGAAGTCGTTCATACCGCATGCGTTCCTGTTTTTCCTTGCTTGCGGCGGCTTTAGCTACTTCTAATTGTTTTCGGAGCTGCAACAATTCTTCCTCCATTGTGGTATTCTGGGCTTCACTTTCCAATACTGTTCTGTTGTCTTCGTCTTGAGAAGTACACTCGTCGAAGGAGTCCGTTTGGGCGTCAGACTCCTGGCTCTTCTTAGAAGTTTGGCTCGTTCTTCTCGTTTCCATTGGCATTGGCTTGCACAAATTAAATTGAGTAACGGCAAATTGTTCCGCTTGTTGCGGGCTAACGGTTGTTTAGATGATAGCGGGCACAGATTTATTTCACGGCAAATTATTCCGTCCGCTGGCTGCGGGTAATTCGTGAATTTTTCGTCCGCTGGCTGCGGGAATTCCAACTGTAGTGAGTGTTTCCGTCTGCTAACTGCAGGAATACTCTGTGCAATCCGAAATAAGGATTCCGTCCGCTGGCTGCGGGGATGCTCAATAAAAAATAAAGGCGCAATAAAAAATAAAGTTGTCGTCGCCCCGCTCTTTGCCCCGTTCAAATAAAACGCCCCTTTTGAAGTTCACGTTTAATTCATGTCAGGGAGAGTTTATTTTCTAAAAGGAACTTATTAATAATTGTTTTGACAATGTTTGAATACTTACTTATTGGTGACTCTTGGCAGGCGGCAGCGGGTGGCGATGACAAAGGCAAATGGCGAAATAAATTTCGAAGGCAAATGAATTCAAAGGCGCGAGTTATGTCCGTCGTGAACCCGGAGCTTAAAAAAGAACAACTTCTCTCGTTTAATCGTGAAACTTTATTGACAAAATTCTTGATTTACAATTGGTATTTATTAATTTTGATTTTGCAAGCTTGCAAAAGTGATTCGCAGAACTTTTCGTTGCGGCGGAAATGTGCCAGACGCTGAGTTTGCGAATCACCTGTGCAATCACAATTTATTTAGTTGATTTACAATAAATGAATATGATATAAGTGAATTGTAGGTCAGAGCTCCGCTGACTTGGTGGATTTGGTGGAAGCGTGCTGTGGGTCAATGTGCGGTCGTGAGCTTGTATGATGATATGGGGTGTAAGGCTGAGGTTAATGTGCTGATGTAGGGTATATGGTGTGCTGGGGTGCTGAGGCGTAAGGCGGAGGTTAATGTGCCGCCGTAACTCCTCCCCCCTTGGTATAGAGCGACGGCCAAAGTGAAGATGTTGGGGCCGGAGCGAATGATCGCAGTACAGGAGGTTGTGTCGTTTGTACCTTCCTTTTGAGTACTATTAACAGGATGATGGCTCCAATTATGGTGATTGATGCTGCAGCTGTTGTTGTTGTGGCTGTTAGATACTTCAGGAACTTTGTCCCAGTACCTAAAGCGAAGAGCTTCTGTTTCGTTTGGAAGTTGTATTCCTGGAGTTTCTTCAGATTAAGTATGTCATTCGTATGCGTTGCATGGACGATGCTGCTTCGCGGTGGTGGGATGTGTACCGTATCCCAATAGGTGTTTGGGTTGTCTTCATAGAGGATGTTATTAATCTCTACGTTGCAGCCTTGGAAGTGCAAGAGGGCTGTACCTTCAATTTCGCCTGTTTTGGTACTGCAAGTGGAATTAAAAGAAACTTGTGGCACATTAGTAAAAAGGATGAAATTATGTTCAGGTTGCGTTATTGATTCTATTTTCCCCACGTCGTCGAAAGTGCAGTGCGCAATTTGGTTCCTCATAAGGTTACCAATGCATCTGGACTTGTATGCTTCTTCCTCTAGGTCAGGTCGCGTGCAAATGTAGATCTCGCCGGTTTTGGGGCAAGGTGTGCTAAAATGTTGAATATGCTTTTCGTTGTACGCAATAAAAGGTTTCGCAACTAATAGCTTTGTTATTTCTAACATACTTTGCCCGTTTTCAGCTCTATAAAGGCCGTTCGATATATAGAGTTCTGGTTTCAGCTCTAAGCAGTTCACTAAGATGTCACCGTTTTTCTTATTCACAGGAAGTTTTGCCAGAATTTTGGAATTTGCAGGGATTGTTAGTTGCTTAGATGAATCATTTTGTTTCAGGTTGGTTTCTATTATTGAATTATTAGTGACTAGGATTCTGTTTTCTAGGTCTAGGCCCAGGCCCAGGAGGCCGTCGAAAAAGTTATGGAATCTAAATATGAGGAATTTGAGGATACCCTTTGGTTTGAATTCTGTAAAAGTTGGCAGATTAACTTGTGTTTTCAGTTGATATTTTTTGAAAACCGTTGTTATTGTGACCGGTTCACAAGTAAGCTGTTCTTCATGGGGAATGTATTCTGGGTTTATGAATGATGCTGAAGCACCTGTGTCCAGGAGGAACCTTAATGGCCTTCCGAACGGTGAGGAGATATTTATAAAAGGTAATGTGGTTGGGTGTGTCTGTGCGTTCACGTAGCCTGTCTGTTCATCGAGGCTACATTGGAAAAATTTTCATCCTCTGCAATGTTAGTTGAGTCGGTGTTTAAATAACGATCCAATTGTTGGAAAGGGTTATTGTGAGACTTATTAGTTTCCTGTGGGTTATCTATTTTTTGAAGGAAGTTATTATTTGAGCCGATGATTTCTTGGAAGTTAAAATTTGAATTTCTCGTTTGTTGGGTTGGGTTGGGTCTTGTTCTTGTATATTGTGTTGAGTTAGAATTTTTTGCAGGAGCTGGGTATTTGTTTCTGAAGTTTGTGTATTGGGTTTGGGTATGGGGTGTGAATCGTGGATTTTGGAATTTGGTATACTGAGTATTGTCGTTGTTTCTACTAAAGGGTCTAGGAGACGGTGATTGTTGGAAAGTTGGATTGTTTTCTCTATTAAGTGGCGGTCTTGGGTTTGAATTATTTTGCCGCCAGTTATTTTGTTGGGGTGTGAAATTTGGTCTGGGTGGATATTGGCGAGGGTAACTTGAGTTGTAAGGTTGGAATCGGGTGAATTGGGTCATTTTCTGATAAGCGATGTTTTGTTCTTTTATGCAACACGTTAAGGCGGTAGCCAATGAGTTAGGTTGCATTGCTCTGACTCTAGAGCCAAGAGGTTCATTGAGTCCACTCAAAAACGAGTTGAGACACATTTCGGAGTAGAGTTCTTTTTTTGCTTTAATAACATTTGAATCGTTTTCGTGGATGAGGATATTATTGCATAAAGCAGACTGGATCTCTATTACTTCTCCATAGAAGCATTCCACTGTTTTAGCTTGTTGTTTCATGCCGTGTAAATCTCTAATAAGCGATGTTTCGGTTCGCTTATCGGAGTAGTGAAGAGTCAAGCTAGTTTTTATGCTATCCCAAACCAAAGGGGTCCCATACATATTAAGGACCTCATTGACTTGCCCTTCGACTTTGTTACGTATGGCCCGTAATAAAATTTGGCCATACGGGGTGTTGTCGGCACCTCTTATATACAAAAGAATTTCCTCGACGTTACTAATGAATTCGTAAAGAAGAAGGGGATTTCCGTCGAATTTTGGGAGGTCCTTAATCGCATCTGGAATTCTTAGCGAATTGAAGATGTCATTATGATTAAAGGATTGGTTTAACAGTGGGTTCTGGGCTGCAGAAGTGTTAGGTTGTTCGCTGGTCATAGTGTCGGAGTTGGAACTGGAGGAAGAAAGGTTAAGAGTCTCACTGGAGTTAGATTCTTCAGGGATGGAATTCAGGCTTTTTGAAATTCTACGTAAGTTGTAGGGAAAAATTGATCTCTTTTGCTTGTCTTTCTGTTGTTTAGTCATTCGAGAATTTGTTTCGCGATAAATTTACAAAAATAGGCAATGTGTTTTGTGAAATACGCTCAAGACTGTTTTTTTTTTTTTTTTTTTATTTTATTTTTTTTTTTTTGTGTTTTTATAATTTTATTTAACAGAATGATGAATTGATGA
The DNA here is from genome assembly GCA_963555765.1 of Orthonevra nobilis. Lineage (NCBI taxonomy): Eukaryota > Metazoa > Arthropoda > Insecta > Diptera > Syrphidae > Orthonevra > Orthonevra nobilis. Next base: position 53,796,501 of record OY743226.1, read on the forward strand.
ATTTACAAATATAGGCAATATATTTTATGGAATATGCTCAACATTTAATTAATATATAGTTTTATTTTACAGAATAATATTATAGGAATTGTATAATGTTTGAATAATTGAAGTTTGCATACAACGATAAGTATCACTTACATGCACCCAAAAACCAGCAGGATCATTGTTGGTAGTAGTCTTCTTTTGGATTCTTGCTGATGACTTCCTGACGTTAGTTGATATCTCGCTGATGTTGATTGAAGTTTTTTTTGGAGGGGTTTACACTTGAGTCTTTTCTTTCTTTTTGTTTTTCAAATACAGGTTTTCTTTATTACTCGGGTTCACTTGTTCACTTTTATATTTAGATTGCACAGTATATTTTCGTTCTAATTTGCCAAAATTGCTTTATAGTTACAGATTAAAAGATCTAAATAGATATGTATTTCAGAGTTTAGTTCACTATTACACTGTATTAGGTTCTCTCGGTGATGAAGGGTCAAAACCCACGGTCGAAGAAAGTTCACAATTATAGTTAATACTTAAAAAAAAATTGTTGTCTAAAAAAAAAACCGTCACCGAACTATCGACTGCGCCAGTTATGTCCGTCGTGAACCCGGAGCTTAAAAAAGAACAACTTCTCTCGTTTAATCGTGAAACTTTATTGACAAAATTCCTGATTTACAATTGGTATTTATTAATTTTGATTTTGCAAGCTTGCAAAAGTGATTCGCAGAACTTTTCGTTGCGGCGGAAATGTGCCAGACGCTGAGTTTGCGAATCACCTGTGCAATCACAATTTATTTAGTTGATTTACAATAAATGAATATGATATAAGTGAATTGTAGGTCAGAGCTCCGCTGACTTGGTGGATTTGGTGGAAGCGTGCTGTGGGTCAATGTGCGGTCGTGAGCTTGTATGATGATATGGGGTGTAAGGCTGAGGTTAATGTGCTGATGTAGGGTATATGGTGTGCTGGGGTGCTGAGGCGTAAGGCGGAGGTTAATGTGCCGCCGTAACTCGCGCGCTGTCATTTTGACAAGCCGCATTAAATGTCAATGAAATTCGTTCTGTTCGCTTCCGCCTTCCAAGAGCCACCAATATCACATGTTCACACTATTCATTTCTCGACAGTATGTATATACACGCGTTCGTACATATTAATATACTCACTTCAATTTGGTTTGTTTCCATTCGCGTTGTTTCCATTCCACTTTCATTTTCTTCCAAAATATCCCTATGAGTTATGTCTGTAGTTTGTTCTTCTATACAGATTTCCTCCATTTTAGATAAGCTGTCTGTGGGAAGCTCTTGGTCCTTAGTGAAAGTCAGTAGGTCATAATACCATAATGATGGTATATAAACATCATCTGTTCCTCTGTCACTTCCTCAGACTTCTTCAGCTCTTTCCTTAAAGATCCCCTCAGACTCTGATTTTTTTTTGACCACGAAGGCTCGATTAGCTTCCGGAAAACCACGTGATTTGAACGTTTGAGAAACGTTCATTTCATGGGCCAATTTACCTAGCTGCTGTATGTTTTTGATGCTCAGGTCATCTGCTCTTTCGTTGTTAAATTTGACATCACTGCTGGAAGAGCTTGGAGGTGACCGGTGGTGGAGCTTGAAAACGTCCTATTCTTCAGTAACACGGTCTCATTGTTTATCTGAATAATGAAGGTTCCTGACAAAACCTGAGAAACATTGTTTGAAATAAGGGAACCATTAAAATTCGTTAAAAAATAGTGTCTTCGTTGATTAGTTCGATGATCTCGTTGTGATTGGTTTTCAAGGCACAATCTGCTTGTCCTCCCTTCAGCAAGATTGGAATGCAGTAATCTTCTTGGAGTTCTTGCAATGCTTCTTCCTTGCAAATGGTTGAGTTGCTGATTGAAAGGCAGTGTCCCGTTATACCATGCGTTTTCTTATGGTTCACCAGCATTCTGTCATATTCCATGTTGACTTGTCTTCCCTCAATGATTGATGGTCTTGTTATCAAAAGGCTATAGTCCTCCTTTCCGACTTTTGGAATCGAGAGAATGTACAATAAAATTGAACTGTTTGTGTATATCGAAGGTGTTCCATGTTCGATAGCTTCTATTTCGTTCTCGTATGGTAGGGTCGTTAGTTCACTAATGATTCGACTTATTTCTTTCTTATCTAGAATGTTGGTATTAATCACGCCATTTTTCGCCATTTGACAAGCTCGTGTGATTTCATTGATTTGTTCTTTTAAAATCAGAACTTCGTTTAATACTCCTTGCTGGTATCGTCCCTCAATTCTGTCTTTGATTCCATTGTTAACTCGGTCGACTATTTGGTTGATTTTTTGTGTAGATTCCTGCATGTTTCTGAAAAGTTCAACGTTGATTTTATATTGATGGTTGTTTCTTTCTATGATGTCTTCTTGACTTTGGAGGATGTTGTTCCAATCGGTCGCGTCAGGGTTACCTGCAATCCACTTCCAGGCTGAGCCAATCCAATTGATGGATCTAATTTGCCTTGGTGACTTGGCTTTTAGTAGGCTTATGCGTTCCTTCGCTTGTCCCAGGTGGAATTCAATGACAGGCTTTCCTTTTTCTTCATCGATCCTGTTGTACGTTGCGTTTGTCATCAAGTCCAGAAGATGATCGAATTTTTCTAGGTCGATGACGTGAACGAGCTTGAAGTAACCGTCGACGATCCATCCTTTTCCGTCTTTTACAGAGACAATCGGTGCATGATAATTGTTAATGTGAAAACCCTGCACGGCCACCAGAATTAAGAATATCTTAAAGCTTTGGAATATAGAATTTAATTAATAACAATTCAAAAATTAAAAAGAACATCAAAATGATACATATTTTGTCTTCATACTTGTGTATGAATAATTTTTATGATTATGGAATTTTCTACAATTTTACTTAAAGAAATGTATATTTCACTTCCCCATCTTTTTTTTTTATTTATAATATTTATACTTATATGTTTGGAAAAGAAAAAAATTTAATTTTTGTTAAAAGTTTGCAATTGGCATTTTCTTTTAATTTTGGATTAATCATATTTCCAATTTTTTATACGGCTTTTGTGAACTTTTCGACCAGTGGTCGTAACAACAGTCACTTTATTATTTCTTGCCACAATTTCTTTTCGGAATAATGGTTTATTTTTTCCTTGTATTTTTTTAAAAGCAGTAAATAATGTCAACCTTTTTGTATATTTTTGGTGACGATTTCTTGGCGTTATGCCATTTGTTATTCAACTTTTGCTTTCGTTCTATTTCTCCCCTTAGCTCGTGGTTTACCTTGGCACGAAAGTTAACAAAGTTTTTATAATTAATTCCAGATGTTCGATTGAAGAATAAGTCCGATGGTTTCTTTTTAGTTACGGAATGAACAGTGTTGTTATATCTGTCGACGGCCATATGCATCAGTTCCTTTGAACGGAAGCCCTTGTACTCTGCCCTCAAACATCGATAAATTTCAAGAATAGTGGAGTGAAATCGTTCTACTTGACCGTTCATTTCACTGCGGTTGACCGGTGTTAGGTACAGTTTTATACCTAGCATTCGTATGAAATTTTGTATAATTGGACTCAAAATGCTTCGCTCATTATCAGTCACCAATATCTTTGGTACCGTGAAATAGTGTAAAATTTTGGTAATTTTATCCCGCAGATAAAGAGAAGATTTATTCTTGATGTGAAAGAGGTTAGCGAACTAAGAGAATAAGTCGATGCAGCTGATATATTTTTCATTCTGCACTTCAACAATATCCATGTGAAGTACTTCCGAAGGATAGGATGGTACAGGCGTTGGCTGTAGCTCGGGGCCCGTGGGATGTCTGTCGTATTTGTTGGCCAGACAAATCTCACATGTTTTGGTGTATTTGTTAATGAGACTTTTCATTCTAGGGAAATTGTACTGTTCTAATAACTGTTCCTTATTCTCCCTAGGGTTACTGTGTGTCCTCCTATGTTCATCACTAATAAGCTTCCATACCCTATCTTCTACTCTTACATCCACCACTATCCGCTGCGTAATGCGTAATTTGTAATTGACGAAGTGATCCAGGTAAACTTTTTGCAACATAGCTATATGCGATTCGGGAATTTTTAATCCATTGATCAAGTTCGGTCTGAGTTTTTCTTTAAGTATTTGTATCAACTTTGATTCGTCAAGGTTTTCCTCAGCTACATAGTGTCGAGAGTAACCAGGATGGGGTTCCTCGTACATGGTTAAACCTTTCCCGATCCTAACAATTATTTGGTTGCGGAAAACATTCAAGGGAACTTCAACATGAGGAATTAAGTCCGAGCTATCCTGGGCTGCACTGTGAACTGTTTCGCTAGCAGAATCTGTTGAGCTTTCAGACTCTGTAGCTGAATTTGGGGCAGATGCCATTAAAGAATTGCTCTCACTTGCTGTATCAGTTACGGAGCCGTTTTCCACCTTTCGTGAACTTGGTGCCGTCACATTTCGTGCTGTGTCGGTCAAGTGATTCAACTGTGTCTTGAGTCTAGACAGAGCATCTGCAACGAGATTTGATTTACCTGGCTTGTAAACCAATTCGCAGTTATACTCTTCTATGCTCGCTTTCCAGCACTTGAGTTTCGCGTTGTAATTGCGATTCCCTAGAGCAAAAGTTAAGGGTTGATGATCGGTGTAAACTTTGATCTTTTTGGCACCGTAAAGACACGAACGTAAATTTTCGAGAGCCCAGACAATAGCCAGCATCTCCTTCTCGTTCGTTGCATAATTCTCTTCTGTTTGGTTAAGTGAACGAGATATATAGGTAATTGGTCTATCATTACCGGGTTCCTCCTGGGACGTCAGTAGTGAGATTGAAGGGAAGAGCAAAATCAGGGAAGGCCAGGACTTCAGATGAAGTAAGCAGCGTTTTGAGGTAATTGAATGCCCTTGTTTCTTCGTCAGTTAGGTCAATGCGATTGGTCTGCTTTTACCTGCGAGTTTTCGCGTCTCGTGAGATTTGTCAGAAGTTCGCGACATTGGCGTAGTCGCGAATGAACTTTCTGTAATAAGATGTAAGACCAAGAAATGATTTAAGTTCTTTCAGGTTGTTTTGGGGTAGAAGATTCTGGATAGCAGAAACCTTTTTTGTGTCTGGCCGAATACCATCAGGAGTTATGACGTACCCTTAGAAGTCTACCTGTGTTTTCGTGAAGTGTGTCTTTTCAAGGTTGACCTTCAGATTCGCCTCTCTTAGCCTAGCGGGCGCATTTTTCAAACCGAACGGTAATCTTAAAAATTCATATTTTCCGTTCATGGTTGAAAAAGCTGTTTTGGGGACGTCGGAGGTTTTCATCGGAATTTGGTGGAATCTGGAAGTTAGATCAAGGGTGGTAAAGTATTTTGCCTTACCAAGACTAGCAAGTATGGAGTTGATGTCAGGTATCGGGTAAGCATCAGAAATAGTGACAGCGTTCAGGCGTTTATAATCGACCACCATAAGGTATTGTTTTTCTCCCGAAGGGTTCGGTTTCTTCGGAACAACCCATATGGGTGAATTATAAGGGCTCTTAGAAGGTCGGATGATTCCTTCTCTCAAAAGCTCTGCTATTTCCTTGTCTACTTCCTTCCTTAGGGGCACAGGATATGGATAGCTTTTCGTGTATATTGGTTCGTCTGTGCTTGTACGTATTTTTGCTCGCACCGAAGTTTGGATAGCTTCACTATTGGTTATAGGACCGAAAAGAGTATGGTATTCCTTAACTAGACGATGGAGCTTGAATTGGACCTCATGTGGAAGACTTTCGTCAAGAATGATGTTAACTTGTTCCGAAACTTCCTCTCGAAGGGGAACAGCTATTTTTGGATGTAATTTCAGAACGTTTCTCTTCCTATCAATTACCGCCTCTAAGTCCTTTAGCGTATCATCTCCGATGATGCCGTCGAAGGAAACAAGGCCTGGTAACACAAAGAAGGCTAAGAGGGTATTGTTGCCACTTTTTTCGAAGAATCTTCCACTTATACATCGATTTATATGAACTTCCAGCAGGGAGTGAACAGAAAATGGTTTCTGGAGACGGGTGGCTATTTTACAAACGGATGGACTAATGAAATTCTTATTCGCTCCAGTATCGATAAGAAATTTCAACAATGTTCCGTTGAGCGAGGACCGAGTTAAGAGCACCTGTTAGCTCGACGACAGATCTGTTCACAGTTTCCATGTTACTTTATTTTAAATTAAAGGTAGAAGCAAAAATTGTTAATAAAAATTTGGTACTTATCTTGGTTAACTTCCTGCCGCACACGTTTCTTTTCACTTTTAATTGTGATTTTCACAATATATTAATATGCACAAGCATGTACTTCTTGGATATTCTTTTAGTATACTACACCTATCCCTCGTTTTACACGGTAGATACGTTCCTGACAAAAACCGTGTAATTCGAAAAATTAATTTTTATATGGAAAAATCGTGTTAAACGAAAACAACTATAAACAAGTTTTTTTTAGACATTTCTTGAACACAAAATATGACTAAAACACTTAATAAAATATAAAAGTATCATTTAAATCAAAGAAAATATAAAAATAATTAAATTTATTTGTCAAATGAAAAAAAAAGCATAAAAAATTTATTTTATAGCAAAAAAAAATATACATATGTATTGGACTTCATTCATAATAATAATTATAAATAAGACTTATGTTCCTTATTTTAATCAAACTTAATTGCTGTCACTTTCAACGATAAGTCTTCTCTTACGAAATTGTATAATATCAGATTCATCACTGGATATTATCTCATTAGATTCACTTTCTACAGTTCTTGTATGGATTTTTGCCGTAGTTTGCTGAGACTTGTGAAAAAAGTCTGAAATAAGCATCTGTTTTTTATTTTTTGTTATATCTTTGTAGACTTCTTCATACTGACTTAAAAGTTTATTAACATCTCGTTGAAATTTGAGAGCTCGTTCAACATTCGGATCATGTTCTTGAAAAAAGTTTCCTAATTTTCTTCCTAACACAAGTCCCTCGTTAACGATTTTTGCTGTGAAAGCATTGGGTTCATAGTTTTCAACGTCAGATTCAACATCATTTTCGTTTTCACTAATATTTTTGATAATTTCAATTAAGTCGTCTTCATTTAATTCTTGGTCTTCCATTATTTCAGCAATATCTGCTTTAGCTATATCGTCGAAGCCTTCTCCACCCAATTCTTGACCCAACTCAATTATCTGAGAATACTCTTGCTCCAAAGATGTTCTATAATTTTTACCTTGAAATATGTCAGGCCATACTGCTTTCCAACACCCATGGAGCGTTGATTGTTTAATCTCGGCATATGACATTCTTATATGCTTGACGCAATCTAACATAGTAAATTTTTTCCAGGCATCAATAATTGAAAGAGATCCTTCACTTTCCATATGATCTAAAATATATCTGAATGCCTTTTTAATATACATTGCCTTGAAAGTCGAAATAATCCCTTGGTCTAGTGGTTGCAACAAAGAAGTTGTATTTGGTGGTAGAAACACAATTTCAATATTTTCATGCTGCAAATCATGAGGGTGACCTGGAGCATTATCAAGAACAAGAAGGGCTTTAAAAGGTAAACCTTTTTTGCTTAAATAATTTTTCACATCTGGCACGAAAAAGTTATGGAACCAATCATTGAACAACGTGGCGGTAACCCAAGCTTTCTTATTCGCATTCCAATAAACGGGAAGATTGTTAATATTTATTCCTTTAAACGAACGTGGTCGTTTAGCTTTGCTAATTACCAATGGCTTCATAATATGATCACCAGAAGCATTGCTACAGAGAAGAATCGTTATACGATCTTTTGCTGCCTTATGGCCGCTAGCTGACTTGTTATGTTTTGCTAAAATGGTCCTCTCAGGCATTTTCTTCCAATATAATCCGGATTCATCAGCATTAAAAACCTGGTCAGGACTGTAAGACTTTCCGGCAACAATTTCAGAAAATTTTTGGGGATATTGTTGTGCTGCTTCCAAATTAGCAGATGCTTGCTCACCTTTTAATTTAAGACTATGCAAGGAATGTCTTTGCTTAAATCGTTGGAACCAACCATGGCTCGCGTGAAAAGGCACTTTATTCGCAGAAGTAGACGGTGCTTGATTCTGAATTTTCTCATAAATTTTTAAAGCTTTATTTTGTATGGCATACGTATCAATTGGAATTCTTTTTTGATTTTGGTCTTCTAGCCATATCATTAGAGCCTTTTCCATGTTTTCCATCGTAACATTTCTTACATGTGAAGTTGTAATCATACTCGTATGCATTCCAGCTGCTACACTTTTTCTAATTAAGTCTTCGTTTTTCTTTATTGTTCGTATTGTTGCTTCATTCATAAAATAAAATTTAGCAACATCTACTATCCTTTCTTTATTTCTTAGACGGTCCAAAATTTAAATTTTTGTTTCCAAAGATATAATTTTTCTCTTAATCTCTGTTTTGTTAATTTTTACTTTTGCCATGATAAAACTAAAATTTAAAATTAATTAAAAGGATGTTTTAAAACATAATTCTTATTTAGTTACTTACTTCAAATAATTTACACAATATGTATAATAAATTGTGAAAACTAATACGAAATTATGAAAAATAAAAAATTTAAAATGTGTAGGTAAACAATGATGATACTCGTTCTGTTGTATAAAATCCATTAATTCATAAACACATACAATTTGGCTTTGGACACTTAAAGGGGAATTCCCATTTTATTTTGTGTTCTTATCAAAGAACAACATATACATACATATATAAGTTAATGACAGTAGAGCATGTATACGTCTGAAGTGTTACCAGATTTATAATTAAGTATGTATAAATAAATTCGCGTGCAGTCAAAATTTGGCATTTTTTAAAAATTTTACTTTTTAAAATTTTGATTTTAAAAACCGTGTAAGATTGAAAACGTGCAGAACGAGTAGCGTGTAAAACGAGGGATGGGTGTATATGTATTAAATTTTTCACAATTTTTATTATTTTTTCAATATTTCAATTTACTGATTCAAATAATCAATTAATTAATGTAATTTTTCCCTTTTAATTCTTTTCTTTTCGTTTTTTTAGCATTTTTTTGGTTTTGAATTTAGTTTTTATTTCTTTTCACCCTAGTTTGAAATCTAGAAAGACAATTCAAAGAGAGTTAAACAATGAGACAGGCTTCGGAAGGTTCGTGTTATTCCCGTTTAGTTGCAAACGTTTATATTTGCATGCAACCTACTAATGGCACGACTATCTTCACAATCTTATCCTTTTTATTCTCTAGTGATCTTTGTAATGTTCCCATGGGTATGACAAAAAATATGTGGTAATTTATTCGAATCACAATGATTACTGTGTTCCCATGGGTACAGCAATTTCCACTCAGTAGAGCGCAGTGATCTAAAGTCCTTTATGAAAGGACACCACTATCACACGGATTAAGGATATGATTTTTTGAGGCCTGTCCCTGCTCGGGCGCCACTTAGATTTTTCGGGTTCGCAAATATTAAAAAAAATCGAGCTGCCACTGCTCGTTGAGTAAAACACCTTTTTCTTTAATACGTTATAAATACTTTTATTAATTCAAAGACACATTCTTTAAGAGCTGAAGCCGAACTTAGACTTATTGAACCAGTTTATTTGTCGATGCCTTCCATCCGGTGCAGCGTCAGCTATATTGTACTTCCAATGGGGCGGCGCGTGTGCTGGTTTAGCAGTACTTGAATTCGTATCGTGGGAAACATGCTGATAAAGGACTTCCAGGTGTAATGGAATATGTGTACGTGTGTACTGCATACGCGTCGGATCGTGTTAACTATGTTCTTTATTATAAAAATAAACTCTTAACAAATCCATTACAATAAAAATTATATCAGAGATTAATAACGTTCTGTGCAACTTGTTTCTTAAATCCAATTAAATTTGTTTCCATCTTCAAATTAATTTCCAGATTATTGAATAATTGTGTTCCCTTATATAAAAAAAATTATTTTGAGATCTCGTTCTTCTATAAAGAAACAGTCTAAAATCACCGACATTTCTTAAATTATAATAATTTCCCACATATTGTAGGCTTCTTTGTTAATAGACAGGGAATAATCCGATACGTAGTTTATAAATAAATACTAAAACATTAAGTTTTAATCTTTGTCTGTTTATCCATTTCAATTCACAAAACATGGTACAGTGAAAACTGTCTTGGACGGACAGCGACCATCGGGCAATTTTTGTCCGCTCAAGAGGAGTGTCCGCCTAAAGGGGAGTCTTATTTATAGATTTGTTTTTTTTTTATAAATTTAAAGATATTGAATGGTCCTCTAAAGGGGATCCACTTTGTAAATGAATAACACTTACATATGTATATATCAAGTTTTTTTTTTTTATTTAACGAACCAAAATAAATAATATGTACATATATATGTAGGATTTTGTTTTTATTCACTTTAAGAAAATAAAAAACTTTCCTTCACTTAACTATTTTGGCGTAGTGGCCGTAATTTATTGATTCCAAATATACTTAAAGGTTTATTTAAAGGTTTATATTGTTGTTCGCTTGGTGGCGGCAGTTTAACTACTGACTACGAAAGAGTTACAAAGTACATACTTCAATGGGCATTTCACTGGAAGGAAACTGGAAAGGGGATGGAGAAAAGGTTTTGCGTACGTGTCGAGTGTGCGTCTGTAAATTTCTTGTCTGGCTTTGTTCAAAGAGTTCGTATCCCGTCCCACATATATTATATATGTTTATATGTATTTGCAAGCTTCACATACAGCTATGGCCAAAATAATAAGAACACTTATTACATTTTAATGCTAGTAAACGTAGCTCTTATTTAAATCGAGTATATAAAGCAAGGATAGTAACAAACTCATGGTAAATGTATTCAGAACAAAGTCCAGGTTTACCAATTACTTAAGTCAAAGGAAATTGTGTTCAGTCAGCTGTATTGATTCATACTGCTTAATTACCTGGCCAAAAAAATAGGAACATCGAGACATAATAAAGAAAAACACAGGCATAGTACATTTTTTTCAATTTAATTTGAATATAAACTTAATATTTGGTTGTAAAACCTTTATTCGTAATAACTGAGTCCAATCGGCGACTCATGGAGTTTAGCAATTGTTGGCATTTGTCGGAGGGAATGGAATACCAAACGTCTTGGATGACTCTCCAAAGATCCGCTTTATTGGAAGGGTTCCGTTTACCTACTTCTATCTTCAGTTCGTTCCAGAGGTTCTCGATCGGATTTATATCCGGAGATTGAGAAGGCCACTGCAGATCATCAACATTGTCATGCTCAAACCACAGTTTTGTCAATTTTGCCGAGTGTTTGGGGTCTTTATCATGTTGGAACCGCAATTTGAGGGGCATATTTTCTTCGGCCCACGGTAGCATGACATTCCTTAAGATATCTACGTAGGTTTCTTTGGTCATTATGCCTTCGATAAGATATACTGAACCAACGCCCCACCAAGAAAAGCAACCCCATATCATGACACTACCACCTCCATGCTTAACGGTTTCTTTCGCGTTCCGTGGATTGTTCGCTTCACCTTTTGGGGGACGAACAAACTGTTTATCGTCTATACCAAACAAATTTATTTTGGTTTCGTCGCTCCATAATACGTTTCTCCACTGCTTTGTTGCCTGTAGAAGATCGTGTGGCATGTGGTATAACTTAGCAAAAGCAATCTGTTTCTGCACATGTACTTTTTTCAACAGTGGCACCTTCCTCGGAGCTCTAGCGTACAGCCTTGCATGTACTTAAACTCGGCGAATCGTCCTGGTACTAACTACAATTGATGTTTCTTGTTTCAAGTCTTTGGAGGACATGAAAGGGTTCGCCTGGGCTTTCCTGACCAATCTCTTTCTGTCCTTAATGGACATTTTTGACGGACGTCCTCTGGTTTCCGGAAGTTTTTTAGCATACAGAGTTGAATACACCATTGTCGAAGAGCAGTCCAATTTTTTTCAGTGTTTCGGATGGTTACACCCTGATCGCTTAAGACCACAATGCTTGCACGTTGAGCTTCAGTGCAGTGTTTCTTTTTGCCCATAATTTTCTTTATTGAAAGTAGTAATGTCTAAATATTCAATACTAAAATATCAGGACACTGTTTAGTAAATATAGCTTACCAAAATATCTGTTATCACTAGCTACAAAAAATATTTTCGTTGAAAACTAATTAGTGTTCCTATTTTTTTGTCCAAACAGATCAGTAGTTTTTAGCAGAATGATTACAACTGATCGGTTTCTTTTTTGTTTTGCACTGATATGCGTACAAAAAACAGTTGCGCAAGTAAAGAACTATTAGTTTGACTACATTGTTTTTATTTCATCCAAACGAAGCAGTCGCTACGTACAATACCATGGGAAAGTAATGGGTGTTCTTATTATTTTGGCCATAGCTGTAGTAAAAAAACATAAAAAGCAAAAATAAAAAGATAACATTCAGTACTTAAAAAATTCTGAAATGGTAGGCTGACGTACATTTTTCTGTTTCTCTTCTAAAAGTCTATTTTGTATATGACTTTCTAAATTTTTCAAATGTTCGAATGCAATGTAATCATCTTGTAAGAACTGCTTTGAATAAGCAATGGAAATTAATGTACCTCACAAGGACCTTCAGATAAAGGTTCAATATCCGTATCATTATTTTCAACTACGTCTGCTGTTTCGCTACTCGGACAATCAATTTCAAGCTCATGGTCTGCATTTTCTGTCGCCATATCCTTATCTATTGCGAGAAATTCTTCACAATCGGAATAAGACTCCCCGAAGGTTTTGGCCAGCTGGAAAATCGAAGACAGCGTTGCTAGAGGTAAGTCGTCTTCAGGCTCGAATTCCTTTGAACCATTTCCATTTTTGTCAAACCCAGCTTTTTTAAAACAATTTGTGATTGTTTGCGGCTGCACCTTCAATCAGGCTGCTTTTTTGAAATGTATAGCCTCCAAGACGGTAACTGGATTATTTGTCTCAATGCTTGCCAAGATATGTTTAACAAGCAGGCAACGATAATGAATTTTGAGATTTTGAACAACACCTTGAGTAAAATGATTGTTCTCATGCGGGAGCAAAAAAGGAAAAAAAAAACACCAAAATTTCTTCAACGCTATAAATGTGACTTTATTTGTTCACTTTCCAAAACAGAGTGAGTTTATCATTCTGATCAACTTAAAATTACACTTAACATAACGCTTAACAATCTAATTGGACAAAAAGATATGGATAACAACAAATAAGAGCACAAAAGAGAAAACCAAATACGCAAACAACAAAGAGATCATGCAAAAAGAGTTATCATATAATGCTCGTTGTTAAGCTGAGCATGGTTAGAGCTCTTATAGAAAAAATGCAACATGTTTGGCTGGGCTTCTGTTTTCCGTGGAAAAAACCCAAAACGTGGTTCGATGTAAGATTGTCGTAAACTTGTTCCCGTTTGTACGACAATCACAACAAAAACATGTACAGTCTGTACAATGCAGTTTATTCAGTGGCCACATGTCACTCCTCCCGCCGTAGTATGGACGATCATGTTGTCTGTAGTGAACGATAGGCTTTTCTCATTCAACATGTTGCCACTATTTAATGCAATGATATTCTCTTTGTCGTATACGCACTATTTTCATTTATTGATATTTGAAATGTGTGAACAAATTTGTTTGAGGATGAAATGTTTAATAAGGTTTAATCATTATCCATTATTAGAATTTTGAAGTGAATATTTAATTAAGTGTTGTTTACAACTTATGTATATTATTATGCCTGCGACATAAATAAGTCAAAAAAAAAAAAAAAAAAAACTCGCATGCGGGCTGGATTTTGGTATGGGGTTTTTTTTTACCTCCTTCCTTAAGAAGTTTATGGGTACCTTACCCTTAAACTGGGCTCGGTACTTTGCATAACGATTTCTTCTGATGACGTCGATGATGCTCTCCTGATCTCAGGCAACTTCTTAATGTATTTCTTCTCTTTTTTGTTAAAACATTTGTTAAAGATTGATAATGTAGTTCGACCACCAGAATTACAGACATATTTGTATGCGAAAATAGATCCTTTGATGACTATTGTAACGTATCCAATACCAGCAATTATACTTCTTGATTGTTCCGGGACTGTGTCCAAAACGTTTTCCCAGAAATGCTTTTGTTTTTGGATGTCTATGGATAGGTCATTCAGCTCATTAATCTTTCGTATTTAAATTTTATTAATTGGTTTTACAGCTAATTGAACTTTGTTTAATTTAACATTTATACAACAATCTTCTAATCATTTAGTGCATATCTGTCCTTAAGATTTATCTCTTTTGTTTTAACCAATGTTCTAATGCTAGTTTTCACCATCTCGAATTTACAATTTTCACTTAAAACTAATATTTCTACATTTGTCAATGGTATTTTGTTTCTTCCGTTGCAGTAAATAAAAACATACTTTCTTTAATTTTAAAAAACATTTCAATTTTTGAGTTAATCGTTTTTAAAATACAATTATTTGCTTTGTTTCGCATGAATACATTTATTTCACAACTGCTATAATCTAATATACTTTTAAATAACTGAGACTTACAAACATAGGTTTTATATATTTCTTTACAATCTTCAATATTATTTTTTAAATTATAAAATTCCTTATTCTTACTTATTGTTATAAATTTATTGATAACATCAAATATGAGCCGTTCAGAGCACACATCGATTAACTCCATAAAAAAAAAAGTTGAGAAACGCGATGATGTAATATTTATTGTTTTTAAAAATTCCTGTGATGATATGAATTCAAATATGTAATGTAGAATGCACAATTGCAGATATAGCTTTCATCTTACGGTATATAAAATAAATAAAAAGTAAACAATCGTCAGTAAAGTTATAGTTTTTATGTGACTGGTGGAGTTAATCGATTTGGCAACTGAAAGAAAATAATAAGATTAAATTTATACTTTACATTTTTAAGTTTTTATTAAGAAAAAGTTAAATTTTATACATTTTAAGCACAGTTTTTTATTCTTTGGGATGTTTCAGCAATATTATAAATAATGTCTTCTTCATCAGCTGTAGGCGAGGATTCGTCATTTCGATTTTTTTATATTAATGGCTTGAAATTCAGTATCTTCTTTATAGTCATTTTTGAATTGTATGAGATAGGGTTTAAGCCTTTCTAACTTTATCCAGCGTATTTTAAGCCAATTTACTGGAAGCCCTGTGACGGTCACTTTTCTGTTAATGATAGACTGTTCTAAAGGTTTTGTTGACAAAAAATCTTGGTGAGTCATTTGTATTAGATGAAATGGCGCTTTCTTTTTACATGTTTTGATTATATGGTACCAATCATCTGGTGAAAAGATGTTTTGATTTTTTTTCGCACATGACTCAATAATGGCAAAATCCGAGTCATTGGGTAAATAGCTGTGTCCACTTACCAAAAATTTCATTTCAATTGATACAGCTTTGATTTCCGTGCTTTGAACAAGTTTTAATAAACTTAAGACGGTTTTAATATTTCTGTTTTGGCCGGTACACGAATCCGAATATGTTATTATTTGTTCGTAATTTGCAGCGTAAGTCTTGATGTACTTTGTTAGACAAGATGAAATTTCTTGAGACCCACGTGATCCTTCAGTTTCTGGCCAAACAAACATGTGGCTTGTATTTTTATTGAATTCATGACATCCAAAATTATACACATATAAATTTCGCTTATAATAAGCTATGGATGTGGTCAACTTGGGAAAGGCTAAAGCTTTTTCCAAGTCAAAAGAAAATACGAACAACTTATCTGATGTTGCCATTCGATCGGAAGCCATTTGACTGCGAGCCCGTTCAGCCTCTTCTAAGTGAGTTTCCTTTTCAATTTTTGCCATCTGAATACCCTCATCGTCTAAAGATTGAATTTTTAGTTGAAAAGCATCACAAGTTTGACACGTATCCTTTGATGGCTGTTTAAAATGTAAATTAAATTTTGTAGAGAACACATTATAGTAATATTTTTCTTTCACTGGTGCTACGTTTTCCTTTACACATTCTGTAACGTATAGTTCATACATCTTCTTAATGTTTAAGTCAGGATTTAAATATTGTCGTCTTGGATTATGAGCTCTGGTGTAGTGACTACTGTAGGCTGGAAATGACTTTATATGTTTTATAACATTTGTATCATCTATTTTATTGCTTGCAACGCGATCTTTGCGCTTATCTACCCAAGATGTAACTTGTTCTTTAGAACAACAATTGTATATCCGCCCGTCACTCACCTGATAAGTGTCTCTAAAATATTTTTTACAAACGGGAATATCACGTCTCTCTTTTCGAAAGTAATATGCAAACGTATGTGATCTTCGTTTTTTAGTTTCATTTGTAGGGCGTCTTCTTTTTATTTCGTTAACTTTGATACAACCTCTTAAGAAAATATTTTGGTCAAGATGACTATGCAAACTATAAAAGTCTTTCATGGCAGCCTCTCTTTCATCTGAACTAATTTTTTGATTGCAATTTTGACGGCATTTGCATTGTATATCGACAAATGTTTTTGCAGGTATTAATTTTCCACCTCTATTTCTGTATGCCAAACCTTTTATCCTGTTATGCTTTTGTAAATTTCGTTTCCATTTACCAGGATTACGACTTCTTTTCCTCCCAATCGATATGTTAGTTGGGTTTGTACTGTTGCAATCCGATGAATCCGAGGAAAACGATAAACGTGTGCTCGGGCCAGACCTTTTGTTGATAAATCGTATTGAAGAATCTTCACTGCTTTCCTCACTCACATTATTAGTCTTACTCATCTTGATTATAACGGTGTAATAATTATTTCTTTAAAAACAACGTGGGAGTAATATTGAAAAGACTAAGAAATACACAGTAACATTCAGAGTGCGAGATCACTTCTATACTAACTACCATTTGTATTATGCTTCTCACTGTTGCATGATGAGTTTTGCAAATTCCCACTATTACTGCGTTTTCATATAGGCTTAAACCGGTTTAGCTTTGTACTGTAATCCCAAGTGTTTTCACTTGAGTTTTTAGCTTTATTTTGCCAGATCCTTCTTGTTTGTTTACATATCAAAGTACAAAGTACATGTACATACAAGAGTGCTTACACACAATATTATATTATTGAGAGGGAGAGGGCATCTTCGGCTGTTAAAAACAAATAAGTGTCAATGCTCAGCTAGAACAGATACAGCGTTTCCAAAACGATTTACATTGGGGTATGGAGTTAATCGAAATGGCTTCTGAAATAAATTACTTATTATTCAATGGCCAAAAAAAAATTGTCATTTAACGGTGCTAATCTTTATTATTCGGGAAAGATATTATAAATATAAAAAGTTATGACTATACCAAGGCCTTTGACACTTAAATTTAAAATTTTTCAAAAAGTGGAGTTAATCGAAGTGTGCACTGAGCGGCTCATATAACAAGACCGTTCGCAATAATTTTTGGTATAGAAATGATTTCGTATTAATCATATTGCTCTTCGGTCACAAGGGGTATTTGCAATATTACAATAATGGCATTATCTTTAGCATATGCATGTATTTCTATTTCTTTCATAATATAAGCATAGTTTTCTATAGTTGGTTCGAAAATAAGAGAGTTTTCTAGGTGTAATTTATTTAATTCTTCTAAAAGTTTCATTGGCTCTATGATTCTCGTATGGAGAACGCCATTTTGTATAAACAATCGACTGTCAATAATCAGTTCCATTTCTAACTCCAACTGGATTTTAAAATTAATTTTGTTTACTATTTCATTGAAATAAGACTGAATTGAATTGCTTTGTTCGAGGTTTCTTTCTTCAACTTTGATCAAATATATAGAATGGACTATGTCATTTATTTTATTGGCTGTTATGTTTTGCAGTGTACTTACATCGATAACCTGCTTACCTAGTTTTGACATAAGCTTCACGTTTTCTTCCATACCATTTTTGATTCTCACTTCATTTCCCTTAATTATGTTTATAGTTTCTGATTAGTACTCAGCATCCTCGTTATCCATTGTCCCGAATAACTTTTTGAATCCAGTACCTATCAGGTTTACTATTCCTCTACGTGTTCTAACCTGTTTGCCCATTAGATTGTATATTATATGAATTTTGTGTTCAATTTTAAGCAAATTATTTCGAACTACCTGTTATTATTTCTTACAATTGTCTTTATGGCTTACACATGCTTCATTAATCGTGTTTATTAAATTCTTAACATTATCTATGTAATCATTTAATTCTCCTATATCGATTTTATTGACTAAAGTAAAAAAACTTACTTCCTACTGTAAGAAAATTTGATAAAAACTTGATAATAAGTTAGTTTATAATAAAAAAAAACATGAAATACCTTATTGAGGATTTTAAAATTCAACTTTATTATTATTTTTTTTTTATCTTTTTTTAAAAGAAAAGAAGAAAATTATGGTACGAGGTCGTTGCCGGTCGGGTGGAATACGGTCCGTCAGCATCAACTGTGAATAAATAGAAAAAAACACCACATGAGCTCGGTTTGTCTTATTTCTGTTTGCTAAATCTTTCTTCATGTCTTGAACAATACAGTGATGAGCGTGAGAGTAGTTTAAAGTGTACGCTACACCCGAAGCAGGAAAACGCACATCTCCGGGTGTGAGAAAAATGTTGTCAGGCAAGCGGAAACACCACAGCGAGCCGACGAAAAAAGATGTGTAGTAGGAGGGCAACATCCAATTCCTCAGATGATTGGACTTCCTCAGTCCGAGACTACACTGGGCTACAACCAAGGACAATAAGAAATTACTCACTCACTCTCACGTCACCACTCGATCGTATTTGTATAAAAAAAGCAACAAAAACAAAACAAATAAAAGCTCAAAATATGTATATAAAAAAAACAACAAACAAATAAAATAAGTATAAAACAAAGTAGCAACAACAAAACAAATACAGGCTCAGTGAATAACTCACCCTTTACTCTTTTTTTTCTATTAAATTGTATTTTTTTTCCTTTTGTTACTCACTGATTAATTAACATACTCTGATTGACTGTTCGACACCGAATGAGCTCAGAATCGGCGAGGATCCTGGAAGCACACACACAAAATGCGTCACACTCGATTGTTCGTTAAATTTCCTCCTACCCCTTCTTTATCTCAACGGGATAAAGGAAAATAATGTGTGTGCAGCTGCGATCCTTTTTGCCTGTCGAGGGTGAACAACGATAAGGAACCATCCACTGCGCAATGTGAGTGTGTTCCTTTAGCGATTGCTTTCGCTTCTTTGTTTTACGTCTTGTTTTTAATCTAAACACAAAAAAGGATTCGCTTACCCTGCGATGTCTTACACTACCTCTCTAACTCGTCCTTTGTAGTTAAAATATAGTCCGCTTTTGTCATTTAGTTTCCTGGGGCCCGATTCCGCAAGGGTGAGTTTTGCTGTGTACACGAAAAAATGTGCACACGGGCTTGTTCCGATTCCGCAAGCGTGAAAGTGAGTTTTTTTGACAGTTGCCGTGTACACAATTGAGGAAATTTATTCACTCTGTTTTCAACTGTGAATTGAGGTAGTGAGAAAAAAAATGAGCGAACCAAAGAAATTAAAAAAAGCCAGCGACGAACAAATAGAATTTTTGTTAGCCTATATGGAGGAAAATATAGACTTTGCTAACGAAAGGTTTGTCAATTTAGAAAGCATATTTTTTTGTGCATATATATAATTTTCCTTTTATTTTTTGTATGTAGATTGGAATCAGCAGATGGAGCGCATTTAAAAGCGAAAAAATGGCAATGGGAGTTCCATCTATAAGTCCTACAATTCCGGGAAAAGACGCTACATTGTAGAACTCCGCTTTAATTTTGGCTTCCTCTTGCTCGTCTGGAAATGTTACATATTCATGCGCTATTTCATTGAGGATTTCTGCAACTTCATGTATACAGCGATGAACTGATGTCTGGGACATGCATGCCATAAAATCTTGCCCAACCGCTCGCTGATAATTACCTGTGGCAAAATATCTTAAAGCACAAAGGAAACGAGTACTTATGCTTATCGCAGAATGCCTCTCATTTTTATTAAAACGATGTTGAATTTTTCGCAGAAATTCCAAACACAAATGCTTTGGAAAACGAAATAAGTCAATGAACTGCTGCTCCGTGGATTCCTCAAATGGATCGTACGAATTTCTAATCTCTCGTCTGAGAATTATCAATTTTCTCCTGTTGAAATATAAATGATAAAACACAAAACACAAATAAAATTAATTTGATATTCCTACCGGTTTTGCCGCCTAATTTGTCTTCTTACAATGGCGTTAAACGCATAGCTCATTTTTGAAAACAATTTTTCCCAAATATTTCCAAACAAATATATTACGAGAAATGACTTTAAGGTTTAGGCTGGGCGCTCACTTGGCAACTTTCGTTGCGCAACGAAAAGTTGCTCAGAAAAAGTGTATTGGCTTATATGGTAGAGCGCTCACTAGGCAACGCAATTTGAGAGCAATTTTTCGTTGCCAAACATCGGCAACTTTTGAGCAACGCAATCGTTGCTCAAAAGTTGCTCTCTTAGAAAAATGTATTCGACCGCTCACTAGGCAATTAGTTGCCGGGCAACTTTCTGTTTTTTATTTATTTTGACCCACGGTCGGGGTAGGTTGTGACCAGAAAAATGTGTGCGGTGCTTATTGGTGAAAATACTTTGATCGATGAAGTGGAAAAGAGGCCGTGCTTGTTAAATAAACATTTAAAAGACCAGAAAAAGGCTTTGATATTTTCCTTTTTCCTTTCTATCACGATTTATAGGATGCACCAAGTACTTTTTTTTGTTTCTTGTTTTTTTTTCCCGGTATTATCAATAATGCATAAACAATAAAAGTTTGTTCGTAATCCATAGTTATTGCAATTTGCACACATTGCTGGCAACTAGTTGCTTAATGAGCGCTGTATAAGCAAAAGTTGCTCGGCAATAGTTGCCGGCAACAGCGGCAACTTTTCGTTGCGCAACGAAAAGTTGCCAAGTGAGCGCCCAGCCTTAAGCAACGATTCAATGAAAAAAAAAAAATCCAAACGTCAAACTGAATTCAGCTCACTTGGCTGACAAAAAATTATTCACTCAGCACATTAAAACTCACAGCAAGTTGCGGAATCGCACAAACTGGAATTGGTATACACGGGGTGTGAATGTGAGTTTTACATCTCGTTTATAATTAATAAAGAGCCTCCACTCTGCACTTAATTCATGAATACATCCACTGTAATATGGAAATGCGTCAACAATGCGTGATACACCTTAAAGGCCAACATCATTTTGTATTTCTTTTGGATTCATATACTTTAAAAATTCTAATTTGCCTTGACTTGAAAAGTCAAAACGTTTTTTAATTTGGCTAAGTAAACTTATGTAATAGTTTCTGAAACAAGTTCTAACAAAAATCAGTTCAGTATCAGAAAACGAGTTTTGACTTACGTGTTGAATAAATTCTTCACCAAAAAACATGGACTATAGCGGAAGATGACAACCAACATCTTCAAAATCGCATTCTATCAAAACTAAATTAGGTCGAACAAAGTAACCCATAATGCACAAGAAGTGGCTTTTTAAAATTGGCGAAAGTAGGTGGATGACTGTTTTTTCAGATTGAAATATTTTATTCATTTTGTTTATTTGCAGAAGGATGTGTGATAAAAAGTACAAATAACATTTATTGTTATTACTCAAATCATTGCAGATGCTTCCCAGCTTGTTACTTTTGTCTTCACTTAAAAGCAGAAGGAAGTAGTGGCGCAATGGAACCCATTGTTCCAGTAACCTGTCTATAGCTGAAAGTAGTGAAAGCCATCGTGTCGTGCATGCATTTAAAATTCTATGCTCTGAATTTTTGAAATATCTTTGAAACTCTTTAAACTCTGCCTGCCGCTTTGAACTATGAGCAAAAAAACAATAAATATTCCTAACGAGCTGTTCTATTTCAGTTGGAATTTCCTTTGCAGCGGCTGATGCACACAAGTGCAATGAATGGCACGTACATCCCAGATAAAATAAATTAGGAACAAGTTGCTGAAGTTGCGATCGAACCCCACTTAATTCTCCTCGCATGACAGATGCATTATCCGTGGCTAAACCAATGAAGTTAGTAAGCGGAATTTGGTTCTTATCCAGACATTCCCGAACAACTTTGGTGATTGAACTGGCAGAGCAGTTTTCCAGTTCGATCAAACCAAAAAAGGTGTCTGTAACTCTTCTTAATTTAAAATATCTGGCTACAATAACGAGACACTTTTTGGAAGATATATCTGTCGTTGCATCCAAGATGAGAGAAAATTTATTAGTTTTTAAGTCAGTCTTTCATAATTGATACCGAACTATTTTTGATCGAAACATCTATCTTCAATTGCGGTTTTTGAAACTCTGAGTTGGATCGATGTAGATTTGAGTTAGTGTGTCTATCTATATTAGTTATATTATTGCTTAACAACTTTTTACACCCCGTACAATAAGATTTTCCTTCTACTACTGAAAGCCATGGCCTACCAGATCTCCACTTTTCTACAAACTTTTGCTCGAATATATTTTTCTTTGGTTTATGATCATCGTTTTCTTCAATAATCTCGCCATTTTTTTTATCTTCACTTTCTGAATACTCATATAGAGCAGAAGAATTCAAAATTGCAGATCTAGAATAATGCAGACTTGGTTAATACTATAATAAATAAAAATTACACTAACCTATCCCCTTCGTTGTCCTTTTCATTTTCCTGGCATGCGGATGAGGTAGATGGATTAACACTGCTAGAACAATATTGTTTTAAAAATGTGGGTACGTTTTGTAAACGCTAATTAAACGAACCTGTCTTTTTTGGTGGATGAGTGATTATTTGCAGCACTACTAAAGCTCTTATCTGTACTTTTACTTTCGGCTACAGATTGCGTTTGCATATTCTTACTACGTTTACTGGAAAATGGTTATTTCAAATTACGACCGGGAATTTAAAATGTGCGAGTATATTTAAAATTTGTGATGCACATACCTCAATAAATTCGTATCAGAACTTGCCACCTGCGATGACGTGGAAACTACAGATTTCTTCTCAGTTCTTTAAATGAAAAATATTAGTACGTATGAAAACACTAGGAACAATTAATTCATACCGCTGAATTGATTTAAAATATCGCTTCATTTTTGATCTGTTAATCTATGTGCTGTATTCCACGAAAATAACAACGACAACCGTTTTTTGTAAGTTGTATATTTGCTTGCAGCTTACAAAATATTCCGCTGAACTGTTAAGCGAAATTGAGCTGAATGTCGTTGTGAAATGGTTGCATTCAGATCATTTTGAACAAATTCAGTCAGAATATTGAATCGTTAAATCGTACTAGAATTTTAGCATTTTTTTTATATCATATTTTTTTCTCAAATCGTAGTGTTTTATAATTTTTCGTAGTGGCGTAGTGAAAATGTTGAAAAGTAGTAGAAGTGAAGTGAAACACTTCAATTGTAGTGTAAGTGGGGACGCTGGTGTACACGGGCGAAAAACTCACTCTTGCGGAATTGGGCCCCTGATTCCGATGTTCCCGGCCGTGGACTTGAAGAACCCGGTGATTCTGCAAAGTACGGTCGAATATTAGCTTTATTATGTTTTTGCGTTTTATTTGCTAGCTTAACTAATACAAGTTAATGAAAAACAAATTTGTTTTTAATAAAAAATATTTTTTCAAGGCAGATTGCCTGTTCTTTATTAATTTCAATCACACTTAAGACTAAAGACAATTTCATACTTCACATGCATTTATGGATAATTTTTGATAAGGTCAGCAACATACAAAATATGAAGGTGTCAGTTGCTGCAGCTGGTTCCAGGTATTTCGTCTGGACGGAAATTGGGGCGTGTGAACGACTGCTGGTGAACTTTGGGAATATGTTTTGCGTTAACTCTTCCCCCTCTAAATGCGATGGTCCTCCATCGCCTAGAAATATGGAACCTCATTGAACTTAGTTCGTGGTGTAATGGAGTCATCTGTTTTTGGAGCACTCTTGGTGTACGGAGGTGTTTCAATGTTCCTCATTTCCGGTAATTCTGGTTGCTGAATTATTACTTGCGTTGTTCCCTGTCTGATCAAAATTCTTCTTACTGCTAGGATTAACAGGAGGTTGCCAATGAAAATGATTGTCCCATAGCTGATGATTGTTTGTAGTTCATTATCAAATTGTAGCAGTTGAATCTCCTTCGTCTTATTTATGTGCAGTTCTCCCATCATTTCGAGGGACAGTAGTCTATGAAATGTGTTTCCTTTTGGAGTCTGCTGCAATATAGCTGGTAGAATGGTATGTGTAGATGACACTAGCGCAACGAATATTTTATTGTTGATGGTAACATTGGTTTTATCGTATTTAATCAGGAAGGAACCAGTTAGATTTCGGATTATGCTTTCAGCTTCGAAGGTCCCATTGAAGTCGTTCAGTAATATTATTCCAGGTGATATTTCGTCGATTGTCAGGATGTGCTGACTATTCGTAAGATTGCATGTGGCTGTTTTACTACTCAATAAATTTGGAATGCATGTGGAGTTAATAAGATTTACAACATTATTTTTATTACAAATTGAAATATAATTTATTGTTTTACAAACATTAAATATGCCAAAAATTTCTTCTTTATTTTTTAAAATTTCCTTATGATTTATTTATATTGTTATCCCATTTCTTTTAATAGGTTTAAGTTATATCTTATCGTAAATTGATGAATCTGTTATTGGAATATTAACAATGTACAGAATTGAAATAGAGTTGGTTACAATTTTTATCTCAGCAAAATTTAAAGCTTCTTCTATATTGGGGAAAGGGATATTTTCTTTATTAAGCGTGTTAATGGCTTAGCTTATTTCTTCTTTAGATAAAATGAGAGAATTTACAATTCCGAGTTTTGCCCAATGAATAGCTAGACTAATGTTTTGTAATTCTTCTTTGATAATTTTTAATTTGTATTGGATTTCTGATACAATTACTTTATTGACATATTTGTTCTCTTTTAACATGGCTTCGATTTCATTCGTAATTTTGGTTAGATTATTTATTCGTTCATTGTGCAATTTATTTATTATAACTTGATTATTTGTATTAACAAGAATGTTATTCATTTTTCGTTTTATTGTCATATAATCATCGTGATCAGGATTGCCAGCAATCCATTTCCACGTTGAGCCTATGAAGTTAAGTGACCTTTTAACTTTCTTAGGTTGGAGATTATGGATTAAGTTTTGAATTTGATGGAGTTCGTGGGATAGGTAAGGAAATAAGGGATCGTTTTTTGTTGAGTTTAGTCCAAGTGTCGGTGTAATGTTGTTCACAAATTGGTCGTACTGGTCAAGGTCAATTTCGTGAATTAATTTGAAGCAATGAAACAAATTGACAATTAGAGAAGTCTAAAATTTGTATTTCTCCTATTACGATGCGAAACACAAGTCTGAAAGTGAAAAGTGGGAGGAATGTCAGTCAGTTTCGTATGTTACTTTTGTGCACGGTTTTCCCTGACTCTGTAAGAACTACAGTGTTCTTGTTTTCTTTGACTATTTCTTTTCGGTATCGGAACATTAATTTTGAACCTGATCTTTTGTTGTGTTTCACGAAAATTATGTCTCCAGGATTGTAAGTCTTATTTGGTTTCCGTTTTTTATGATGGTACTCAAGATCTTTATGTTGTTTCTGTGTAACCATTTCGATGTTTTGCTGACGTGTTTTTTCGAAATCTTCGGGAGTTATTCTAGGACTTCGTCCAAAGTAGAGTTCAACTGGTTTTTTTCCGGTTGTTGAATGGATTGTAAAATTGTACTCGTTTGTTGCCTTTTCGAGCAGCTCTTCGAAGTTTCGAGGCGTCTGTTCGGCCTTGAGGCATCGCATGATCTCAGATAGAGTAGAATGGAAACGCTCAATTTGACCATTTACCTCACTTTTATAAGGCGGAGTTTTGAAAATGCGAATTCCTAATTCTTCCATCATAGACGTTATCGACGCAGAATTCAGAGCTTTTTCATTGTCGATAACTACATTTTCAGGAATGCAAAATGAGAAAAGAATTTCTCGAAGTGGTTGCCTAATGTCAGTTATTGCTCTCGATTGGATTACTTTGGTTATGGCAAATTTAGTAAGCTTACAAATGGCTGTTAACACTTAAATTCTTTCTGTCGAAAATATGTCAAAATGCACAGTATGGCCAGGATAGTTTGGAATGGGAGTTGGAGCAAGAACGGGCTTATTAGGATGCCGTTCATATTTGTTTTCTTTGCATGTCTGGCAATTGTGGGAAATAAAAGTTTTCGAGCAGTTGCTTTCGGTTTTCTTCTGGATTCCGATGTGCTCTTCGATGAATTTTGAGAATTTTGTCTTCTTGCTCGGTTTCGTTTGTAATATCTTCAACTATTGTTTGAGTATACCTAACTTTATAATTCGCGAAATGTAATGATGTTCTGTATTTGTCCCATTACTTCTTCTTTTGTGGGAAGACCGTTGATTGTGCTAGGGTTAAGGAACTTTTTAAATATTGCGATAATGTCGGAGTCAGTGTAACTAGGCTGAATGAAAATATGTCTATGGTAGGTTGGGAAGGGGATTAAAAATTGGTGATTAGTTTCGTTTCCTGTGTTATGTCATTGTCATTGAGTTGATCTCTGCTTTTCGTGGAAGTCGTGATAAAGCATCGGCAACTATATTTGATCTGCCTGGTTTGTACTTTAGTTCGTAGTTGTACTCTTCCAGGATTGATTTCCATCGCTTCATCTTATGGTTCGTGTTCTTATGGCTCAGAGCATAAGTTAATGGTTGATGGTCTGTATAAATGTTTACCTTCTTTGATCCGTAAAGGAAATTCCTAAGCGAGTTGAGAGCCCAAATGATGGCGAGCATCTCCTCCTCGTTAGTGGCATAACTTTCTTCTGTTTTGTTTAAGGTCCTGGATAAAAATGTAATTGGTTTACTGTCTTGCGATAACACAGCACCAATTGCAAAGTCAGAAGCGTCAGTTGTGAGTTCAAAGTCTTTGTCAAAGTTAGGATACGTAAGAATGACTTCTTTTGAAACTAAAGATTGTTTAATTTTTTGAAAAGAGTTTATGGCTCTCGGGTCTAGTTCAATTGTTTTGTTCTTAGAAAGATGTTTGGACACGCGTCCGTCTTCCCCTCTTAAAAGGGATGTCAGGGGTTTCGCTATTTTGGCGTAGTCCATAATAAATCGGCGATAATAGCCTGACATACCTAAGAACGATCGCAGGTCTTTAAGAGTTTTAGGAATTGGAAGTTCTGCAATGGCTTGAACCTTTTTGGGGTTTGTCTTGATTCCATCTGTACCAATAACAAATCCTAAGAATTCAACTTCTTTTTGAAGGAATTCGCACTTGTCCAACTGTATCTTCATGTTGGTGCGTTCTAAAGTCTGAAACACGGCTTCAATGTTATTAAGATGTTCTGTTTTATCTTTGCCAAAGATAACAATGTCATCGATGTCATCTTTTTTCCATTTTCTTGGGGACGATCCACACTGGGGAGTTATAAGGCAAAAGGGGGAAAAAGTTGGATAAAAGGATGGTGTGTAATTTTAATGTTTCCTCCGACTGAATTTGCGTAAAAGTTTTTTCATTCGGAAGAGGATTGCGGATGTGATGAGGTTGAACGTAATTCTTGTTTGAGCCTGTATCTATGAGAAATTTGAGCGTTTGTCCACTCTTCGCAATATGCTCAAAGTATGGGAGCGAAGAGCGCTTTAATCTAAAAAATAAATGTCATCTAATTGTTGTGGTTGGTCGAGTTGGGATTCGTCTGGGTCAGTGTTGTATTCGGAAAAGGGCTGTTCGTAATTGTCGTCTTCATTTGTCATCGCGGTTTCATACTCCTCTAACTCTTTTTCTTCATGGTTGGACTTTTGGGCAAATGGTTGATTACGAGGTCGATTTTGATAATTGACCTTTGCTGATTTTATGGAGTAATCAATGTCCATTGGTTTGGGAGGAAGTGGTCGTTGGTTTGGTGGTGGTCGTTGATGTTGATACTGGAACCTTTGTTGACCTTGCGGCTCTCCTTGAATTGAGGCGGTTGAGGATTACTTGGGTTGTGAAGCGATTGAGGATAAAAATCGCGTCTGGGAGCGGGAATGGGTGTTGGATTAGACAAGGTGTTTCTTTTTGGAGGAACCGGCAGTGGTATTTGTTGGAAGGTTCTGCGAGCGCTAGATTGGGAGTTATGGGCATGCTGAGCCCGGAAGTCCACATTTTGCAGTTTTAAACATAAATGCAGAGCTTGTGGGAGATCTGCGGGTTCCCTTATGCTAAGCAATCTAGGCAGGTCGCCTCTTAAACCTCTAACGAAGGTATCGAGTGCCTTGTCGCGATAGCATTGAGTCATATTATTTAGTGACTCCTGACTCATGTCTAAGGATCCAAGCTTATTTAGGATCAAAGACAAATGGTGATAGACTTCTTGGTAAAATTCAGGTATCGTGGTATTACCTTGTACCAAGGTTGTCATTTGATACTCGAAGGTACCTAAGTCCCTCTTGTCCGCATAGTGAAGAGTGAGACATTTGGAAATCTTATCCCAATTTAGGGGCGTATTGTACGATTCCAAGGCAATGTCCGCATGTCCTGTTATCTTATTTCTGATGACAGACAATATGCCGTAATATTTTGGAGTACCTTTGAGATGTTCATAGATTTTGAGTATTCGTTCCACACTCTTTTTCCATGAATTAAACACTTGGGCTTGTCCAGAAAAATCATGCAGGCTCTTAACTACGTCTGGAATTTTGTCCATATCGGGCAAATTTCTGTCGTTAGTTGCATTGATTGGTTGATCAATGTCGTTGTTAATGTCAGAGGCGGGATTCATTATTGAGTTAAAAATTTGTCGTCCTTGTATTTATAGTGTTTCTGTCACTAGTCTCGTTATGAGTTGAATCATATTTTCGTCAATTTGATTATGGATGGGAGGAACGGGAGGTGCAGCGGCATTTTCGGCCGGAATTTCAAAACAAGCGGGTCCAATCAAGTTATTTGGGTTTGACATTGTGATTCAAATTTAGGTAATGTAAATAACAAAAGGGTTTTATTGGTGATATTCAATTTTTGCTTTATACAATGGAATATTTTAACAATGTTGAGTTCAGAAAAATAAATGTTTCTGTTTTTGTTTTTTTATTTAGACAATGGTTACAAATGTGAGTCTTAAGTTGATAGAGTGATTATTTTTCTTATTAACTTATGACTTACGATAAAATTATTGATTTTTTTCGGATGGGATCTTGAACTGCTTACTGGATAGGGCGGCCACACGCGTTAACTTTCTTTTATCGGTTTTCACACGCGTAACTTAATAAGTTTGTTTATTTAACTTCAAAACTTGTGTCAACTTTTTTTATATGGTTATCACACGCGTTTTTGTTCTAGCAGAGAAGCAGTCCCTGGTTGCTCGGGCGCCAGTTAGTGAAAAACAAATTTGTTTTTAGTAAAAAATATTTTTTCAAGGAAGATTGCCTGTTCTTTATTAATTTCAATCACACTTAAGACTAAAGACAATCTCATACTTCACATGCATTTATGGATAATTTTTGATAAGGCCAGCAACATACAAAATATGAAGGTGTTAGTTGCTGCAGCTGGTTCCAGGTATTTCGTCTAGACGGAAATTGGGTCGTGTGAACGACTGCTGGTGAACTTTGGGAATATGTTTTGCGTTAACTTACATAATCGTCATGTACCTCTAATATTTTATGTGGTCCTTTAAATTTGCTCTCTAATTTTCCTTTCACTAAGTTTTTAACTAAAATTTTCTGTCCTACTTTATATTCTACAGGTTTTCCTATCCTTTTATCATATCGTATTTTTGCATTTCGCTTTGTCTTCAAAGTTTTGTTTCTGGCTGTCAACGATTTATTTAAAAGATTCTCCCTTAGCTCGTCTAAATAATCGAATACACTTCGTTCGTTATTATCATCTACCTCGCTTGGTTTGTTTGCTGGATATCACAAGTTCATGTGGAGTGTATCCTGTCGTACTATATACGGTAGTATTATAACAGAAACTAGCGTATGGTATTAGCTCATGCCAATTTGTTATGTTATCTAGTTCCTTTCCTGTTACGTTCAGATATTCCATTAGACGACAATGTGCCCTTTCTACTACACCATTTGATTGCGGATGAGACATGCTAGTTGTTATATGTTGCATATAAAAAATTTTACAAAATTCTTCGAAAAGTGCATTACAAAATTCCATTCCATTGTCAGTTAGGATTATCTTTGGAAGTCCAAAATTCAAAACCCGTTCGATAACAATTGCCTTAGCTACTGTTTCCATAGATTTGTCCTTTAATGGTATAAAAATTTATGAATTTAGATAAATCGTCCTGTATCGTCAAACCAAATTTATGTCCGTCGTTTGTCTGCTTGAGTGGGCCAATCAAATCCATTGATATTTTTTCGAGAGCTCTTTCTGCTGAGGTTTCAATTTTCATTGGATTCCTTTTTGTCTGCCTGGTTACATTTTCTGTTTGGCAATGTTTACAGTTTCTTATGTATTCTTCAACGTCTCTTTGCATCCCTTTCCAGTGGTACTTTACCTTAAGTTTTGCATTCGTTGCTTTCTGACCCGTATGGCCTCCTAATAACCCATAATGGTTTTCTTTTATTATACGTTTTCTCTCTTCTAAATCGGTGATTTCTTTACATACGTTATTTTTGTTACCTTCCTCTTCTCCTGGATCACTAAGGTGTAATTCTTCTATTTGTTCCTCCTCTAACTCAGCCTCAGTTCTTGGAACGACTGCGTTGTCTTCCATCATACTTCTAACTATGTCATCTATTATTTGGTCGAAATTTTGTATTTCCTGGCTATTATTTTCTTTATTATTGTTACCTACTTCTTCCCCTTGCATCATTCTTACGTTTCGGGACAGTTCGTCCGCAACAACGTTTTCGCATCCCTTTTTATATCGGATTTCGTACTCAAACTCTTCAAGCTTCAAGCAAAGTCTAGATCCGGGATCTTTCACGTTAAACAACCAAGTCAATGGCCTATGGTCTGTCTGCTCCTATACCTTTGTTCGACGCATCCGTTGTAATGGTAAATTCTCTATTATAGTCTGGGTACTTAGAACTGGAAATTTGGTAATCGCTTCTTTCAACTTTTCGAACGATTCTTGTTGTTCACTTCCCCAGTTGAATGATACATCTTTCTTTAGCAGTTTATTTAAGGGTTCTGCTACTTTACTAACATTTTGAGTAAACTTTCGGTAGTAGCCTACCATCCCTAAAAATGATTTAATTCCTTTCTGATTACATGGCGGTTGCATTGTAACTTTACTCTCTATCTTATTAAGATCAGGCTTCACGCCTTTGTCGGTTATCACATGACCTAAATACTGGACTTCCTTACGAAGAAATTTGCACTTGTCCGGTTGCTATTTCAAATTAGCGGCTCTTATTTGGTCAAGTACTTGCACTAATTTTTCATTATGCTCTGCAAGACTCTGGCCGTACACCACCACGTCGTCTAAGTACACAAAGCATTTAATACCCTGTAACCCTGTCAGCACTGTATTCGTTAAACGTTGAAAACATGCCGGAGCATTTTTCAACCCGAAGGGCATTCGAGTATATTCGAAGTGCCCGTACGGAGTGCTGAAGGCGGTTTTCTCGATATCTTTTTTCTCGACAGGGATTTGATGAAATCCAGAGGTAAGGTCGAGTGTTGTAAAATACCTTGCCTTGCCTAATTGGTCAAGAATTTCATTTATATTCAGAAGGGGATAATTATCGGCTTTCGTCAGCTCATTTAGCTTAAGATAGTCAATGACCATCCTCGACTTCTTCATACCGCTTGCGTCCGTCTTCTTTGGTACAATTCAAAGAGGGGAGCTCCATGGCGAATTACTATCTCTTATTATACCGTCTTCCTTCAGTTGCTCAACCTGGTTACGTAGCTCTTCCAACAGGTTGCCTTTGGGTACCTGTACGTTTTAGTAAACACCGGGGAACACCCTTCCGTAGTCCTAATCTGATGCTTTGTCACATTCGTGTGAGTAAGCTTTTCATCTCTTATAAAATGTCACTATCACTCCTAATTATATCTAATATACTCTCTAACTCCTCTTTATTCATATGTTCTGTCCTAATATTACCTGTTACCTCAGATACCATTTGTTTTTCGATTTTAAAGTCCTCTAGATTTCTTTCGACAATTCGAATTTCGCTTACGTTAAAATCCCCTTCCGTCGTATTAAGTATAGTGGCTACACATTCACCATTGTTGTTTTTGGTTATGCTTTCTGATATTATTATCCCTTCCTTTATTGATCGGCTTGTCACCACTATGTCTTCTTTTAGTTCCTTGCTATTTTTTATTTTTACAACTCTAAACGCTTCAGACCTTTTCTTCAGAAACTTTTCCTCGCTCAAATATTTTAAAGTTATTTCTTCGTATCTATTTTTTATTAAAGCTTCTTTATAATGAATGGAGTAACCTCCTTCCTTTAGAAAATGGCTTCCCAAAATAAGAGATTTTTCCGATTCTGTATCGATTATCATTCTCTTAATTTCGTTGTCAAATACCATGTTCACGTGAGGGCTTTCTGAATTACTCATCTCGTTAAATACAGTTAAATTCCTAATGTTGGAATCCTTTTTGAATTCTTTCTTGTACACACTTGAAGGGTTGAAACTTGTTCCTTGCCAACTAGAACTTGGTCCTGGGTCATTTGCCCGGTTTCCCTGTGCATTTTGTGCATTTTGTCTTGCCCGATCTATCCTAGGTAATCTGCAATTTCTGGCAATATGGCCAGGCTTGCCACAGTTGAAACATTTTGTTTCTGTAAAATTAATCCTTGCTAAATTTCTATTTGAATAATCCCTGCTAATATTTGATCTGAATAGGTTGAGCCGTTGCGGTTCCTCTTGAGCACATCTACTCGCTTCCGCTAAAGTTTTAGGCTTTTTTGTCACGACGTATGATGCTAGTTTTTCCTGAAGTTCATTGATAAATACCGTGAGGGTCTCATTCTTAATATAATATATTTGTCCCTTTGGACCCTCTTCATTTATGTTATGTAGTTTACTCTGCATGAATCTTCTTTCTAACGTTTCAACTCTCTGTGTATATAATGCCACAGATTCATTCCTATTTTGCCTAATGCTAATGAGCTATCTATGTAATTGAAGACTACTATGCGGTTCTCTAAAGACACCGTACAGTTCTTCTTTCAACGCTCTCTAATCTTGTATATCTTTGTTCATTAGAATTGTAGTGGCATTACCACGAATTCTTGTTTTTATAAATTTAAAAAGTACTGGTTTCAAAGATGGCGCCGCTACTATTAAAAGTAGGGACAAAGGATGTTAGAATGCTGATTGGGATTTCTGACATAATTGAGACAAAATTTCTTGAATCCTCAACTTCTTGGTTACTTTCGCTTTCTATTTCTTCAGATTCACTACCACTGCCGCTAGGGGACATAAACGATTTTCTACTGATCCTTGAAATCTTTTCTTGACCTTGCCACCTGAATAACTCTCTCTTTTCTTATCCACTTTTTTATTATACTTATGTTACTAACTTACATGATAAAGATTAGTATCAGCTTTATATCACTTAGCTCCATTTGTATGATTCTGCAACTTTTACACAGCAACACAGCAATACAGCAATACACCAACACAGCAACACAGCAATACAGTAATACAGCAATTAGAATGTTTTTTAAGGATATCTCGGTATCCCACCGCCGCTACCACATTTTATGTTATGCCTGCGACGTAAGTAAGTCCAAAAAAAACTGTCGCACGCGGCCTGGATTTTGGTATGGGGTTTTTGCCTCCAGCGTTTCCTTTGTGCCCTTTTGATTGAACCGGCTTAACAACAATTGAATGCTGTATAGGCGAAACCGGCGAAACGACAATTGTGGAACAACGAAAAGAACAATGAAAAAAAAAACGCTGGTTAATTTTTAATAACTTTATTCGATCGAGGTCAAAACTAAACTCAAATCATTTTATGTCTCTTACATCTACTTATAATTAATTTCTGCTGACGATCATTGTTGATGGTGTCGGCCGCAGTCGATGAAATAGTATCCCTCAATTTTTGTGGGAAAGTATTTTCTGTTATCTGTGTGACAACTTTTTCTGGCACGTTTTGCGTTTTGCTGTATCAGCATTGCACCAGCATAACAATATAGAAGAAAATATTTACGTTTTCGTCAAAATCGGTTATTTTTGGATAGTAAAATACATTCAGTTTGATTTTGTTTGTACATTATATTCCATATAATTAATCAATCACTGATGTAACTAATATGAATTAAAACCACATGTGTAGTGCTGATATAAGTTATTTATTCTATTTTACTCCGCAGCCGTACGCTGCAAAGGTCGAACACTCACTGCCTTCTGTTGCCCAATTTGCCATTGGATTCTTAACTGTCAAACTCGGACAACAGCAAGCACAGTGAGTCAAAACATTACTCGTACATATGTACATATCAGTAACAACATAAGTTTTAAATTGTTTAATTTTTATTATTTCACTAACTAATGCTTAAGCGTGTCTGTGAATATAACAAAATACTTATGCTATTAATACAAATACAAAAACATATTCAAATTCAAAAATTCAAATAAAAAATTCAAATGCTAAGTAAAAATTCGTCTTATTTCTTTTTCTTCTTCCTGCCAGAATAATCTCGTCCAGTTAGATTTTTATCAAATTGTATCATATTAGTTGGATTTTGGTATTTGTGAGTTCTTTTTAATATTTGCCTGTCACGCTTGAATCCATCCTTATCTATAAAATGCGTTAATCCTTTTTCTTTCACTTCTTTAACTATATATCGGGGTAAGTGTTTCATATTATAAAATCCTTAATTTTTCACAAGTTCTCTTTCTCTATTATCTGGAGGTTCTACACGTGTTTGATTTAATTTTCTAATCTGTTTTGCCTATGTTCCAAGAACTCGCTGCCTAAGATCATTCCATTCTGACTTATTCAGTGTAGAACGGAGAAGGTTTATTGGCTTATATTTTGTGGTAGAGTGAATAGTGAATAGAATGGGGGGTCTCCGTTAACATAAAATTTGGCCTAATAGGTTTCCTATCATACTTACATATATTGCAAAAAATACAGTTGTTTATGTATTTGTGGATTTCGAGTTTGAGATTTGGATAGTAGTACGTGTTTTTTGTTTCCAAAAAAAACTCTTCGATTCCCCGATAATTTTTTTTGTAAATGGGTTTTTCAATTATTTCTAGTAGCTTTTCTTTGCAGGTGATATCTTCAAGAAACTTTGTACATCTAAAAATTTTCATCGCGTGAATTACATGTACAGGTGCCCCGTTAAATAAAAAAAACAACTTTTCAGGTTAACTGTTCAAAACAAACTTCGAATTCTTTGTTGTTCTCCTTCTATTTATAATTTACAATTGGAATAATAATTTGTCAAGTCATCAAAAGTGTGGGAATAAGTGAATATGGGTGTGGGAACGGATGAAAGGTTTTGGGTTTACATAAATGTGTGAGAAAAATAAAAGTTTTACATTACTTGAAGGAAAACAGAATATTGGGAAAAACAGAAGTGTAGGATTACTGTTTCTGTAAAGTTGATGTGGAGAGCTGGGTACGTACCTTCTCCCACCCGGATGGAGCGATGACCAAAGAAAATTATCCTTAGGCGTACGATTTTCGATGGGAAGTGTGGGTCCAGGTTGATGCTGTTTGACTGTGTTGGATTTTTGAAGGTCCTTATTTTTAGGAAGATGATGACGGATGTGACGATGATGAACAGGAGAATTAGGCTTGAACTCATCAAGATGTCTGCAGTTTTAGATTCTTGTTGTATAAGATCCAGTTTGGCTGAATTTTGAAATCCGAAATCTTGTAGTTTGGTAAGAGTAAGTATTTCCATGGTGTTGTTTGCTTTAACTGTATTAAACAGCATTGGATGGATTCTGATATCATCAAAGTGATTGATTTCGGTGTTATCATAGATGTAGTTGTTGATGTTGACTGCACATGCCTTGAAGTGGATAAAATTGTTCCTTTTATCGTAATGTTGCCTTGATTGCATGTTGATGTCAATTTAGTTTCTGGGATATTTATCGTTAGCAGAAATTGGTGTTCCAAACGTTGGATATCTGGTAATGTGGCGATTTCCTTTAGGTTGCATTCAGTGTCTCTGTGTCGAAGCAATTCTTGGATGCATTTTGAATTTATGATGTTTTTCTCAAGTTTAGACTGTGGACAATAGTACGTTCCTTCGATGTTTTTGCATTTTTCATCTTAGAAATGGATTTGGGTATCGGATAATGATGCGAATGCGACAATTTTGTTATGGATGGGAATTTGGATAAGGTGGAAATAATCATTTATATTATCAGTGAAGTTTGGAATTTCAACATTAAATATGATGTTCGTATCATTATAATACGCCTGTAGCTCTTATAGCTCATATATGTGCTCATCAGATATTATATCTATGTTTTGCTTCCTCAAGATGACAAAGAGCTGTGCCAATTCATTTGGACTTAAAATGCTTTTCGAGATAATATTTAATTATGCTAGAGATATTGCATCGATGATATCATTAAGATGACTTCTAAGGATGTCTATGCTGTAATTGATAGTACGAAAATGTTGTAATATCTGTAAGGTAGTTGTCTGTTTTTACAGTTCTTTCCCTTTATTGTTCTGTGAATTTTGTAAGAAGGTGTTTATGAGAGTTTGTTGTCTGTTAACGTGGTTAGTTATAATCTCAAATCGTTCTATCATTTGGTTGTTAAGTGTCGTTTGTGAGTTTAGATTAGTCTTCATTGTTTTTTCATTTGTAAGTATAGTTTCGATTTGTCTGTTGATTTGTAGGGCGTTGTCAGCGTCCATGTTTCCTGTTATTGATCTGATAACACTTCCTAATCCATTTATAATTCCACGTCGAAGTCTAATTTTGGGTTTGATAGTTTCTAATTTTGTCTCTAAGTCTTTTAGTTTAAAGTTCAAAACACTAAGTGTCTCTTTTGCTTCTCTGGATTTACTTAGTTTTTCTATTGATTCTGAAATTCTGTCGATATTTTCTTTGTATTGGTTAAGTCTGATTATATGTAAAAAGTTTTGGTGAGAGTTAATAATTCTGGATTTTCCCAGTTTGAGGGGAAGTATTCCATTGTTGTTGGTTAGGTCATGGATTTCTAGTATTTGGGCTTGGATTGGAGTTAGAAACAGGAATAGAAGAATAATAATCATTACTCATATATAAATATTTTTTTTTTTGAAATATCCACTTTTTTCACTGTTCACATTTATATTTAACTAGCTGACCCGACAGACTTCGTCCTGTCAAAAAGATTTGTAATGTGGCAGTTTTTGTGCCTACGTATTTTAAAAAATTCTCCTGAACAGAACCGTCACCCTGGTGATAGGGCGTTGTGAATAAAAAATAATTAAATAAAACATATATAAGGATTTAAAAGTAAGTAATCGCTTTATTGTTAATCATGTGAATCATAATTATTATTATTATCATTGTAGTGCTTTGTGGTATACGATGTTTTTTGCTTGATTACCTGGCGCATAGATAAACAAATCTGATGGTTTTCCAACACGGGAACAGGCAACATACAATTGACCATGTGAGAAACATGGGTTTTCTAGATTAATACCACAAACACTTAATGATTGCCCCTGGGACTTGTTTATAGTCATAGCAAAAGCAAGCCGCACTGGAAACTGTAGTCGTTTAAACTCAAATGGCACATCATTCGGAATCATTGGGATGCGCGGTATGAGAACATCTTCTCCTTTATACTTTCCTTTGAGTATAGTTGCTACTATCACATTGTTTAGTAATTTTTTTTATCGCTAACCGTGTACCGTTGCAAAGACGCAAAGACGGTTGATATTTCGCAACATTATAACCACCGATCCAACCTTTAATTGAAGATTGCATGTGGCAATCCTGGCAAATCCAGCGAGTTTAAAAATTCCGGTGGATAGTTGACTACATCATCTTGATTAGTAGCCGAATCAACTGATTTATATATTCTCAATTCGCCTGTAATTTGTTCTTGAATTTTGAAATTTAATTCATTTACATCTATGCTTTTTGCAGCCAGTATAGCTCGTTCGCTCAACCAATCATGGTTTCTGTAATTTTGAGAAACATCTGGAAACACCTTCTGAATAAGTTCATCTTTTGATCGAGTTAACTGACAAAAACTTTGAGGAAAGTTAATGCAGCCAGTCAACATGTCTATAGGAAATTTGCCATTACCAATGTCAATGAGTTGTTTAGAGAATATGTTTCCAGATTGGTCATTTTGCAACTCGACACGCATATTCTTGCTTAAATGAAGTACTTTGACATGTTTCCACAAATTGGAGGACTTTAGACATGCATTGAGTTCATCAGCTGGCGTTGATCGTGGAATCACTGGCAATGTTTGACGAAAATCTCCTGCTAATAAAATCATTGCACCACCAAATCGGTTATTATTGCTCCGTAGATCTTTTAAGGTTCTGTCTAAAGCCTCCAAAGATTTTTTATGTGCCATCGTGCATTCATCCCAAACAATCAATTTACATTGCTGCAAAACCTTTGCCATAGCAGAGTTCTTCGAAACGTTGCAGGTTGGAGTTTCATAGCTTTGCATATTTAATGGCAATTTTAGTGCTGAATGGGCTGTTCGACCACCTTCAAGCAAAGTTGCTGCGATTCCCGACGAAGCGAGTGCAAGTGCAATTTTATTTTGTGAGCGAATTGTTGCTAATATTAATGAAATCAAAAAAGTTTTTCCTGTACCACCAGGTGCATCTAAGAAGTAAATCCCTCCAGTTTCATCATTTGTTACTTTCATAAGAGTTTCAAATACATACTTCTGTTGTTCATTTAACAGTGGTAGATTTGTTTGAATTAATTCTTTCAAAGCGTTGAGATCATACAGTTTTTCTCGATGCAACTCTTGGTTAAAAGCGTCATGCATTTGACGATTGGGCGCGGTCAGGCCTCATTGAATTAATAGTTTGTTTGACATTATCAAGCACATGTCCTCAATTGAAATCAATGCTTCATTGTAAATTTCTTCACCGATTTGTATATTTGGATTTCCCATTCTATTCCGTATTTGATACAAAATATCATCACACATATAATCTTTGTACTTGATCCACAAATCAATTGGGTTTGATGGGAAGCATGTAGATATGATTATAGAAAAAAATGTTCGTATTTGATGAGCGTGTGATGATATTACAGCATCATTGAGAGTTTGATCCCAATGAGCGTCATTTTCAAGCAATTGCAAACGTTGACAGGCTTCTCTGTAGGATCCACACAATTCACCATCAACAGTTCGTAACTGTTGGAATGATGTTGGGCCACGTACATTGACTAATAGCAGTCGTAAATAAAAACATTCATCATTGCTTGGATGTACTGAATAAATCCGGCCAATCGCATCGGTGGAATATACATCTGTATATCCTGGAACTGGTTTTCCTTGTTTCCGTCGTATAAATCTCCTTGAGGATTGATTCCAGGTTTAATATTTTGGCATTTCAGAATATAGCAATGTTTGTGCGAAATCATCGTTTTGGCATGTCTCAAAAAAACTGGTTAATGTAGTAGATGGTGGCTGAGCAGCTCTTTGTACTGCGTTCTGTGCTGTAAAATACACTCTTTGTCCATTTTCTAAATGCACAGCTAAGTGAACAACAGAAGGGTGTCTCTCATGAATAGGAAAAGAAAATATTCGCCAAACTGCTTCATTACTACTGACATAGCGGCCCATTTGGTATTGGGTAACTTCATCATTGGAATTCTCTGCACCAATTCCAATCACAGCCATATCACTCCCTTTGGTTACATATTTGCAAATGTATTTAATAGATTTCACTGAATGGCAAGATTCAACGTTGATGTGTGCTTTGAATGTCTTTGATAAAATGGGTAAATATGGAACAATCCAACGATTATCTATTTCAATATCTTGTTGATTTAATTTGACAATTGTTGATTTTCCATTGTCTGCTGTCGATCTGCGACGATACAATGGATAACCGTCATTACCAGTAATTGTTTCCGATATTAATGTCCGTGGATATCGTTTTGAACATTTACCATCCATCATACACGGTGAATTTTGATTAAGAGTTCCACAGGGACCATGTATCATGTTTTTGATAACTACCTCATGCAATCCAGGATCTACTTGTACATTAGGGATTTCAGCTGATAACACTGCATCAACTTCATTTGGCCTTATCTTTTCAACCAACCAAATCAAAATGTGTGCATGTGGCAATCCTCGTTTCTGCCACTCCACAGAATACATCCAGCAGCGTGTCTCACCAAACACATTATGTTTTACGATGAAATCCATAAAAGATTTCAACTTTTGTCTAAAGACTCTGGCTGTAATATCATGACGATCAATGGGTGATTGCCCAGGGAATAACTCCTGCTTGATTTCTATCCATTGCGGATTGCATGTAAATGTGATGAACAAATCTGCTGTACCATAATGACGAACATACGACATGGCATCTTGAGCATATTCGTGCATATGCCGAGGGCTTCCGATGTATGTTGCTGGAAGAATAGTCATCCGACCGACATTCTGTGCATTTCCATCAGTATTAATCGCATCTCGAAGGTGAATATACTCTTCAGATCGGAGTTTGGTTTGATTCAACCTGATGAATGTTAATCTCTCCGTTTCAATTTTAACATACATGTCAACAACATATTTGTGATATAATCGCCGACATTTCAATATGTGATTATCTTCATTTTCCCGAATCATTAGGCGGTATGAATAATAGTTCATTGAACTGACTTTTTTGTTGGTTTCAGAACCTGTAAATAGATTTTGTTTTAATAACATTCAAATATAAAATTAAAATACATAATATAATGACTGAGATATTATCGCCATAGCTAAACTAATATTTTAGTTACCTGTAATGGGATTTATCATTTTTATTGAGAAATCGTAGCCATCTTCACCTTGCCAAAATATAATGGGATATTGCAGTGCATCATATGAGCGGTGTGTTTCCTTTATACTTTGTAATTGATCATTCCGACGATGTAAAACAATATCACGGGATTCCAAGTTTTCTCCAACTACAACGATAGCAACTTCATCAATAGTTGGTGCATTAAAACGTCTTGTATGTTGACCTGCAGGTGTTTTATCAGCTCTGATTACAATTTTGTGATTATCGGATGGCATCAGATCCAGGTCAGTTTTAAACAATATAATCAATTGATTGTGTTGATGAAATAAAGTTTGTAATTGTTCTACAATAGACCTCTTTACTAAATTGTTATGTGCACAACGCAGATCAATTTCTTGTGGTGAATTGCCCATAAAATAAATTTGCAGGAATTTGCTGTCGCTATCTGACACTGGTAACAGTGAACCTGCTCTGTGATATATTTGCCCTTGTATCTGTAAATAAAAAAAAAATATTATGGTGTGGTATAAATTAATGGATTGTCAGTGATCAAACTTAAATAATATTTGATCTTAAAAAGTATATATTTAGTTTTAACTAATATAATAAAAGTGTCACTGAAACTGAATCACCATATAATATGACGACTAAGTGATATATAAGTGATTAAAATTGAAGATTAGTGACACATCTTAACTTTGGTGACAGAAAATTTTGTTCGCTAAAATAATTATGAGTAACTGCTATCATACATACCTTGAAAGTTGGCATAAAATTTTCCCGAACTACATTTGTTGCCCCAAATGAAGTCATTTGAAAGCAATTGTTATATTGTTGGATATATGTCAAAAAGTGTATAGAATCTGTTCCTATTCCTGAAACCAATGAGTACAATGGTTCTGGTGGTGGATCCAATGGTATCAATTTCACTTTACCATTTGCGCAACACAATCCATTGGCTTCGTTTTTGTATTTTAATGCCTTACAGTGTGAGCAAACCGAGTTCATAGAACCAATAACAACACATTGGTAGTTACTGTAGTCAATTGACACATCGTAACTGAAAGCAGCTCGATTCAAACTTGCGCGATTATTAGTTGAATGTCGCGCTCGCGCTTCACGCGTTTGTGATATCCGAATTCTTTCACGTTCATTTCCGTCGTCACGTTCTTGTGCAGTACGATTAGATCGGTAATTAGCTTGGTTTGTAGCATTTCTGGTTCTTCTACCTAAATTGCTTCGTCTTATAGGAGGCATATCAAATATAAATTATTTTTTCACTAATCACGAACTAAACAAACACTAACTAACTAAACACTCTGCACAAAACACGATATACGAATTTGTTTCGTGTATCAGTTGACAAGAGCAAACTCAGTAGATTAGGTAACAGACAACTTTTTTTTTTTTTTTAAATTTGATATGACTTGAAGTCAAATCCTTTTAAGCCGTACGAATTGTTTTATTTATTTAAAATTTGGATATTAAAAATAATAAAACACTGTTGGTAACGCGATTTTTGTTTGACTGATGTAATGACGTGGAAACTGATGCATTTTATCTCGCGTGCCGAAACTAATACAAAAGAAACGCGAGTTTCGGAACGCGACATTAAACTCCTCCAACTATGTATTCTGTGCTCCAACGCACACACGCACATTGTTTTGATAGATATGATCTTTGACGTTAGGAACACACCTACATTGCTTAGACAACAGTGAGTGCTTGTAATTTAATATGAACTTTTTACCATAGCAATAAAGCTCAAATTGACTACGTTTTAGTTACAAATCATTTGTATGGGAAAACGAAAAGGGCTATTTTTAGGGTTTTTACAGCAATAATTCTTGCAGCAATAAAATTGTTGAGTTATGCGCTTACCAACACATTTTGCGATTCATTTTTATATTATTGATTTTCACAAATATATATATATATATTTTTTTTCTTAATTTTGGTTCAATATTTATTTAATTTTCATAAACGAGTTTTATTTTCACAAACGAAGAACCATCGTTTCACTATTTCGTGTTTTGATTAAAAATAACGATTAACCGTCGTTGATTTATTAAACTTTAAAGCGGTATATTGAGCGATAAACGATGAACTGTCGTTTAGTTTTCGACTACGCCAATTACATATAAAGGTGCCCCGTTAAATAAAAATACGAGCGTGTTATGACCACACGACTGAAGTGAAACTTCTTTCGCTCCATCTGTATGTATGTATATATATATATGTGTGTGTACAATATATACATACATGTAGAAAAGGTAAAAAGGCTTTAGGCAATAATTATTTATTTAATTTAATTGAACTCAGCGAATAGTACAGTAAACGGAAAAAAGAATTAACAATCAAAATATGCACAAAGTTAAGTGGGGACAGCTTCGACCTCTTAGTTAGACGACCGGCGAGGAACTCTCTGTCGCTGCTTTCAATTCCGTCGATGCATCCCCTGGCCAACGCCAACCGCCGCCGGATTACTTCACCCCATCAAATCCCATACGTTGAGCGTGGTCAGCATTCTGTACCACGTCCATGCTTTGACGACCCAAGTCATCAGATACCCGCAGCTTACCACACCAGCGACGATCAAAACCATTCGGATAGGAGTCATTTCCACGAATTTCTAGTCACATACTCGCGCTTTCGCCTGGTCTCTTATACACATGCAATTGGGTCAGTGTACTGCAATGCTACCGCATTTACTTATCTCTGCCCAGTGCAGTGACTCTCTTAGCGAACGTTGAATCATATTCGATGTGTGAACTTGATGCTATGGAATTTGCTGCATTGACTCGCTATACTCCGTGCAACGACCCTCATTTTCGATGAACTTGAGACTGCGGAATTGGCGGAGGCGGTGACCTAGGGATACAATGAATGAAATTGAAAGCATTACAGAAATAATACACAAACTTATCTTTCTACACATATATTTTCGAATTAAAATGAGACGGATATCTAGAAAAAACTGCATCGATTGTTGTTCCATGTGTTGTTGTTGACTCATTACGGTTATTATTCATTTGTAGTTCTAATTTATCTCGTAGAAAGTTTACCAAGAGTTATCCATCTTTGGACGCGAAATTAATATTGAAATCTCCAGCTAAAATTAGTGGCCCTCCTCTCCCTATTCTTCAGAACCTACTCGACCGTAAATCATAAGTCTTTTGTATATAAACTTAATGATATTATTAACTGTGTTATTGGGCGAAATGTAAACAACTACCATTATGATGTTTGTTCCATCGTCCAAAACACAGTGAGCAGCACATATATCACCAATTGATGATTGACCAATATCGACTTCACGAATATGTCGTAATAGAATATCCATGTTCGAAGTTACTATATTCGAGGTATCATTTGATTTCTGATAAA
The DNA here is from genome assembly GCA_963555765.1 of Orthonevra nobilis. Taxonomy (NCBI): domain Eukaryota; kingdom Metazoa; phylum Arthropoda; class Insecta; order Diptera; family Syrphidae; genus Orthonevra; species Orthonevra nobilis. The sequence continues at coordinate 53,840,777 of OY743226.1, forward strand.
TTGTCACTCCTGCTGATATAAAATTTGTACGCTTAAATTTCGCAATACAATCAAAATTCGGGATGTCAATATTTTCATCGTCATTAGACCAGGTTTCTGATAAAAACAGAATATTGCTTGAATTAATTGCGCTCAAGTCCGACACGTGTTTTCTGAGACTTTGGCAATTGAAAGTAACCATGGACCATTTTTTTTCTGTCATTCATGAATTCAATGATCGTTCTACCTATTGTTGACAATGTGTTCAACGATAATCGGCGAAATTCATCTTGTAAAGGTATGATCTATGTATCATTTTTTCGCCCATGATAAAATCTATTTTCATTGTCTTTTGGTACTATGTAGAGTCCGTCAATACTGGTAACTCGTGATAGAGCAACATATAGTTATGATAGAGAATGAGTCCTTTGATATTCGTTAACAACTTCATTGATTGTTCCACCTTGAGATTTATGAATTGTCTTGGCACATCCTGATACTAAAGGAAAATGATTTCGTTTTGCATTTATTGTTTTGTTATTATTCATGGCAATGGTTGATGTTCTGCGATCTATTGGGACGGCATGTTTATCAATATTTTGTGTCGCAACGTAAGCGGAAGCTTTTCGTCGAAGTTCTTCACCAACTTTTCGTGAATTCTTAAAAGTTAACCATACTCGTGTAACTTCATTTTGTTCGTTTTATTCAATATGTACCAATTTACCAACTGCACCATTTGCCAATCCATCTGATACATCAATGTTTGTGGTGATAATGTACGATTTGTACAGAACGAAAACAATTTCGTACGGTAAACCGCCAGTATCGATAACTGACATTTTGTGTAATTTCTGTTTGAGAAAAGCTTCCTGTTCAGTACTTTGACATCCAAAAAATAAATCCGTTGCTATTGATGCTATTTTATTATCTGCACGTTGCAATATTGTATTATTGTATTCATTGACGGAATTATTAGTAAGAAAGAGACGAATTCCGTGTGGACATAATTGATCAGCCTGCTCCTTTGTAAAGAATCACGATTCAATAATTGCTAATTAGTCATCTGTTAATATCATGCCATTACCGATTTTCGTGAGTAATGTTGAAAATATTGCATAACTTTGTCGCATGGCTTCTGTCAACTGGTAAAATTTTAATCCTCGCCATAGTACTGGTCCTGCGCGAACAGGTGGCAGTTGTCATAAATCACCAATGAAAATCATGTCTAATCCACCAAAATTCGTTTCGAAATTCCCTGTGATTTGCTTTAGTCTAGCATCAATTTAAGTTAATAATTCTGCACCAATCATGCTCACTTCATCTATGATCAAGACTTTTACATATCTGAATAGTGTACGATATTGATTTGCTGTCTCTGTTGATAATGGAAGAAGTTTTGATTGCGATATTTTCAACGAAGTGTGTACGATCGATCAGTCGATAGCAACTGGAGCCTTGCCAGTGGATGCACATATAATGTATGCATTGCAATATCCATCATTATTTGAATATCTATTGAAAATTTCCATTACAAGTTTTATGGTAAAGGTTTTTCCACATCCAGCAGGTCCAGTAAAGAATACTTGTAGTGGTGATGAATTTGAAGATAGGACGTGGTCGATGACATGAAGAAGGAATTCTATTTGTTTTTCATTCGCAGATCTCATTAGTTGACAGAATTGATCTAGTTCCATAATATTTTCTTTCTTCTTCGCAATAATACCTAACTTACTCAATGTTGCTAAGTGAAGGTCTATATTAACGTCTGCATTTGGATCACAAGACAATAGTTGAAAAGGATTGGGCTCTGGAAAGCGATTCGCAACATCTTGAATTTCAGTCTCATCATCGTCTGGATTCCCGTCTTCAATCGACATCTTAGTTTGATTCAAATTCTTTTCTTCTTTCCAAAATTAGTGCTTCATTTTCATCGTAGAAATTGATAATTTTATTTCAGCTAAAATTTCAGCATCTTCATTTCTAAATGGAATGTGTGACGTAACCATTTCTCGTCTATATTCATTGTAGTCTTGTGCAATATCATTATTTCGAAATCGAATTACTTTGGGCACTATTCTGTTAGCGTAAACACCATTTTTGTTTTTATAATATTAAGAAACAAATTGTGCTAGAGTAATGTCATTCAATTCATCGGGTCGTCGTTGATATTTATCAAACCAATCTTCCTTCCAAATATCTGTGGAATTTTCGTCAAGTTCACTTAATTCTTTTTGAGTCTTTCGAATTCTTTGTCGTTCAATTGGCCACACTGTGTTTATATAAATGACAACAACTGAGCTCTCTGACATTGGCTCTCTGAGCAGATACCAAGCGGCCTCTTGACTACTCATCTCTACACTATTCAACATATCTACACTCATTTTTCTCGTAATATCCACTATATCGAACTCGGGATGTTCATTCATTATTTCTATAATTTTTCGTTGTAAGTTACTAACACCTCTATTAGTTTTGTTCACATACTCAACAACATAGGCAGTACAGGAATACTCCTCAGTGATAATTTGGAAATGCATGTTCGACCTTAGAATATTGAAAACAAAGGGGTTGAATGGATTATGCCATTTTCCTGTGGGACTGCGTTTATAAAATATTTTGGGTCTCGTAATTCCAGCACGAAGTATGTTGCGGTATTCATCGTCCCTTTGAATATTATTTTTTGAGTAAAAGTCATCAATATTACTGTAATCTGTACTTTCTAAATTCGATCTGATTTCAGCATAATGTTGAAAATGTTCGTCTGTTTTTTGCATCGGTATAAGATTCAATGTTTTGCGACATGGCATAAAAGGTGCTTCAAATCTGCATTTTTGTGGTTTATTAGCAACTATCTTCTTATAGCATGTGAATGTGTGTTTATGAGTTTGTAATTTGATATTTCCTGATGCTTGAGATGCTGAAACTGATGCTAAACTGTCTATTAAATGCATTACTTCACTGTTATTTTCATCAATCATATTATCTGGAGCATTTTCAAGCCACAGTAAGATATGTGATAGGAATTCAATACGTTTAAAGTATTCAGCAACGCTGTAGCGACCGAAAGGACTACATTCTTTGGATTGTAATATTGTGAGCAATACATTAACCAATTTATTAAAGTAGATAGCGCAACTCACAGCATCTTCGTTGATAAGTGTGTTTTTTTCAATGAAACTTAGTTCCGACGCAACACGCTCTGAAATGTCCGCTCCCTTGTTTGCCAATTTATACAATAGCTGTATCAGATCCGTCCATCCTATTTTATTGGCGCTAAGTGTCATGAAAGCTGTTGGTCTGCCATTCTGTCGAATCATTGCGAAAAGATCTTTTTTTCTTTGTGCCCAATTCCAAGTTGAATTTGGTATTGAACGTAGAAAAGCAAGATTCGATTCAATACAATTGTTGATGTACTCATCTGATTGGATTTGTTCTCTTGTTATGTTGATATTAGGACCAATATGCTTGAATGCCACAGTCAAACAATCTCGAATCCGTAGTCTCTTCACAGCGATATACAACAAATGTTACGGAGTAATTGCACGACGGTCAGTACGACGCAATTCACTGGAAGCCATCATGAATGGTGTAGCTCTAATGTTTTCTTTAAATGTTCTAAATTGTCCCAAATAGAAAGTTGGAAATGACAATTCTTCCGCGTGTTCATCAAATAAACTACGAGGAATATTGTATTCTCCAGGTGCGATTCTTAAATATTTTTCGTCGTTCCACAGAAGAGTATGTTGCTGAGCTGTAAGACTCTCCTCGATGGGAATATCTTCACTGACTTCATCTATGTTACTTATTCGTTGAGTTTCTTCATCATCATCACTGAGGAATCCATTATTAATTGTGATATTGTAGTAAGTATAAAGAGGCGTGTTTACCAAATATTGTAACCATGCCTTAATATTTTTCTTATTAATTAATCCTTGTTAATAGCTCGACTTGTGGATTCGTTTCTTTTTTATATGAACATAGATGCAATGATCATCGCTGATATCTCTTGGAAGTTGATTCACCATTGTATCTACAGATACTGGCACATTGATAACCTGACCGTATATACCAAATTGCCCATGCACATGCCGTAGTCTTCGTATCTGCATAAATGGGAGACGAGGAGAAATTAATCTTTCCGTAACTAGGTCAAGTTTCGGTGAATGTGCAGGAATATGTACGTTGACAATATTGGGATATTTTGTTTGTCAAGAGCAACTTTACATGTCGAACAAATCATTGCATCGTTAATGTTGTTGATATTCTGGAAATTAAAAAATTTATGTTTGTTAATTTCTTCATAGTGATAAAGTATGTGCATACTTCGATGTTATTATTTCAAAATAATATTATATCTTACAGTTATTTTCTTCAATTGATCTTCATAATTGTCAGATGCCTTTTTTAAGTCATTTTTAAACCATAATCTATCGCAGACTGTACATGAATAACCAAATGGATTTTTCCGAAATTTTTGAACGAAAATTTAATGAGCCTTTTTTAATTTATAATGACATCGTACTTCAAAGTTAAATCACAGAGGTCTGATTGTTCTTCATTATTTTCCAATGGATTATTACAATGCACAGATAAAGATATATATTAAAACATAAAATATGAGCCTAAAATTTTTTTATCAACAACACAACATATATAATTTCAATAATAATTACAATTCGATGTTGACATTATCATTTCTTCTCTCACGATATTCTCGTGTACGTTCTGATCTTTCAATTTGTTGCTGTGATTGTGACATCCCTATTCTAGTTAGCTCTGTGGATATGCTGTTTATTGTTGATGGGCCAGCCCTTTGATTCACTTGTGATGATGATGTACTGACTATAGCATCTAAATCTTGATCACTTTGCTGCTCCAACAGTATTTTCTTTGCTCTAAGTAAAAAAATGTAAATAAGAATTCTACGAGCCTTCACTGACATAAGTTTTATATATAAAGGAATATTTACAATTTTTCTCTCTCGGTATTCTCGCATGCGTTGAGCTGCAGTTTTCGCCTGTTTTTTTGATGACTCACTAACGCCTTTTTTTTTTCTCTCTCCATCGCCGTGTTTCCTCTGCAGACTTTTTCTTTTTCTATTGTCGTTATTTCAGAGGGTTCAGGAACTTGATTTTTTTCTGATGGACCAGTACTTCGAATATCTTCTGTAGCAATTTCAACTATTGCATCTGGTTCCTGTTGTTGCTTACATTGTTGTTTAAGCAGTGCTTTTCGTGCTCTGAATTCTCGACCACGTTCTGCAGAAGTTTTTGGCGCTTTATTCAACCTATAATATCATTATTTTAGTTTGGTAAATTTAGTAAATTATTATTAGAGTCATGAATGATCATAAAAGTAAAATAAAAATTGATTTACCTAACTCCAATAATTTGTCTCGGTTTTTGTATAGTGAGATTTCCATCATCAACATCCATTTGATTATTGTCATGTTCAATCACGATGTCACCAATTATTTGTAATGGTAAACCTCTACAATTAATAAGTATTTTATAATTTACGTATTAGTTACATTTTATGTTATCCTATTTTAAAACTTTGCTGAAGTAAATTGTAGAAATGTAAGGCCAAAATACGGAAGAGTTACAAGGAAAAAGCGAGTGAAAAAGAGAAAGAGAGACAAGAAAAGGACAGAGAAGCAAACGCGCCCCAATGTCGAGAGTAGAATGCCGCGTATTAGTAGAGGGAGAAAACTATACGCTATGACGCCAGCAACTAGTATAAGATATGTACTCACCTTCGTGATTCATTATCAGGTGATTGGGTCTCACTAGATTTCAAATCTTGCCTTGAATCTGTTGTCACACACTATTTGTGCTCAATTTCCGTACGTAATTTCTTCTTAGTTGGTGGTCCTGGAGCACCGCTCAGAGTCACTTCTGTGTCACTTCTTTCCATGATTTGTTATTATTTAAACGTAGAATATTGAATGTATTGAACAAAATATTAATTCATAAAATTGTTCAAAACGAAATAGAATTACGAAAAATAACCAAAGAATCACCGTTCGCGTAACGCTAGTAAACTCGCAAACGAAATACTGACTTGAATATATATATATTTCATTTACTAGCTATAAGAGAAAGAGAGAAAGAAAATGTGCGCACTCACTGCTCTCTCTTGCTCCTACACTGTGATACAGACAATAGGCCTGCAGTGTGCTTAGATATACGGAACGTATTTGGCTATGAGAGGAAGAGAGAAAGAAAATGTGCGCGCGCACTCCTGTCTCTTGCCCCACTCTCTCCCCCACTCAACTTCCGTTCGCCTTGCCCGATCACACTTTTCGTAACGCTTACGTCACGCGTTCGCCAGCTTCACTTCAAAAAACACATAGATTTAATTTTTGTTGAACTTTATTGTATGAATTCCACAACAAGAGTGCTCTTAAAACTTACTTAACAAAGAACTAAATACGTAGGCTGCTAGATATATTTCTGGCCTAATAATGAAAATGCGAATATTTATCATAAAAAGTGGTTTTATTGTTTTTCAAAGCATTCTCCAGCATGATTTTAACACTTTTGCATGCGCTCAAACCAATTGTCGAAACACTTTTTCCACTCCGATTGAGACACCTCCAAAGCATGGGTTTTGAACGCTTCAACAGCATGTTCTGGCGAAATCATTGACCACGCATTTTTTTCTTGATGTGTGGGAATAAAAAGAAGTCATTGGGTGCCAAGTCAGGGCTGTACGGCGGATGCCACATCAATTCGACGTTTTGGCCGATCAAAAAGGCGCTGGTTTTCGAATTTCTCCCAAGACTTCAGGCAAACAAATTGTGGTGTACCAATCAGAATTGACCGTCCTACGTTGCTCAAGCGGAACAGTCGCCACATGACCAGGTTTGCCGAAGCAACATTCGACCATTTGCTTTGAAGTGCTTCTTCCATGAACAACTTTTGTTGTTGGATTTGGCTCATCTTCGAAAACCCACATGGTCGATTGTTGTTTTGTTTCCGGCTCATACGCATAGATCCATGATTCTTCACCTGTGACAATCTTATAAACGTCTTTGGAAGCACAGCGATCGTATTTTTTTAACATTTCTTTGCACCAATCGATACGAGCCTTTTTTTGAGCTATTGTCAAATTGTGAGGGATCCAACGAGAACAAACCTTTTTTGCGGCCGAATGTATGCTGGTGGGAGAAATGCCCAGGGATGCCTCTATCTCACGATATGTCACTACGTAAGATAACAAATAACAGCAAAAAAAAAAAACAGAGAGGAAGAAAGATAAGAATAGTCTGCACGTAACACGTACTGTAATGAATCCATGATATTGAAAACATGTTGTTGTGATCAACCAATAATTAGCTGCATGCATGTATCTCCTCCCACCTTTAACGGAAGAGTAATGTGAAAGTCGGTGGCGTATGCGTAATTTTTTCTCCCTCTATTTCGAATTAATGACCTAATTGTTTTTGCTTTACATGTAAATTTCTTGTCACAAATTATTTATAATATTATATTAATATTATAGAACTTATGTTAATATCTTATATTAAAATATTTATGTATGCACTGTGTTCTTAAAGCATCCTTAAAGAAATATATGCGCATACATGACATGAAATTATTATTATGGTTTTAACTTTCGTTTGATGAAGAGTGACATTTGTTCAAAGGGAAATATACCTTGCTTGGTTCCTTTATATCTATTTGAATAATCTCTACCTTATAACTTTGAATCTAATTTATTGGATTTTGACATTTATAGGTCCGTTTTACTTTATGCCCATCGCGTTTTAATCCAGGTTTATCTTTGAAATATGTTTTACCTTTTTCTTTTACACCTTTAATTATTTAACGTGGTAAATGTTTTATATTGTGAAATCCTTAATTCTTAACTAATTCTCGATCCTGAAAAAAGGTGGTTCAATTCGAGTCTGATTTACTACTGTGTCCAAAAAATAAGGTGACATATGAATTTAAACTGCGCGCGTCGAAGGATTTGGAAATTTTTCTTTCTTTTTAGGTTGGTAGTACTGTCAGTGACATTTATGTGAAATTTCATGTCAAAATATATTCATCGTGTTTGAGATACGCGTCGTTTTGTGAGCTTCTAAAAGTGAGTTTTTCGTTTTTTGCGATATCGAAATTTATTGAGCAAAGAATTTGCATTAAATTTTGTTTGCGGAATCAATTTTCTGCTGCGGATACGTTGAGGATGGTGCAGAAAGCCTTTGATGATGAGGCTATGTCTAAAAAAAATGTTTACAAGTGGTATAGTGATTTCCAAGCCGGCCGTGAACGTGTCGAAGACGAAGAGCGTTCTGGGCGACCGTCAACCTCAACCGATGAAGCTCACGTCCAACAAATCAAAGATTTGGTGTTGAAAAACCATCGATTAACGATTAGAGACCTTGCTGATGAAGTTGGCTTATCGAAAGGCTCAGTCAATACCATTTTGAAGGATGCTTTGGGCCTCAAGCGCGTCAAATCTCGACTGCTACCGAAAACATTGAATTTTTTGGATAAAAAGTCGCGTTGAAGTGTGTGAAACAATGCTTTCCGACTACCAGGATGTCATGAAACGCATTATAACTGGCGATGAGACTTGGATCTATGCTTACGACCCCAAAACAACCGATCAATCGAGCGAATATCGTGCCAAAGGAGAGCCGAGACCAAAAAAACCGCGCCAAAGTCGCTCAAAAATCAAGGTCATGTTGACTGTTTTCTTCGATTATCGTGGTGTTGTGCTTTATGAATTCCTTCCAACCGGCCAAACAGTCAACAAGGAATATTATTTGAACGTTATGCGTCCTTTCTATCACTTATGGGATGGATTGTTGCATGATTTGTTAATTTGTCCAGGGATGTAAGAAACATATCGTTTTTATTGAGGAACCATACGTCTACATGAACGATTTCGTAAGGGTTGCTGGGAGTTTCAGATATCTTAAATTTTGGTTTAATTGGGTGACGCTCGTATTTGCACATATTGCAAAATATGCAATTGTTTATATATTCTTGAATTTCTAGTCTAAGATTTGGAAAATAATATGTGTCTTAAGGTCGGAGTATGTATCATCAATTCCTCCATGGTTCTTACGAAGGTGTGGTTTCTCGATTAGTTCTAACAATATATCTGTTTTAGATTGAAAGGTACTATTTTAGAAAGCAAACAAAAAAAATAATAAAAAAAAATAATGAATCCACAAAAATGAACAGATTTTATTATACTCCGAACAATCTTTTTTATATTACAAAGGAAAAAGTACTTTGCCACTGTCTATTGCTGTTGCACCTGCTGCGATCAAAAACTGAGTGCACGATCCCATTCACCATCGAGTGCCAGTACCCACAATGCACCCGTGCATTCAATGCAGAAATGCAACAACAAATCTGTTGGCAATGTTGCTGGCTGCACATAATTCGATTTTGATGCTGTCTTATTGGTGCAGCAGGATCGGGCGAGGATGGCGTGAGTTTTTTGATGAGGGTGGCCTGATGCTGGGGTACAGTGACTCACAGAAAAACGTAAAAAATTAACAGAGATTAACAGATTAACAAATAACAAGTTTTTAAAATCAAAGATTTAACAATATAAACTGAATTTAATTTACGAACATGAACAATGAATATATTAAACACATTTATTCAAAACATCCCGCCCCCCCTGGAACTAGTTTCAGCAGTATGGGAGCAAAGCCAATTTTGTGATCGGGCGAACAAATGAGCCGCTACTTGTCCTTACTGTAGCCACTCGAACATGGTTGTCTGAACCCTTCGTCACTGCTTCGATTCGACCAAGAAGCCACTTCGTTGGAGGAAGATTGGGTTCCTTCAATACCACCAAATCACCAGGTTTCATGTCTTCTTTCGCCTGCTGCCATTTAGGACGTTCTTGGAGTAAGGTGATGTACTCAATCTGCCATCTCTTCCAGAATCCCTGGACCATGCTTTGAATATGGTTCCAGTGAGCTAACCGGTTGGTTGGTGTATTAAGCAGATTCGGCTCTGGAACTGCGGTTAAGGGTTCGCCTATGAGAAAATGTGATGGAGTTAAAGGATTAAGGTCATCATCTGATAAAGCACATAAAGGACGTGAATTTAAAATTGATTCAATTTGTGTTAAAACAGTATAGAGTTCTTCGAAAGTCAATATCGAATTTCCTACCACACGCCGCAAATGCAGTTTTACGGACATTTCGCCGGCCTCCCACAATCCGCTGAAATGTGGTGCGGATGGCGGGATAAAATGCCATGTAATGCCGTCCTTGGCAACAGCTGTGGCGACGTAACAATCTTCTGCATTTCATTCAAACAACGACGAGCGCCTTGAAAATTACTTCCATTATCGCTATAAATATTGGAGCATTTTCCTCGTCGTGAAACAAATCTTCGCAATGCGGCCAAAAAGGCATCGGTCGTAAGGTTACTTACCACTTCAAGATGAATGGCCTTCGTAGACATACAGTACCGAGCAAAAAAAATGCAAACGAAAGAGTGTGATGCTACCTTACGCAAAATCTCTGTACTTTTACAATGTATTGCATTGAAATTTTGCACCGAATCTCGAAAATTGCATTTGATTTACTACACAGAGTTGAAATTTTCCAATTCTAATTAGACAAAATTTATTGTGCTAATATGTTTAAAAATGTTAGTTTGAGAGCGAGCAAAAAAAAATGCAAATGCTTAAAAAAATACGAAATTAACCAATTTATTCATTTTTCTTAACATAATAAATAACTAAAATAATATAAAAGGATTAATACTTAGTCGCATAACCTTTGTTGGCAATAACGGCCCTCAATCTTGAGGGCATTGAGTCTACCAAGGAAATTAGTAGGTCCGGCGAGATTTTTTTCCATGCGGACTTTATTCTTTCCAATAGCTCAATGCGATTGGTCGTCTTATCCTTCCTTATCTCGCGGTCTACGATGTCCCATAAATTTTCTATGGGATTGAGATCAGGAGATCGCGGCGGCCATGCAAGAACATTCACATTTTCGCTGTCCAAAAACCCTCGGACCAACCGGCTGGTGTGTTTTGGGTCATCGTCATGTTGAAATAAGCAGTCTTCAGGGATATTTGACCTTAAGTGTGGAAGCATGTGATCTTTTAATATTTCCCGATACATTTCGGCATTCATCCGACCGCCTATTTCAACCAACTGACCAACTCCTTGACGAGAGAATGAACCTTAAATCAAGTTTTACTAAAAAAGTGATTTGAAGAACCTTTTAGATTGCTTACCCCACACCATTACAGATCCTCCCCCATGTTTGATGGTTGGAACTTGATATCTGGGACAATATCTTTGCCCCGGAGGTCTTCGAACATAGCGAATACCGTCTGACGAGAAGATGTTAAACTTGCTCTCGTCACTCCATAAGACTTTAGCCCATTGGTCGCTCGTCCAATGCATGTGGCGGTTCGTAAAATCCAGCCGCTTTTTTTATTGATCGCGCTGATGAAAGGTTTCTTTGCTGGGCGTCTTGCAAAGAATTCTGACTCCCTAAGTCGTCGCCTAACAGTGTGTACGCCTACACTAAGGTCAAGATGTTCATTGACGTAGTCAGTCACTTCAACTGCAGTCTTTAGGGGATCGACTTTAACTTGCTTCACAATTTCACGATCTTGTCGGGGCGTTGTTTTTCGAGGACGCCCACTACCAACTTTTCGATTGACAGCGCCATCTTTTCGAAATCGGGACATTATTCGTGAAATTGTTGAAGTCACAACACCAAACTCGACAGCAATGTCTTTCATGCGCCTGCCATTGTTGAAAGCGGCAATTATTGCTTCTTTGCATCCAGCAGACAGTTGTTTCTAATTATTGTATAGTATAAGTGATAATTATACGAATAAACGATTTTATAAACCTACCTTAGTAGACATATTTTCTGTTTGCATTTTTTTTTTTTGCTCGTCCAAATTTTCTTTTTAAATAACGTATATCAATATTTTTCACGTTCGCACGAGACCAATTACAAACTGACACTCAATCTCAAATGTTTACACAAAGGAAAGAAACAATTCAAAAGTAAAACCAGATTGGATACCGTTACAAGGAATAACGGAGTATTATTTCTGTTATTGTAAGCGTTTGCATTTTTTTTGCTCGGTACTGAACATATGAAAAGTGCGATGTATGCCTTCGAAAGCAATGGCTTACGACCCCGAGAAAATTTTATGGTTATTGGGCCGGCGTAGTCACAACCTGTGTTGGAGAAGGGTCGACTTGGTTGGATACGGAGATTTGGCAAATTCCCCGTTAATTGACTGCTGGTTTGTCTTCTCTGCATAAAGCATGGTTTGCAAGTATGCACAATTTTTCGAATCAGGTTCTGTCATGACAGATTGCAATAATTTTTTACTTGCACGCATTTTTATCGCCCTCAGCACACCTGTAAATAATATTTTCCCAGCCAGCGGCAAGGTGTCGTATTGCTGTCTGGCTTTTTTTGTTTTCCCTTTTTTTTATGTTATGTTGTTGCAATTCAATGCATGTAAATTTGTACAGTTAGCATAATTTTAGTATTTAAGACCCTTGAAATAAATAAATCGTGTCAGTTCATTTGGAACCAACAAAGTATTACGTTTTTTCTTTATTTTGACTTCCCCCCACCAGTGGTAAGGGGTCAACAATAAAAACATCATCATAACATTTGGTCCTTCGAGCCGGATACGCATTCCCGCGCTTTGGCGCGTCCATCCGCGTGTAAAATATCGATGGCTCTATATCCAAGTAGATTCTCATTGACATGGCAATGAGCTGGAATCCAACCTGGGGGAAAGGGGTCCCACTCTCGGTTGGGATTTGTGCCCCGTGGTACTGTCTGGTGCGCTTCAATGTATTTAGCGGTGACTAATGGACTAAAATAGCACTCGTATACATTGTGGTTCTCAGCTGTGGGCTGGCCAAATGATCCTGATTCACAAGGGATCACATCTGTTGCCTCGGTTATTGGCCCCTGGGGTATAGCAATAGTTGGCAGGTTGACATAGACCTTGTCACCTGTGGGAGTTAAGGTACTTCCAATACTGCAAATATACTCATAAATCGGCAATGGTATATTATAGTCAGCAGCACTTATTGCATCTAAAGGATCCATTAGGTTTTGTAAGTCCGGTAGTTTTAAAACAAATTTTGCCTGGTGTAAAAGGTAGGCATTTAAAAATTCCACCATTGAATGTTGGAATATGCAGAATGGTAAGGACCTTTTACACTGTAGTATACTCAAGAATTACTGATCAAGATGGAGTGCATAAGGCTACTGTACTCACATGCAAAATACGAGTAGCACCTATTAAGAAGAAACTCACTATACCAAGGATGGAACTTTGCGGAGCACATCTATTGTCGAAACTGCTGAATGAAATGAGGAATGTGTTTGATACTCCGGCAAAAAATGTCTATGCCTGGACGGACTCAACCATCGTTTTAGCCTGGATAAAAAGAGGAACATCGCATGAAAAGGCATTTATCTTAAACAGAGTAGCTGCAATACACGAAAACACAGAGCAAACCTCTTGGGGACATATAAGGTCAGTTGAAAATCCCCCCCCTGTGGTGGAGTGGACCAGCATGGCTTCAAAGGGATCCGTCACATTGGCCTCAACATCCAGAGTTACGATCAACCATAGCAGCAACTGTTGCAATAACATCTACAATCGAAAAGCCCGACATTTGTGAGCGATTTTCTTCCTTCACGAAGTTGATTCGTACAATTGCTTACTGCAAACGATTTGTCTTCAACGTAAGGAACAGCAAGGAGAACAGGCGAATTGAAAAACTCAGCACTTCGGAACTGGAAGAAACTCAAAGGGCGCTGATCCGATTAGTTCAGAAAATGGCATTTCAAGAAGAAATATCATGCCTACTGAATAACGATACCCTGCCTAAGAGGAGTAAGTTGCTAGCTTTAGCTCCACGCTTAGATACTCATAATCTCTTGGTGGTCGGGGGCAGACTTGAAAACGCAAATATGTCTGAAAAGGAAAGGCATCCGTACATACTTCCACGCAACAGTAGATTCACAAAATTACTGATCAATCATATTCATGACAAAACGTTGCATGGGGGAATTCAACTACTATTGGCAACACTTCGTCAGTCGTTCTGGGTGATTCAAGCTTAATCAGCAGCGCGTCAGGTCATCCACAACTGCGTGCGATGTTACCGCTTCAACGCAGTCTCTAAAAATCAAATTATGGGAATGCTCCCTTCTCCACGAGTCACACCATCGCGACCATTTACACACACGGGGATTGACTATGCTGGCCCGATTCAAGTCCGTATGTCAAAGGGCAGAGGGAATCGATCAACCAAGGGTTATATTGCAGTATTCGTGTGTTTGGCAACTAAGGCCATTCATCTGGAAGTAGTCAGCGATCTCACTTCAGAAGCGTTTATTGCATGAAGATTCACTTCCCGACGAGGATTTTGTGCAAATTTCTACAGTGACTGTGGAACAACATTTGTAGGAGCGAACAAAGAACTACAACAACAACTTAAACTTGTAATCGCCCAAAGCAACAAAGAAGCGGCAGATACAATGATTGTAAATGGAGTCCATTGGCACTTTATTCCGCCGGCCGCACCACACTTCGGCGGCTTGTGGGAAGCTGCGGTAAAATCGATGAAATATCATCTAAAGAGGGTCATCGGGGATACTACTTTGACATTTGAAGAGCTGTCCACAATATTAACGCAAATAGAAGCTTGTCTGAATTCTCGTCCTCTAGTTGCAATCAGCAACGATATTGATGACAACCCCATTCTAACACCTGGACACTTTCTCATTGGCACTGCCTTAAACGCCTTACCTGATCCTAGACTTGATCATGTGAAAGATTACCGTTCCCGATGGAGATTGTTACAAAAAATAACTCAAGATTTTTGGCAGATATGGTCGTCAGAATATTTGGCGCAACTTCAACAAAGATCCAAATGGAAACAAGAACAGAAAGACGTTTCCATTGGTGACATAGTACTAATCAAGGACGAGCGGTTACCACCAACTAAGTGGAACTTAGCCAAGATAACAGAACTACATCCAGGAAAGGATCACCATGTCCGCGCAGTAACAGTTTTTTGCAACAAAAGGCATACAAAACGACCATTATCCAAACTATGCCCGCTGCCGATTGAAAATCATGAAAGAAAACCAGAAACTGGAGACAGTAAAACAACTACTGAACTTAACTCTAAGAGTTCAAATTTGGAATACAAGGCCGTCAATTCCTTAGTATCATGGACATGCCATAAACCCCTTTTATTGTTGTGCATCATAGCTATCGCAATGAATCCAATAGGTTCTCAACCAATGGCTAATAACTTTGAGGTCACACCATTCGAAACACAACCGGGTATCTATTTTGAAGATATCGGTCGAGCAAATATGATCATCAGTTCCTGGAAGACCATAGTATTCTTCAATCTAACAACTTATTGGTCAGAATACTTCACGTACAAAAAGTGTCTTAGACATATGAAGGATATTTGTGCAACGACAAATTTGACGGAAGCAAATTCATTGCTATGCAGTAACACCTTAGAGCTATTTGATCGTCAGCTCCAGCAGATAGATCTAAACAACGAAGTACTTCTGCACGCAAACAACAATTCGCAACAACACAGAATCAAACGCTCGCCATTTGACTTTATTGGAAGAATCACAAATGAGTTATTTGGCATTTTAGATCAACGTTTTGCACGCCAGTACGAGGAAACCATTGAAAGGGTTAAGATAAACGAGCAACATGTACTGAACCTGATGAAAAATCAAACAACCATCATAGATTCAACGGTAAACATTTTCAAGGCACAATATTTATCGACGAATCGACAGTTGAAGGTGCTTACCAACATGATGTCAGCACTAGACAATCAGAAGGATAGCGAACAAGTGTTCCAAACATTCATATCGACTGCCTTCCCAAGTATTTTGACAATGATGCATTATCAAAACACGCAAAATGTCCTGCTTAATGTAGTGTTAGCAACACATCGTGGTCAAATGCATCCTTTAATTTTAACTGTTCAACAACTCAAAACGGAATTGGCTCGCATCCATGATAATATTCCAAGGAGCATGATGATGCCAGGAGATCGACACCATGAGTCAATCCTCCAACTGTATAAGGCCTTGCAGCCAAGGGCAAAAGTGACAGAGCAAAATATCATCATTGAGCTAACTTTGCCGCTAATGTAAAATGAAGAGTTCAAAATGTATAAGGTTCTTCCGGTACCCACATGGCACAACAAAAACTTTACGTTCATCGAACCTTCATCAGACTACATGGTAGTTAATCTTCAAGACGATCACTATTATCCGATGAACGAAGGTTCATTCTCGTCTTGCAATCGAAGAACCCTGGACCTCTACTGGTGTGAGATGAAACACCCCCTTTACACAGCCGGGTCCACTGTTAGTTCCTGTGAAATAAACCTATTAAGGCATACAAAAGAATTGCCTAGTTCATGCGTCACTCGATCAGTCGCACCACAAAGTTTTTGGGTTCAAATGCACCACACAAACACATGGATATTCAGTATTCCGAATGAAATCAGCATAGATGTCGCATGCAATTCAACTGTCGTTCCAACCAAACTATCGGGAAGTGGTATTCTCAAACTAAAACCAAACTGTAGAGTGCATCAGACCACAATGATATTGTTTGGCAAGCAGACCATCACAACACGACTTCAATCTTCGTATCTGCCCATCCAGAACATTTCCGAACAACTGGATCAATTCAACTTTAAGCCAGAAACGGGTTCTGTATTAACGTCAGAAATTGCTCAGCAAACTCTAAAAATACAACAAGACATCGCATTTCAACGAAGCCAAGAAACCCTCCTGCAGGAAATACGAACACAAAAGGTTCACCAATATTCCCTTAGCGGAATTGTCACCTTTTTGGTGGGTGTGCTCATCATCTCCATGATCATAAGGAGAATGTCACGTAAGAAGCCAGAGGTAACTCTCCAATTAACACATCAGCCCGAACCAGCACCTCGAAGAATGGATAGAAGATCTTCATCAGCGAGCCAGGTTCAGCCAACAACTATGTTTTTGGACGAGCACTTTGCAGTTTAAACATCAGGCGGGGGCCCCAGCATGTCATGATAATGACAGATTGCAATAATTTTTTACTTGCACGCATTTTTATCGCCCTCAGCACACCTGTAAATAATATTTTCCCAGCCAGCGGCAAGGTGTCGTATTGCTGTCTGGCTTTTTTTGTTTTCCCTTTTTTTATGTTATGTTGTTGCAATTCAATGCATGTAAATTTGTACAGTTAGCATAATTTTAGTATTTAAGACCCTTGAAATAAATAAATCGTGTCAGTTCATTTGGAACCAACAAAGTATTACGTTTTTTCTTTATTTTGACTTCCCCCCACCAGTGGTAAGGGGTCAACAATAAAAACATCATCATAACAGGTTCCGACTCCCCATGATCCAATACTGTTGGCGAACGGTAACAAAGGTTTCAGATACTCCCGTGTGAAGATGTTTAACGTGGATGTTCCTGACTATAATGGATGAAACATGATTATTGCTAGGGAGGATAATAGGTTGCTTAATGTTATATGAAATGGTCGAGTGTTTCAATCGTCCACCCACACGAAGAACTCCGTCGTTATCAACAAATGGTGAAACCTTAATCAACCGAGATTTTGCTGGGAGAGTCTTCCCAGATGTAAGATAAGCGATATCTTCTCCGAACGAGCATAGTTGCACATGCTTTAAGATAACCGTTCTTGCCTTTTGGAGCTCGACCAAACTTAATCCTGCGATGCGACGGTTCAGTTTATCTGACCCACAATTGGCAGAAAACCGAATGCAGTAGGCCACAATTCGTTGAAGTCGATTCCAAGATGATGTTACGCACAGAATGCTCGGGTAATTCCCCTAGTTTATACGAAAATTCATCGTTCGTTGGACTCCAAAACATGCCCAAAACCTAAATCCATGAATTCGATGTTTCCGGATCAACCCAGCAAAACTCACAATCTTCCTGAGGGAGCTGAGATAACAAAGGCCAACAATTGGAAGTCCACTTACGCAGTTGAAATTGACCTTTGGAGAGCAGTTCTGTAAGTTCGCGTTGAAGAGAGGTTAAGTCTTCCACTGTGTTGGAGCCCGTCATAACGTCATCTACGTACACGTCGTTAAGGAGAACGTGCGAAGCTGCTGGATACTGGAGCTGATAGTCCTCAGCAAGTTGTTTAGTACCCGAACCGACAAGAATGGGGCCGACGCTGTTCCATATGTGACAGTACATAAACGAAAATGTTGAATATCGTCACTAGCAGATTCACGCCAAAAAATTCGCTGGTAGGCCGTATGTTTGTCGTCGATCAATATCTGCCGGAACATCTTTACAATGTCGGCGGAAAAGACGTACTTGTGCTGACGGAAACGTAAACAAACCTTATGTAAGTCGCGCTGAATAGGAGGGCCGATTAACATTGTACTGTTCAAGGATACACCTTTAGAATCCTTGGCTGAACCATCGAAGACGACACGTAGTTATGTTGATGAACTACTTGGCTTAACGACTGCATGATGTGGTTAATAAAATGATTTCCCGTCAGGTGTATCCAGTTCTTCAGGAGGAATTAGTTTCATATGGCCTAAGGAAAGCCTAAGGATTATAACGAAAGCGACGTTCCATACAAAGCAGCCGAGAAACTGCAGACCGAAGTGTGTTTCCGAAGGATGGAGGAGAACATTTGAAAGGTAATTCTACGATAAACCTGCCGTCAGACGAACGAGTAAATGTCTTACGAAAATACAACTCGCATTGGTCATTTATGCAAGACGTATCTTTCGAAGAAGACACTTCTTCCAGCTCCCAGAATCGTTGCAACAAAACATCTATATCTAGATTTGGTTGTGGATTTAGGACTTCGCCGGTAAGTATCCACCCGAATGACGTTTTTTGAGCAATGGGGGTACCAGGTGGGCCACGGATTTGCTCTCCTTCCAGAACACTCCAAAGTTTATCTGCTCCTATTAATATATCTACATTCCCAGGAACGTTGAAATAGGGATCTGCAAAATCCAACTTAACTAAATGTGGCCAAGAGGATTTCTCGAAATGTTGCGAAGGCAGATTCGAAGTAAGCTTACGCAGGACAAATGCATCAACATGCAGACATGAAGAATTGTAACGAGAATGCATTTGTAATGCTATACATCCCCTTGTATAACCTGCTTCCGTTGTTGAAAGACCGAGAATAGGTATGCGCGCATGGTTTTTCTTGAGACCAAGCTTCTGGGCGAATGATTCACTAATAAAGGACACCTGCGAACCCGAATCAAGCAATACCCTACAGTTAACAAACTTTCCTTGATTATCTTGAACTTGGCTAAAAGAGTTGGCAAAATAGTTTGCTTGCGAAGACCAAGTTCAAGCGAATGATTATTTATTAATGAGGAAACGGGCTGAATGGATGCAGAAATACCTTTGTTTGATGACGATGGGGAACCACGTGATTCCCTGTTTAGATTGGATGTTACCGTTGCACTTTCGGATTCCGGTGGATGTACTAACGAATGATGGCGAGATTTACACACCCGGCAGCGAAATGAGGATCGACACTTATTTGACGAATGGCCGATTCGTAAGCAATTGAAACAGAGAGATTTCCTTTTTACTGAATTCCGACGCGAAACGATGTCAAGGGCAACAAATTCGGGACATTGGGGTAGTATGTGACCACCTTCGCAACTTGGACAAGATGGTTTATTATCGGGCGCTTCCGCGACGTGAGCTCTTATTTGTCCTTGTGACTTACTCCGCGAAACAACGGCACGACTAAGCGATTGGCACGATTCAAGTGCATCACACCTGGATTGCAAGAATTTTAACAGCTCTTCAAAAGAACAATCGTCGCGAGAGCCAGCATGTTCAGCCCAAGCTTGCTTGGTTTCACTGTCTAGCTTACTAAGTAACAGATAAATAAGCCAAGGGTCGCGACCGGTCTGTTGTATTGCGTTAAGTCCCCGAATGACTTCGTCTGCACCATCAGTCAATTTTCGCAGCAATTGTACGCTATTTCCACTAATCAACGGCAATGACAAAAAGGTTTGTATATAGGATTACGCGATTAAATGAACCCGATCATAGCGATGTTCTAGCCGTTCCCACGCTTCAATATAATTAGAGTCCGATATCGGAATATGTTTGACTAAATTAGCCGCTTCATCTCTTAAAAATGATTTGAGGTAGTGAAATTTTTGCGTAGCGGTTAGATTGGCTTTATTGTCTACCGAACCCGTGAATAAATCCCGAAACGACGGCCAATCTTTATAATTGCCCGAAAAGGGTGGAATTGTGATAGGTGGAAGATTCACTGAGGTAGAATTTCTCGGAGTCGAATTAAGCGTTTCTAAAAACGAAGTTTGCTGGTTTACAAGCCGGTCGACAATCGATTCATATACCGTGTTTGTCGAAGTGTGTTTGTTGTGTATGGCTTTCTTAAGCTTCGAATACGCGTAAAAATACCGACTTTCGTAATCTTCATACTCTACCTCAAGCTCGTCAAATTCTTCAGCGACGGCACTTTGAATGATTTCGGAGTGCAAAGAGGAAAAGTCTGTCCACGTAAGCTCTAAATTTTGCAATCGAATTTCGAGCATCTCGATACTGGTTTTATCGTCAATTGTGCCGACCTTTTGCATTACCGCGTTTCTGTTTAAGGGAATTCACTTTAACAATTATATACCTTTTGTTTATTTGGTAATATACACTTCACCAATGTCACTAATGTTCACTTATAATTCGGCTTAGAAGGACCAATGTTTTAGATTGAAAGGTACTAATTTAGAAAGCAAACAAAAAAAAATAATAATAAAAAAAATAATGAATCTACAAAAATGAACAGATTTTATTATACTCCGAACAATCTTTTTTATATTGCAAAGGAAAAAGGACTTTGCCACTGTCTATTGCTGTTGCGCCTGCTGCGATCAAAAACTGAGTGCCCGATCCCATTCACCATCGAGTGCCAGTACCCACAATGCACCCGTGCATTCAATGCAGAAATGCAACAACAAATCTGTTGGCAATGTTGCTGGCTGCACATCATTCGATTTTGATGCTGTCCTATTGGTGCAGCAGGATCGGGCGAGGATGGCGTGAGTTTTTTGATGAGGGTAGAACGTTTTACGTTTTGATGAGGTAGAAAAACGTAAAAAATTAACAGTGATTAACAGATTAACAAATAACAAGTTTTTAAAATCAAAGATTTAACAATATAAACTGAATTTAATTTACGAACATGAACAATGAATATATTATACACATTTATTCAAAACAATATCTTAAGACGTTACGTCTTCAAGAAGTTTTGTGCACCGAAGTATTTTCTTATGCGGTGCATTAGAAAAGTATCTGAATATTGTTAATTGGAATTTAATAAAGATATCGTCTTCTTCACAATAAACTTCGAATGTAACTTTTAATGGCAATAACTTTTTTTTAACGTTTTAAGGATATAATCTTGATGCAAGTATTTGAGTTGGCCTCTTTATAGATAAGCTGGTTTTTGAAAATAATCAAGGGATTTTCAGTAATATAGATATGATCATCGGTACCACTATGTATTTTGGCCCGATCAGATCTAATGTCTTCGCCTTCTACATAATATATTTGTAAGTGACTGAGAAAATCAGCTACATCATTTTTCTTCCCTTTTATAGAATCGATGTCGAAATCGAACTTGTTCAGCTTAATTTTCCACCGCTTTAATTTGGAATTAGGTTCTTTAAGGGAGGTAAGCCATACTAGAGGCCTGCGATCAGTTTTTGTTTTAAACTTGCGACCGAATAAATACGACCTAAAATATTTCGTTGCCCAAGCTATACACAGAAGCTTTTTTTCAATTGTTCTATATTTCTTTTCGTGTTCGTTTTATGTATTTGAGGCAAAAGTTTTCGGATGATGATTTTGGGAAATGACAGCTCCTAGAGCTGCATTACTTGCATCAGTGGTGAGTGTGAACATTTTGGAAAAGTCTGTATAAGCTAATACTGGACAGCTACATATAAGCTCTTTAAGCTGGTTAAAGGACTATATGTAACCATGATTTTTAACGTTTAGTTTTGTATTATTTTTAAGGCAACTAGTTATAGGATACGTTATTTTGAAGTTGTCCTTAATGAATTTGCGATAAAAACCTGTTATATTCCAAGGAATGACTTAATGTGTTTGATTGTTTTGGGTACCATAATTTGTTTAAAAGTATCAATTTTGTTATGATAGTTTTGATAGAATGTCATCGATAATTGGAATAGGAAACTTGTCTTCAATAGTTATGTCGTTTAACTTTCTATAGTCGACAACAAGTTGCCATTTTTGTTTCCCTGAGTTGTCAATTTTTTTTGGGTACTATCCAAATTGGGGCGTTGTATGGACTGGTAGATTTTCTAACTATACCAGACCTCAGCATTTCTAAAATGTGTTCATAAACCTCATCTTTTTGTACCCCTGGGTATCTGTATGCTTTGGAGTAGATAGGAACGTCGTGCTTTGTCGGGATTCGGTGTTTATATTTCACGACTGCAGAGAGACTATCTCCTTTGTGTTAGGCCGAAATAAAAAATAAATTATACAATTCAAGTTTCTTTATTTAAATAAGTAAGCCTTTGTTACAGAACGTCACGCCGCACTTAGGACTTAAGGAAGAGAGAGTGAACCAATTCAAAAGGAAGTAGTGTTTTTAGGAACTTAACGAAAAAATAAGAAAATATATCCATTTCAGCTCTTTTATCTCTTTTTAAAAACAGTCTTGCCACTTTGAATAAATAAATCCAACACTTTGAGATAGAAAACGTCTTTGTACTTTCGGAGAGTTTCGATTAAAGCCTTTATTTCTTCTTTATTCAGTTTGTCTGTGATTTTCTAGTGTCTATTAAAATAGACTTTGCTTCATTTAAATTTTTTGGGTTTCGTGAGTGAAGAATGAGCTTGGATTCACTAGGTAACTTATTGATAAATAGTTTTAACGCTTACTGTTCATTTTATTCGCTGGTTCTCTAGCAGGAATATCCGATTCACTTGTAAGATTTAATTTTATGTTTAATTTTGTGACTAAGTGTCTTTGGAAATAATTCTTCTACCGAATTTTTATATGATAACATTCTAAGCTTTCAGATATTGAACAATTTGAGAAAAGAATTCTTTTCATTTCCGGCCAATTTGTCGGGTTGTTATTGTTAATTAAAGCAACATTTGCCGTTACTTGAATTTTTTACCTAATTCTTAACTAAAATATATTTCTAGGAATTTCACCAATATTGGCACTCAATTCAAACAAATAATAAATGTGTTTAATAAATTGTTCCAGTTCTTCGGGTAATCTTGTGAAATCCGATACTCCATCCACAAGATTTATTAAACTTAGCTCTGCCATACCTGTTGTCTTCCGTAGATGAGTCGATAAATGTTACAGCAAACAATGTTCTTATGATTTTTTTTTTATTGTGGGTTTGTTGAGAACACAGCTAATAAAGTCTTGAAATTTTCGAATTTACTTAGAGCTTTATAAAACTTTCTCACTTTTATTTGCTCAAGACGTAGTGTTATTTTCTGAATTTAAAGTCAACGAAAAATATGTCCAAGATCGGATCCTTGGAATGTAGTTGCGGTGTATGCCTTGTTTTGTTATACCACCTTGATCAAAAAGTTCGCGGAATTTATTCAGAAAATTAAAATTACAAGTTTATTCTTCTTAATCTATAATGTCCCCTTCAAAGTGATCCCCATCGAGTGCAACACGCTTATGCTAGCGCTTGACCCAATGCTCGAAACATTTTTTCGAGTATGTCCATCAGTGATTCCTGCTATTTTTCCATTACTTCCTCTCGGTTTCTGAAACGCGTTGGTTCTTTAGCTCTATTGAACAGAAAGAAGTCACAGGAAGCCAAATCAAGTGAATTCGGTGACTGTTGGATGGTATTTGTTGCATTTCTCGTCAAAAAATTACGAATTTTTTTTTTTTTTTTATTTCCAATTTTAGATTACATCTGTCCTGAGACTCTTAGTAATTGTTTTAAGAGAGATAATTGGATACATTAGTTCGTAAGACCAGTGGCTTACAAAATATTTTTCTTACGTTAGTTTTCTTTTACATAAAGTGTTTTTTCATAATAACTCAAATTGCTTCATAACTTTATAACAAACATATTAACAATAATACATAAATATACATATAATAACATTCATATGGATTGCAGATCAACCGGCCTCAGTCTCTTTAGTCGTCTTCTTGAATTTGTTTCATGGTGAGGTAGATTTCGTATTTCGCTGTTTATATGATTTGGTGATTTCTACTGTGCTTTTTGATTTCGTCTTTAATACTGAGTATTTTAAGGTCTCGATGTATGTCTTCATTAGAAATATACCAGGGTGCATTGACGATCGTCTGAAGTATTTTTGATTGTAGTCGTTGTATTATGTCAACATTTGATTTAGCAGCTGTTCCCCATAATTGGATGCCATAGGTCCATATTGGTTTTATTATACTTTTGTAGATTAAAAGTTTGTTTTGTATGGAGAGTTTAGATTTGTTTCCTAAAAGCCAGTATAGTTGTCTAAATTTGTTTTTGATTTAGTTTCGTTTTTGAATAATGTGAGGTTTCCATGTTAGTTTGTTGCCTATTAGTATGCCTAGATATTTTGCTGAGTTGTCAAGAATAATTTTCTTGTTGTTAATCGTGATTTCTTGAGGTTTATAATTCCTTTTCGTCGTGTATATTACTTGGACTGTTTTTTCTTCATTAATTTCAACACCCCATTTGTTGAACCAGTCCATTGCTTTGTCCAGCGTTTGGTTTGTTTGATGTTTAGCAGCTTCTAAACAAGAGTGTGAGGAAAGAATTGCTGTGTCGTCTGCGAATGTTGCTAGCATGGAGTCCTGTATAAGTGGCTTAGGTATGTCCGCAGTGAAAAGTAGGTAGAGGATAGGACCTAGTACACTACCCTGCGGGAATGGTGCAAAATCCACGAGTATTTTCCCCACAATCCTGATCTCTTTCAACTTCTCATTTACTGTCTGGCCTTCTGGCAAAAATTATTGATGCACTACACCGTTGTAATCCATGAAAACCGTGAGCTTTGCCTTGTTTTTTGACTGAATACGAGGTGGTTTTTTGGTCTCGGCTCTTTCGGTAAACGCCATTCACTTTCCTGATGTCTGGATTGCGTGTTGTACTCATAAACCCACGTCTCGTTTCCAGTAATGGGACGGGTTTTACTGCAAGTAGAACTAATATTGTTTAATGGTGTAGTAATGAATGCAATATGATTTGGTTCTGGATGAAAATTTTTTTGTGCGTCACCGCCATCATGAAGTGTTTAGTAAGCTGGTTCATTATTAAGGAGACGTCCGATGTTAGGTTTATCCAATGTCTTCTCCTAATTTCTTGGTGCTTTGCAAAGAACGATACCTTCAGTCTTTGGATTTGCTTACGTCCTAACTCTTTTGTTCGAACAGCATCAGTGTGCATATACCGTGATCGTTGGTAGAGTAGTTTCAGTTTCAGTTTTAATGCTTTTTTTTATTAACCTATATGAATTTCTTTAAAACTACTTACTGGCCCTTTGCGGGCGCTCTAAGTTAAACCTAGTCCTCATGATATATCTTTCGAATTTAACTAACTTTTTGTTTTTATTTAATTCTTAAAATTAACAGCAAGGTATGAACTAAGAAAAAATGAATGTAAAAACTTAGTAATCGGACTTTTTTTTTCTTTTATATAAAACTAACTTAAAATACCTTAAATAACCTATAAATACACTTAAATCTAATACACTTAAATCTTGTATCGCAAGAGGCCCTAGACAGTGGAGTCTCCGATTACTGATAGCTAATCTTCAACTTCCAGTCGTCACAATAACGCTGGATTTTATCAAACTCACATTGCAAGTTCAAACTAATGTCCTCAATCTTTGGTCCTGATCTGTACGCAATTAGATCGTCTGCGTACGCTATGGTATGGTGAAGAGAACCTTCAAGATCAATCGTAAAAATGCTGAAAAGTATCGGAGAATAAACCGCACCTTGTAGACCTCTTATTATTTCGAAAATACACATAGATGTAACATTGCCATTCTTCACAACGAATCGTCTATTTGTAAGCATGTTATGAAGCATGTACAACAGTGGTTTGCTTATGCCAAGCCTGTTCAACTTGTAAAAGAGCGCTTCTAACCAAACGGTATCGAAGTTCTTCTCCAAGTCAACCAGACAGGCATCCGTGCATTGTTTCTTAGCTTTGTTCCATTGAACATCTGAAACCAGTTTAGATGCGGCATGCATGCAATCATGCCCCGCTCTAAATCCGAATTGATTATCTGGAATTATATTTTTGTCCTCTTCCCACTTGGTCAGGGCTCTATTGACAACTTTTTCGAAAACTTTGCTTATTGTCGGAAGGTGACTAATTGACCGCAGATTTGCCGGATTGGAGTTATCTTTGCCCCTTTTTGAGATGGGCTGTACTATTGCTGTTTTCCAGTGCTCCGGATAATGTGCATTATTCAGTGCATTGTTAAACAGTATAGTGAAAATGTCTATAGCTTCCGGAGGGAGATGTCGAAGCACAATGTTTGGTATTCCATCTATTTCTGTAGATTTTTTCTTCCTCAGTAATTCGAAGATCGCTTGAAGATCTTCCTTGGAAATGAATGGGGGAGATTTTCCCTGTCATCAGCGAAGGCATTATATGCCAAATTTTCGTCATTAAACTCGGTGAAACTTCGGTTCTCTGATCGCCATTGGTAGATATAATTTCGAAGGTAGAAGTTATGGGAAAGGACACGATTCTCCAAGTCGCGGTTTGGGCCAATGCAAGCATTTGCCTTATGCTCTTCCTGAAAAGTCGCTCCTATAACTTCAACCTTTTCCTGCGGATCTTCAATCACAAAAAAGTTTTCATCATCAGCGGCGTTTAGCGGATCTACCCCTGCTGTCAGAAGTGTTCGTTCAGTTTGTGTAGTTCGTGGGATTTTAAGACATGGAAGTTCTTTTTCATTGTTTCTGCGAAAAATTTTGTTAATTTGCAGGAACATACTCCGGTTGTTGGACTTAACCGCGCGAATTTTGTTGTTCCAATACGAATTGATAGAATTTCTATAATATTCTTTGATAAGATGTTGGATATTTTTTAGCAACGACTTCAGTGTCCTAATCTCCGCGTTTTGTCTATCGGTAAATTGTCTGTACAATAATTTAAGTCGTGATAGGAGTCTACTTTTTTGTTTGTGTACTGCGTCAGTTGTTGTGTTGCGGTATACTATATGTCGTTGTTGTCAGTATGTGGAAACTTTGGTATCGTTTTTTCAATAGTTCGTTTAATGGTCTCATCCATCTGTTTAAGAAAATTATCAATCTCCTCATTTGAAAAATTTCTATTGGACGGTGGATTGATTGTCAAAGCTGTAGAAAAGCTGTAGAAAAGCGCGTCCAACGTGTCCTACTATAATCGTAAGAGTACGTTTGGACAAACTCATCTAACTCCGCAACTTCGTCAGGAATTGTTATTTCGGCGCAAAGACCGCAATGGTCACTTTCCTATACAAATGTATCCAAACAGTAAACAGTCCGTCGATCTACTCCGGTAAGATTTAGTCTTATGTCAAACAGCATTAGATCTAAATATGAGCCGCTCTTAAATCGACCCTGTACTCGACATTGTGTAGACCCCACCAATTGAATAATGAGTTCCCCCTGGTATTAGAAGTATTATTTCCCCAATTACTGTGTTTGGCATTTAAATCTCCGGCCAAAAGAAAATAGTTATCCTTTGATTTAAAAAGGGTCTCGAGTTCTGCGATAAAAGGAGTAGGTAAATTAATTAAATCTAGGTTGTTTTTAAATAAAAAAAAAACTTTATTTTTTCGGACCAAGTGTGTCCCTTCAAATTATCTTACGAACTAACTACAATTGTGCTTATTCTACCTTAAATACTAATCTGCTGCAGGTGCCCATCCATCCGTTGGCGATGTCGTCCCACGCTCGTACTCCTATCGCAATCGACGTACGTGACGGAATGCAGCTAGCTCGAGTGACATAGACGCGATGTCAGCATCTTATCATGCTGTGTCTCTTGGGCAAATGTCTCTGTCGTTAACTCTTCCCCACTCAAATTCGAACGCCCTCGTTCGATGCCCTTGAACTTAAGACATTTGCGGCTTCTACATCTATTATGATTGTTCTGCCGGTTGGTACTGGTGATGTTCGTATTACGTTACTTCGACCTGCAGGTAAAGGGGGTGAGGTAGGTTCAGCATAAGAATTATCTTCGTTTTTCCTTGTATTTCTTATCTTTTTGAAGAGAAGTGCTGCCAGGATTACAACAATAAACGAGAGTCCAAAATTTGTTGTTAGATTTATTTTGCGTTCTTTTTCTATAATCGCTATTTTAGTGGTTCCGTTTACGTAAAGTTCTTTCAGCATTTCTAACGAAAGAATCTCTTCCTTTTCGGTCAGCGTATTCATAGGCTGGAGGATAGCTGGCATCAGTTGGTGACTTATTGTTTCGCTATTCCTGAATTCTTCTCCTTTAACCTGTATTGTTGAATTGAGATAGTGAATGACGTAGGTACCATTGAGTTCGATTGCTTCTTTGTCGATTATGACTTGTCCGTTGTACTGGTTGAGCAAGAGTATTCATGGTGAAATTTCCTCTACAGCTGGGATGTGTTGGTTATTGACGGTCGTGCAGGTGGCTTCTTTACCTTGGAGCAGCATTGGGGTGCAAGCAGATGTACTAATGTCTACAATACTATATCTGTTACATATTCTTAAGTTATTATATGTTGTACAAGGTTTATTTAGTCCATATACTTTTTTTTCACATTCAATAATATTTTCAAATCGTATTTTATTTATTATATTATTCTTTCTTATGGACTTAAGGAACAAGAAATTACATACTTCTTTATCCGTTGTGGGTAAATCAAAAATATAAACTAAATTATTATTATCTGAAGCAATCTTGACATTGATAAATTCTAGTGCTTCGTCTAAGTTAACATATGGAAAGTTTTCATTCTTAATTATAGTTTCGGTTACATTGATTTCATTATTTGACAAAATATATGAGTTTACGATACCTGCCTTTGCCCAGTGTATCGCGTATGCAAGGTTAACAATTTCTTCTTTCATTAACTCTAGTTTGTATTTAATTTTAATAATCATATCTATATCAATATTTTCTTTTTCTTCAACAATTTTTAGCAAGTGATTCGTTATATTTGAAATTTCATTTATTCTATTAACTGTAATTTTGTTTATAATAACCTGATTATTATTATTCTGTAGGACATTATTAATTTTTTCAGTAAGAATTTCGTGGTCGTGGTGATCTGGATTTCCAGCGATCCACTTCCATGTACTGCCAATGAAATCAAGAGATTTTTTTATTCTTTTCTGTATTTTTATTCTATTCAAGTAACTTTTTATTCTTGGGGTTTCAAAGGTTAGGATAGGATATAAGGGATGATTGGATTTGATTTGGGATGCTATAGTTTCTTCCAGTCTATTTATAAGTTCTTCATAAGCATTCACATCGATAATATGAACAATTTTAAATGAGCCATTCTGTATTTTAGCTTCTCCTTTCTTGATCTTTATTACTTTCGAGTTAGTATAGTCCAAAATTTGAAATCTCGCACTACTCAGGGGCACGAGCAACCTATTGAGGGAAATTAACTTTTTATTAGAATTTTGCCTTAATTTTTACTAAAAGGAATTATTAACTTTTTCAATTGCGTATGTGGCTTTTATGTACGATTCTGCCACTTTCTGTTAATATTGTAGTTTCTCTGTTTTCCTTTACCTTTTCTTCTTTAAATCTTCCTGAAAGCTTGGATCCTAGTCTCTTGTTTATTTTTACATAGACTATTTGTCCAGGTAAATATTGTTTTATTTCCTGTCGATTTTTGTTATGATACTTCAAATCAGTTTTTTGTTTCTGACGAAGTTTACTGAAGTTTGCTTGCCTTGTCTTCTCATAGTCTTCGGGGCTAAATGTGACACTACGGCCAAAAAAGAGATCTACTGGTTTCTTACCAGTTGTTGAATGAATACTGTGATTGTATTCGCTTACAGATCGTTCTAGGAGTTCCTCGAAGTTTCGATTTGTTCCTTCTGCTTTGAGACATCTCATAATCTCTGTTAATGTTGAGTGAAACCGCTCAACTTGACCATTGGCTTCACTTCTGTAGGGGGGTGTCGTGTAGACGTCAATCCCTAGTTCGTCTTTCATCATAAACTTGATGGATGCAGAGTTCAAAGACGGTTCATTGTCAATAACAACTACCTTAGGTACACCGAATCGAAATAGTAAATCCCTAAGGGATTTTCTCACATCTTCTATGGATCTGCTTTTTAGCATTATAGTCTGAGCATATTTACTGAATTTGTCTAAAGAAGTAAGGACGTATTTTTTTTCTGTAATATAGATATCGAAGTGAACTGTATGTCCTGGAAATGTAGGTAAGGGAGTCTCATTAAGTTTAGGTTCATTTGGGTGTCGTTCATACTTATTGCTTTTGCAAACTTTGCAAATTTTTGCTATCCCTTTAATTTTGTTCGTCATGGAGGGAAAGTAGTATTTCTGTAGTATCTGTGCCTTGTTCTCAATTGCGTTCCTATGTGCTCTAGAGTGAGTTTCGACAATTATATTTTCTTGGTCGTTTTCACTTGTTATGTCTTCAACTTGCAGTTGAGTGAACCTAACACGATAGTTTTTAAAGTGGAGAGGGTATAGTTCTTGTATTAGTCCCATTATTCTCTCTTGGGTTTTGATACAATTGATTACTGAAGGGTTTAAAAATTTCTTTAAGATCTGAAGGAGATTTGTGGTATCATATTCTGTCTCTGTTACAATATGACGATGGTATCCAGGGAAAACGATTTTAAATTCATGATTAGATGCTTCACCAAGGTTAAGGAAAATTTGATTTTTATAGACGTTAATGGGAGTGTCAACACTTTCGATGAGTTCTTGTGAAGAACTCTCATCGCTGTGCATGGTTGGCGTTAAGGAATTAATTAAGCTGTTTTGTGGAGGTCTGGACAGTGCATCAGCAACGACGTTGGTTTTCCCGGGTTTGTATTGGAGGTCGTAGTTGTACTCCTCGAGAATAGCTTTCCAACGTTTCATTTTTGCATTGTTATTTTTGTTGCTTAATGCATAGGTGAGAGGTTGGTGGTCTGTATAAATTTTTACTTTGGCTGAACCGTAAAGGTAATTCCGGAGGGATTTTAAAGCCCAAATAATTGCAAGCATTTCTTTTTCGTTTGCTGCATAATGTTCTTCACTTTTATTTAGGGTTCTTGAAATAAAAGTTATAGGTCGGTCATCTTGAGATAGCACGGCCCCGATGGCATAATTTGATGCATCGGTAGTCAGTTGGAATTCCTTACTAAAATTTGGATATGTAAGAATGGTTTCTTGTGAAACAAGAGCGTGCTTCAGTTTATTTAGTGATTCCATGGCGTCCTCGTTCAGAGTTATGATTTACTTACTTACTGGAAACATTCTTAGATACACGGCCTTTCTCTCCTCTTAAAAGGGCGGTAAGAGGTTTTGCAAGTTTTGCGTAGTCTCTTACGAATCGGCGGTAATAGCCGGATAATCCTAAAAAGGATCGAAGATCTTTAAGAGTTTTGGGGCACGGAAAGTTGAGAATTGCTTCAACCTTTAATGGGTTGGTTTTAATTCCTGCAGAAGAGATAATAAAACCGAGAAATTCTACTTCAGGCTTGTAGAACTCGCACTTATCCAACTGCACTTTCATATTCGCTTCCTCGAGCGTTCTAAATATCTTTTCAATATTTTCCGCATGAGTCTTCTCATCCTGACTGAATATAATTATGTCATCTATGTAGACATAACATATTTTTCCGATATATTCTCGGAGAATGTCATCGAGAGCTCTTTGAAAAATAGCAGGAGCATTTTTCAATCCAAACGGAAGTCTGGTAAATTCATATTTACCATTGTTCACAGAGAAAGCAGTTTTCTCAACATCTTCCTCTTTCAAAGGAATTTGGTGGAATCCACTTTTCAGATCTAGAACTGTGAACAAGTTGTTTTTCCCGAGTTGAGACAAGACTTCGTTGATTTCTGGTATTGGATACCGATCTGCTATAGTTACTGTATTGAGCTTCCTGTAGTCGATGACTAGGCGGAATTTTTTTTCACCAGAGGCATCGAGCTTTTTAGGCACTATCCAAACTGGCGAATTATAGGGTGAACGCGAGGGTCTTATTATCCCATTGTCAAGTAGTTCTTGTACTTGTCTCTCTAACTCATCCTTTAATGACATTGGATAGGGGTAGTATTTAGAGTAAACCGGGTTGTCATTAGTTGTGCGAATTTCCCCTTTTACGGTGGTTGTGTATGTTAGTTTCTCATTGGGATCATCAAACAGATTAGGATGATTTCTCACCAATGAGCTGATCGTGTCTTTTTGGGATGTGGTCATATGGTTTGTCCTTATGTTAATTGTATTAACATCCTGGGAAATATACTGTATACGAATTTTGAATTTATTTCCGATGGTCATGCAGTCTTGGTGGGTGTGAATAACGGCTGACAGTTCTCTCAAACTGTCGTGTCCAAGAATACCATGGAAAGATTTAAGTGTGGGAAGTAGGAAAAATTTAATTTTGGTTTCTAGGTCAAAGAGATTAAGGAAAGTATGATGGGTAACCTCAATGCTCCCTGCTACAGAATTAGCATAGAAACATTGTTCATTTTGTATTGACGAACTCACTAAAGAAGGTTGGATGTAATTGTTATTAGATCCTGTGTCTATTAAGAATTTGAGCATTTTTCCGCTCTTCGTGCGGCACTCAAAGTATGGCAGCGAAGAGCTTTTTAACCTAAAAAATGAACATCCGTGAAGTCAGCGGTTTTTGATTGGCTGCTTACTTCAGGTGAATCTTGGATGTATTCCTCTAACGTTTGTCCATAGAAATCGTCTTGTGACATCATTACCTCATTATAATTAACTGTTTCCTCTTCAACTGGTTCGATGTGGAAATTTCGTTGTTGGAAGTTGGATGTTTGAGGTTTTTGTTGGGGGTATCTGTTGAATCCTTGGTTTCCATTGTACTGATACCTATTCTGTTGATGTATGTGCCTTGCTTGAGCTGAAGGTCCTTGGGTTTTTGGTTCGGCTTTGATTTGTTGGCTTGGATGAGAGAATCTGGTCTGGTTGGGAGTTTCGTTACGGTGGAAAAAATTTGAATTTGGATGGAAGCCTTGATTTGGTTGTTGTGGTACTGTACGATAAGGTTGTTGATGGAACACTGGTCGGCTGAACTGACCTTGGGTCTGAGGCATTGTATACCTTTGAGGAGCAACCATTGGATAACGAGGTGGAGGTTTTTTTCCATATCCCTGATTTCCGTAGGCATAATTCGCTCTGAAACTCTGATTTTCTAATTTCAGGCATAGATGTAGGGCCTGTGGGAGATCGACAGGTTCCCTGATGCCTAGTAATCTGGGTAAATCACCTTTAAGACCCCTAATGAAAACGTCAAGGGCCTTGTCCCTGTAGGTTTGCTTCAATAAGTTCATTGCTTCGATGCAAATATCCATGCATGATACCTTGTTCAGTATCAGGGATAAATGGCTAAACACCGTTTGGTAGAAATCGGAAATAGTATTGTTACCTTGTGTTAATCCTGCCATTTGATACTCTAAGGTATCTAAATCTCTTTTATCCCCGTAATGCATTATTAGACATTTGGAGATACAGTCCCAATTAAGGGGAGTATTGTAGGACTCTAATGCAGTATCTGCATAGCCTACGACTTTATTCCTTATGACGCTGAGTATTCCGTAATACTTCGGCGTCCCCTTGATTTGTTCGTAGATTTGGAGAACCCTTTCCACACTCTTCTTCCAAGAGCTGAATTCTCTAGGGTTTCCCGAAAATTCCTTTAAGCATCGCACAATGTCTGGAATCTTGTCAAGATCGGCTAGATTTCCACTATGCTCAACATCGATGGGTTGGTCAACACCCGAAAAACCATCGCTGTTTGGGCTTAAAACCTTTTGAACAATATTTTTCCTCTGTCTCTCGAATACCTGACATACTATAGATTCTATCAGACTATCTAACTCTGGAGTGGATCTTATGTCTTGCCTTGTATCATGGAATGATCTACTCGATGCAGAAGAAATGTTTGGGTCGAAACAAGCTGTGTTTATAGGTACGGACGTTAGTGAGTGGAAAGTTAAGGGTTGAGAAGTTGGAGGTTGAGATATTGGAGGTTGAAATGTTGAAGGTTGGGATATTGAGGGTTGAGATGTTGGGAGACCGGTTGTGTTACCTGATCTTAGATCTGGCATGATGTATGTTTATTCTTTTTCTTTTTTACTTTACGAAATTTTAAAATATATATATATTTTTTTTTTTTTTTTTTTTTATTGTTTTATCTATTATCGATCAATATCAGTTAATTTTATTTCTATTAAATTGTTTATATGCTTCTTTTTTTTCTTTAGTCTTATGTTCAAAAAATAATTTTTTTCTTTTTTATTTAATAATCTTAAAACTAGCTTACATTAATACGATGAACAGCAATTGCGGCATCTTCTCTGTTTGGTCGAGCGGCTGACAGCAGATCCGTCTCCTTTTTGCCTTATGGACACTAAGGCTACTAAGGGGCCTCGTTTCTCGTACACTGAATTTAGAATTTTTATGCTTTATTTTATTTCTTTCTTGGCTATGTTCACTGAATTTAATTTAAAATTCTTATACTTTATTTTAGTTTTTTCTTAACTATCTTCACTGAATTTTAATTTAGAATTCTTATACTTTATTTTATTTCTTAACTATGTTCTTTTCCAATATTTTTTTTTTTTTTTTTATATATTCTTAATGCACTATGTAATATTTTCTTTTATTAATTTCTTAATCACTTTTCTTTCTATTTATTATTTTATTTTTGATACACTATTTTATATTTTTCTTTTATTCTTAAACACTATCTTGTTCGCGAGAGAATTACTTTGCTTCGCGGGGGTTTCGGGCCACAGGCTTTTTTTTTTCTTTTCGACCGATCGGTAGCACTACTTGAGGGCTTTTTCCGAATTTAAGCTTTAGCACGGAAGAAAAAAAAAATTAAATATGATGCAGCTCGAGTGTGCTCTTCTTGAGGGCCTATTCACTTTCACTGACCACTGATTATGCCTGGGCCCCACGTTGGGCGCCAATTAATTAAATCTAGGTTGTTTTTAAATTAAAAAAAAACTTTATTTTTTCGGACCAAGTGTGTCCCTTCAAATTATCTTACGAACTAACTACAATTGTGCTTATTCTACCTTAAATACTAATCTGCTGCAGGTGCCCATCCATCCGTTGGCGATGTCGTCCCACGCTCGTACTCCTATCGCAATCGACGTACGTGACGGAATGCAGCTAGCTCGAGTGACATAGACGCGGTGTCAGCATCTTATCATTCCCATAGAACGTGGGAGATGCATGTTGTTCTTGGGCAAATGTCTCTGTCGTTAACTGGTATAGTAGCTTCAGGAGCATAGGCAGCAATCATGTACATATATCCTTTTTCCACTACGGAGATGAATACACACGACGCAGGCCTCTAGTACTCGGAATCTTCTCACTTCACCACAGTACACTGCCGTAAAACTTAATTCTTTTCTTATAAAAATAGCAACACCCCCTCCTTGCGAGTTGGGTCGATCTCTCCTAAAAATAATGTAATTACTGTGCCTCAGTTTATGTCTTTTGTTTAGCTTAGTTTCGCTAGCCAAAAGAACATCAGGGGCGTGGTCTTTGAGAAATTTAAAAAGTGCGGCTCGTTTCTCCAAACTTACCATTGAATTTACATTTACTGCCATGATCTTTAAGGGTCTCCTCCCCAGCGTACGCATTACGGCTGAAGGGGCGTTAGGCTCGGAAGAAGTGCGTAAATATGATTCACCCGTACCGTCTGGTCTTGTAGTTGCTGTTACATACGACTCATCTGTGCCTGGATAGCAAGCAAGACAGTCATAACATCAGCCTGAGGTGCAAGCTTAGGTTGTTGCTGTACCGGCGTACCTCGACCTGATGCTATTTGGGCGTAGGTCACGTGTGGAGTGACGGCTGGAGTTTGAATGCGGACGGGTGGTCTTATAATATCGACCTTCTTTTGCCAAGCCAGGTTTAGTTTTTTTTTACATATTAATACTGAGGGCAACTCCTATAGTTTGCAGTGTGCCCTGAGTTTTTGCATAAAATACACTTGAGTTGGTCCCTATCATCGATTTTGTCCCTGCCTAGTAGACATTCCTCTGACTTGTGGAACTTGCTGCACTTAACACATCGAGGCCTCATTTGGCAGTTCGACGCGACGTGCCCGAACCTTTGGCAACGGACACATTGTATAATGTCTCCGCGCCTGTTTATTTTTTCCCATGTTACAACCTGAAAGTCAAGAAACTTGATTTGCTTCAAGCTATCCAGTTTGCTGTTGGGTGTTAAAGATACCAGGAAGTACGGTAATTTCCGCTTCTCCCTTGAAGCCCTGGGAGTGTATGGCTTCACTCCCACAAACTCGAGGTCATCACCTTCCCTCGTTTTCAGCTCACGAAGAATATCTTCCGAGTCAGAAACCGGCTCCAATCCACGCAATAGCATGGTTTGCAGCTTTTCTTCTTTTGGAGTGAATGAAAAGAACTCCGTCGTCGAGTCCTTCAAGATGTTTTTAATTATATTATAGTGCTCCAATGTGGAGCAGTGAATGGAGTGTCTATCCTCTCCTAATCGTTTTATAAAAAAATTACTCCCTATGGCCGACTTACATAAACTTAGCTTTTCTTTAAGAACCATGTTGTACGTATTAATCGGCGGCACTTTCGTCTTCAACTTATTTTGCTGCTGGTTTTCCTTCTGCTGATTTTGTTCCTGTGTTGTTTGTTGCGTCTGCGTTATTTTTTTCTTGAGTTCATTCCGCTGCTGTTGTTGTTGGTTCTGTTGAGTTTTTGGTTCATCATTTTTTTGTCTTCTTTTTGTTTTCTTTTTTCTTCGTTTTTCGCCTTCAATTGGGCGATAAGAGCGCAAGTTGTTGTTGTTGTCGACGCTTGTGACGGTTGCTTAAACCTTTCCGTAGGTTGGTCGCTGATATCGTCATCGAGTAACGAAAAGGAATTGGTGCTTGACGTTTTTTTTTGATGCACTTTTTTTTTGGGACTCGGTGCCGTTTTGATGATTGGGTGAGAGAGCAGTCACTGTCCGCCCCAGGAGACATTTTCCTCAACCCTCTCACCTCTGCTTCTAATTTTTGAATTAAGCTCATGGAAGATCCGTCTTTACTGTCGTTGGTCTTAAGACTGATTTTTACGGTTTTTCTTTCTTAATATAAACCTTGATACTAAAATGCAGAAATGCACGAATCGAGGTCATCGAATCATTAATTTCCGTTCGATCGGCGGTATCGCTCACGTTGCGAACGGAAGCAAAAAAATGCTTTTATTAAAATATTTTCGATGACTCCGATTCATCTATATTTACAGCGTTCGCAATAATTTCATCATGAAGTTGAACTTTGTTTCTCCAATATTCCTCTTATATTGTTAAATATTGTGCGTACAATAAATTTGATAGTGATTGATTCAAACCCTTCCTTAGTTTGTTGGAAAACCGTAAAAAAATTACAATTTTATTCATCTGCCGTTTAAATCGTTGTTGTTGCAGATTTGATGCCTCAGAGTATGAAGTTGTCCCTTGTTGATCCACATTGTCCGATTTGAATTCTTCGACCATTTTGCGGGACTCTTTTATCAATTTTAACATTGACTCGTTAATTGTGTTTATCTTGTCGAAATATTTTTTTTTCCAGATATGTAAGGGTGAGGTGTAGTTTTATAGAATTCAGCTATTGTCGCATCATTGACATTAAATTTTTCCCAATATTCCCTTAATGTTTGCCATTGTTTTGTAAGATAATCTGCTGTTTTCCTTAGTTTGGAAGCCTATTTGAAATTTCTTAGTAGTCACTCGATAGCACTTCCTTGTTCCCGTTGACTTTCCACTAGATTCTATATCGTCGCAGCTCACACGGAATCAAATTATTTTCAGTTCTAAGTATCTTTTATGTCTCAGCCCTTAAGAACGCTGCCTTGGTGTAAGCCCCAAGAGCGCTTGTATACCTGATCGTATGCTTTGGATGAGCTTGTATTTGATTAGTCCCGCTCTTATTTTATTGTGGCCCTTTATTTTATTGTTGGCTCTATTAATACATAAAATATGCTGAGTTGCCTTAAATTATAAATGAAACATAAAAAAGTTTGGTATATCGATTAAACAGATACCATCTGCGTTGCCATTTTTTGTTATTTTTGTGGGTTTAATTTCATAATCAAATAAGGCAAGTTTAAGATGACACATTACTAGTTTGGAACTTGAATCTCAATTCGAAATTCCTACATTCAATTGCACCTTTTATTTTATTTGGATTTCTAAAAGCTTCCTCGAATTTTGCATTCTCCCAGGAGCTATTTGTATCGCATATTATCGAACATGGGTTTTTAAGTTTAGGCACTAAAACGGGTCTATATTTTCCTTTATTTTGCTTGCTGTTATTTGATTTTCCTGTGTTTTTTTTTGGTTTCACAATTACTGGTGGTACATTTTTTTTTCAAATAATTCCGCAAAAGAAACACCATTCAAAATGCAGTTTTTTGTGATTTTATATTCTTTAAATTGTCGCATATTTCGCTAACTGCCTTCCTTATCGATGACGCATAATTTTTTAATTGGGTATCAATATTTTAATATGATAACATTCTAAGCTTTCAGATATTGAACAATTTGAGAAAAGAATTCTTTT
The DNA here is from genome assembly GCA_963555765.1 of Orthonevra nobilis. Lineage (NCBI taxonomy): Eukaryota > Metazoa > Arthropoda > Insecta > Diptera > Syrphidae > Orthonevra > Orthonevra nobilis. The sequence goes on from OY743226.1 coordinate 53,879,617, forward strand.
CATTTCCGGCCAATTTGTCGGGTTATTATTGTTAATTTAAGCAACATTTGCCGTTCCTTTAATTTTTTACCTAATTCTTAACTAAAATATATTTCTAGGAATTTCACCAATATTGGCACTTAATTCAAACAAATAATAAATTTGTTTAATAAATTGTTCCAGTTCTTCGGGTAATCCTGTGAAATCCGATACTCCATCCACAAGATTTATTAAACTTAGTTCTGCCATACCTGTTGTCTTCCGTAGATGAGTCGATGAATGTTACAGCAAACAATGTTCTTATGATTTTTTTTTATTTTTTTTATTGTGGGTTTGTTGAGAACACAGCTAATAAAGTCTTGAAAGTTTCGAATTTACTTAGAGCTTTATAGAACTTTCTCACTTTTTCTTGCTCAAGACGTAGTGTTATTTTCTGAATTTAAAGTCACCGAAAAGTATGTCCAAGATCGGATCTCTGGAATGTAGTTGCGGTGTATGCCTTGTTTTGTTATACCACCTTGATCAAGAAGTTCTCGGAATTTAGTCAGAAAATTAAAAATCTATAATGTCGCCTTCAAAGTAATGCCCATCGAGTGCACCACGCTTATGCTAGCGCTTGACCCAATGCTCGAAACATTTTTTATGTTCGGTTTTCGGTATGTCCATCAGTGCTTCCTGTTATTTTTCCATTACTTCCTCTCGGTTGCTGAAACGCGTTGGTTTTTTAGCTCTATTGAACAGAAAGAAGTCACAGGGAGCCAAATCAAGTGAATTCGGTGACTGTTGGATGGTATTTGTTGCATTTCTCGTCAAAAAATTACGAATGGTGCAAAATCCACGAGTTTTTTCCCCACAATCCTGTTCTCTTTCACGCAAACATCTCATTTACTGTCTGGCCTTCTGGCAAAAATTATTTATACTCTACACCGTTGTAATCCATGAAGACCGTGAGCTTTGCCTTGTTTTTTGACTGAAAACGAGGTGGTTTTTTTGGTCTCGTTTCACGCCATTCACTTTCCTGATGTCAAAATTGCGTATCGTACTCATAAACCCACGTCTCGTTTCCAGTAATGAGACGGGTTTTACAGCAAGTAGAACTAATATTGTTTAATGGTGTCATTATGAATGCAATATGATTTGCTTCTGGTTGAAATATTTTTTGTGCGTCACCGCCGTCGTGAAGTGTATAGTAAGCTGGTTCATTATTAAGGAGACGTCCGATGCTAGGTGAATCCAATGTCTTCTCCTAATTTCTTGATACTGTGAAAAGAACGATACCTTCTGTCTTTGGATATTGCTTGCGTCCTAACTCTTTTGTTCAGACAGCATCAGGGTGCACATACCGTGATCGTTGGTAGAGTATATATTAGGTGCATGTACCAATATAAGTTAATAATAACTTAAACTTTTTATTTAAAAAAAACTTTATTATTTTTTTCCAAAATGCGATATAAAATTAAACTACGGTTGAAACTACGGAACCGAACCGACAAAACTCATTAAACAACTAACTGCAATTTACACATATCTCTTCCTTAAATAACCTTCACCAAAGACCTGCTGCCCCATTGTCTGGTGATGCACGTGAATGATGTAAAGAATTAAATGAAGAACACTCTCACTTTTGGAAGATCCGTCTTTATTTTCGTTGGCCTTAAGACTGACTTTTACGGTTTTTCTTTCTTAATATAAACCTTAATACTAAAATGCAGAAATGCACGAACCGAGGTCATCGACTCATTCATTTCCGTTCGATCAGCGGCATCGCTGACGTTGCGAACGGAAGCAAAAAAATGTTTTTATTAAAATATTTTCGATGACTCCGATTCATCTATGTTTACAGCGTTCGCAATAATTTCATCATGAAGTTGAACTTTATTTCTCCAATATTCCTCTTATATTGTTAAATATTGTGCGTACAATAAATTTGAGTGAAGTGATTGATTCAAACCCTTCCTTAGTTTGTTTGAAAGCCGTATAAAAATGACAATTTTATTCATCTGCCGTTTGCATCGTTGTTGTTGCAGATTTGATGTCTCAGAGTATGAAGTTGTCCTTTGTTGATCCACATTGTCCGATTTGAATTCTTCGACCACTTCACGGGACTCTTTTATCAATTTTAACATTGACTCGTAAATTGTGTTGATCTGGTCGAAATATTTTTTTTTCTAGATATGTATGGGTGAGGTGTAGTTTTATAGAATTCAGCTATTGTCGCATCATTGTCATTAAATTTTTCCCAATATTCCCTTAATGTTTGCCATTGCTTTGTAAGATAAACTGCTGTTTTCCTTAGTTTGGAAGCCTATTTGAAATTTTGTATTAGTCCCTCGAAAGCACTTTCTTGTTCCCGTTGACTTTCCACTAGATTCCCTGTCGTCGCATCAAATTATTTTCAGTTCTAAGTATCTTTAATTTCCAGCCTTAAAGAACGCTGCGTTGGTGTAAGCCTCAAGAGCGCTTGTATAAATTATGTCAACTAAAACACTTTTTTCTTTTTTACTCAAAAAGTAATTTTTTCATTTAATTTTTTCCCTTCATGAGGAAATATCCGGTCAGCACGATCAGAACACCGAATCTGTATTGCTTTGCAAATTATCAGTATTGACGCTGGAAAGCATCGGCATCCCCAACCAAGTACCATTATCTCCCACATGATTGTTACTTTTTGGTAAATATATTTGTAGGTACCTGATGGATAGTTATGGTACAGTCGACGATCAAACAGCTATGTGGGTCAAAATGTTAAAGTGGCTTGTTATTTGTTTACGCATGTTGGTAGTAGTACAGTCATCAAAAAAGCAAGTTACTTAATATTTTTTTAAAATGGCTTGATGTTTTTGATGATCCGTTACTTATATATGATCGTATGCGTTGGATGAACTTGTATTTGATTAGTCCCGCTCTTATTTTATTGTGGCTCTTTATTTTATTGTTGGCTCTATTAATACATAAAATATGCTGAGTTGCATTAAACTATAAATGAAACATAAAAAAGTTTGGTATATAGATTAAACAGATATCAATCCGTGAGAGAGCATCTGCGTTGCCATTTTTTGTTATTTTTTTGGGTTTGATTTCATAATCAAATAAGGAAAAGTTGTGATGCCACATTACTAGTTTGGAACTTGAATCTTAATTCGAAATTCCTACATTTAATTGCACCTTTTATTTTATTTTGATTTCTTAAAGCTTCCTCGAATTTTGCATTCTCCCAGGAACTATTTATACCGCATATTATCAAGCATGGGTTTTTAAGTTTAGGCACTAAAACGGGTCTATATTTTCCTTTATTTTGCTTGCCGTGATTTGATTTTCCTGTGTTTTTTTTGGTTTCACAATTACTGATGGTACATTTTTTTTAAATAATTCCGCAAAAGAAACACCATTCAAACTGCAGTTTTTTGTGTATTTATATTCGCATATTTCGCTGACTGCCTTCCCTATCATTGGGATCAATATTTTCTTTGATATTTTCTAAATTGTCATTCACTTTGTTTACATTTACACACACTCTCTCACTGCAATTATTCAACTTCTTCAATTCAGCTACACTTTTCTCACAAGACTCCTGAGCCAATCTCATCGATTCTAATCTCTGTTCATATCTTACTTCTATTGATTCAAGCAATGCTTTAATTTCATTTTTATTTTTCTTTAGGCTTCTTTCAAATTCAAGTTTATACTCTTTTAAAAACAAACTATTTTTTTTTTACTGAATTATCCATGATTTTTGTTTTATTTTCTCCAAGGTAACGATATGCCCAAGATATTCGGTTTCCTTCTTAATAAACTCTGATTTGTCTAGTTGTACCATAAGATGAATATATATATATATATTTCTGGCCTAATTATGAAAATGCGAATAATTATCATCAAAAGTGGTTTTATGGTTTTTCAAAGTATTCCCCAGCATGATTTATACACTTTTGCGTGCGCTCAAACCAATGGAGAAGTTTCATGATGTTGCAAATATTATATTTATCGTTATAGTATCAAAATATAGACCAAAACTAATAAATCACTAATAAATCCATCAATTAATGACTGAGAAATAAACCATTGAAGTTTACGTATTTTTGCATTTTTCGATTCGCCTGTGACGTCATTTAGCCCGTCCAAGTCCGAGATCGTCGCCCAAAAATCATTCAAATGTTTCGTTATTATTAGTTTCGTTGTCGCGCCAGGGCCCTCGCGCCGCTTGCTGTTATAAAAGTATAGTTCTAATATATGTTTTTTTATTTCACTATAATGGAAGAAGGTTTCGAAAAAGGACAAAGTCATAATTTGCCAAGCATTGACATATACACAGTGATAGACTTTTTTTCTTCAAATCCGTCATATGCTAGCGCTGAAATGAAAATAGTTAAACTTTTTTAGTAAGTATGTATCTACTTTTAAGTTTGTCTCATCAGCCACACGGTCTAATTTACAAAATGATTTATAAATAAAAAACGTTTCATAAACAGTTGCAGTACTAGTTGTCATATAAAATAATAAAACAAGGTTTTTTCCTTTTTTTTCTTTTATTCTTAAATTCTTAAATATAAAAGCTTTCCTTTATATGGTTGCCCTTACCAGTCCGGGTATTTGTGGTCGACTGACTAACTAGCTGGTCAGTTGTTTTTAACAAGCGTAAGTTGGAAAAAAAAATTTTTTTCTAGACCAATTGCGCAAACAATTTTTTTTTTGCACAGCTAGCGGTCTGCATATGCTTCCAGAAAAACACTTGTTCGGTTACAGGGTGTTAACTTACATTGTCATGTTTATATGACGTGTAGTATTGAGGGACACAATATCATACCGAGATGAACCTATTGGATATGTTCAAGTGAAACGCGAAAGCTCGAAATTCGTGGTAAAATGCAGAAATTTACCTGAATATAAAGTGAAAAGTAAGCCTTGTCATTGCACGTTAGTTTGTGATGAAAACGAAGGAAAAGTGAAAAGTGTAGAAGGATGTAGGCACACTGTAGCATTTTTGATATGGCTCTTTAAAAGAAGTGAGGAACCTGCCACTACGTCAATAAAATGGTACTGGAAAAAACCAGCACTTTCTAAAGTTGGTAGTCATATTAAATTTATAAAAGCCAAAGATTTTAAGAACAAAAAGGTTTCTGATTTAAATATTACTGAAGATTCAATCTTTTTTTAATAAATTCGTAATTGAATGTAATTTTTTTTAAAGTATAGCACATAAAAAGTAAATAAGAAATACATTTACGTAAAATATATAGTTATTTTTACTCAAAAAATTATTCCAAATCTACATACTTATTAAACAATGGGCCTGCACACCCATTTTCATACTTTACTTCAAGCACACCCGGAATGATTTAGTTCTTGGGAAAAACTGTATACTACATGAACCTTCTTCCATAGTATAAGAATTTCAGTTTACACGTCAAAAAGTAAAAAGTTGTATGTGCGTTAGTTTTCCACTTAATTCTCGAATTTAATTCGTTACATACGGCACACTTCACTTCCTTTTCGCACTAATCTGGTTTGGCCCGGGATGATTTCATCTTGGGTGTGCAGGCCCAATAGGTATATCAATCAGAAATAGGCAGCTAGTATGAATAGATACATAGGTACGTACATCAAAATGATCTTCACACACATATCTAGTGCTTTTAGGTCCAATCAAATCACGCGTCATTAGTTTGCACCACTTCTTCCTTTTTTTCACGTCATTTGGTACACGAAAATATATTTTGTTTGCAGTTTTAACTGTCGAGCTTGAACACTTCGGTACTATACAACATTTGTACGTGTATTTTTTAATCTCAGCCATTGTCTATTAACAATATATTTATCAAAAACGACACGAACGGCGCAAGTGACTACACACCAATGAACATGCACGTATTCAACGAATACGAGCCGGCGTCGTTAGAGTCGTATGACGTCACAACCTGGAGCGCTGTGTTACGAATTTTTTTTTTTTTCAAAGCCCCATAACTTTTTCATTTCTATAGATATTTTAACGATTCTTTCACACTTTCTTCTTTCATTTTACTTAAGTTTCAATAATTAATAAAAAAAAAAATAGGAAACTTCTCCATTGTCGAAACACTTATTCCACTCCGATTGAGACACCTCCAAAACATGGTTTTAGAACGCTTCAACAACATGTTCTGGCGAAGAAAATTGTTGACCACGCATTTTTTTCTTGATGTGAAGAAGTCATTGGGTGGTAAGTCGGGGCTGTACGGCGGATGACTCATCAATTCGACGTTTTGGCCGTTCAAAAAGGCGCTGGTTTGAGCCGATGTGTGAGAGCTCGCATTGTCATGGTGAACAATGAATCGCCTTCTCTTGTTCGTTTTTCGAATTTCTCCGAAGACTTCAGGCAAACAAAGTGTAGCGTTCCACTCAGAATTGACCGTCCTACGTTGCTCAAGCGGAACAGTCGCCACATGACCAGTTTTACCGAAGAAACAGGCGACTATTTGCAACGAAGTGCTTCTTCCACGAACAACTTTTGTTGGATTTGGCTCGTTTTCGAAGACTCACATGGCCGATTATTGTTTTGTTTCGGGCTCATACGCATAGATCCATGATTCGTCACATGTGACAATATAATCACCTTTGACAACGTAGTCTATGCAGGATTTTGTTTACTGAATTCAAGTAGGCTAAAAAGATCATTATGCCATCTAAGTATACCAAACAAAATTTCGTTGATAAAATCAGTAAGGACAAGATTCATTAGGCGTTGGAATGATGCTGGTGCTGTTTAAAGCCCAAAAAGCATACAAAGAAATTCGCAGTGCCCGTTCTGTTTTGATGCTTTTCGGTATAATTATTTTTTTCAGCTTCTCTGGTAAAACAAATGCTTTCTGTCTAACTGTTCTTCTGAACTCCTGCCTAATCCTCAAAACTTCTCTTACGCATCATTGATATTATTGTGTTTAATCTATGTTCTTCATAAATTCTATCTAACAATGTGCCCTGTGACATTTCTTTTTCCGTATTCATCAATATTACATCAACATTACATAAATCTATGCAATTATCTTCTTTATAATACACAATTAACTCATCCGTTTTATATTTAATATTTTGTAATTCTATAGCTGAATATGTCACCAAATATTCATTAATTTTATTATTATAAAGAAAAACGTTTCATAACTTTATACCGGCGTCACTTATTGATATTTTCAACAAAAATAAAAAACAAAATATAATTTGCAAGCATCACATGTGACTGTTGTCTCTCACTAAACAAAACAGTGCTGGCAACGGCGGGTGGCTGCCAAGGTGACCGCCGACGAGCACACAGGCGCGAAGCATGGGTTTTGACACCCTGTTAAAAAAAAAAAAAAACACAACTTTAAAGCATTTGACCTATTGGTCAGTGCTTTATTCAGTCAAAACTAAAACACGACTCTGTTACAATTTTTGTTAGCAAGATATTTATCATATTTGAATTTAGTGTGTGAATGCAAATGTACAACTTATTATTAATAAATAATACACAAGATTGTAGTTTTTTTTATTAAATTATTTATTAAATTTAAATTTCCTCTTTGAGGAAGCCGTGTGTTGCTGCTCTAAATCGAATTGATGACTTCCTGCTCAACGGCCTGCGGAGATCTAGCCGAATTCCTCACAATTCTCCTTGTTTGTGAGTTGTTTATCACAAAACACTTGTTGTTTTCAAAAAGTTATTGCGTAATGAAGATAAGCGGCATATGGAGAAAAACAACGCCGGCAACGTTCTCCAATATTTTTGGTGGGAGTCGATATGCGAATCCATAACTTACATAAGTAAGCAGAATTTGAATAAAATGTGTGAATGTGAACTTAGGAAAATGCAGTAGACGACTGAGGTGAACAAGAGTTTATGGAAAAGTTATACTTGTTTATTAAGCAAAATATATATAGAAATAAGTTAATGAACTTATGGAGTTGAGTCCGTAACTCGTGCGCTTCACTCGCTCGTCAGTTCGATTGCCCAACTTGCCCCAATGCTTAACCAGCCCCGCCCTACCCTACTCTAAAGTACCTTAGTCGCGCTAGTTAAAAAATGACAAATGCTGTTTGTAAAAATGACTTTTATTTCTTTTATTTCTTGACACCTCTCTCTTGAACGCCCAAACAACAACTTAATTAAAATTTTCTTAGAAGTAATTAAAGCAAACCATTGCTTTTGCAATTAATGCTGATTCAGCAGTGCAGCAAGCATTTATTGCAAAAGCACCGGAAATGCTTTGGGTGAATTTATTTTATTTTCGTTAGCATTCATGTAGAAATGTTTAATTTATTACAGTTTATTTAACTTATTAGATTATACGAATTTACAAGGAATTATAATAATTAAAGAATCTTCCGGACTGCCGACTCACGACTCTACTTGACCGCGGTTGAAGTGAAACTCCTCTTCTAACTCGAACCACTTTCTCGTCCACGCTTCTTCACTTCACCACAGTGACCATATGCTGAGATTACTCAGCAATCGATACCATGCCCACGCTCGAGAAACCCATGAGCACAGCAATCCAACCCCATATGCCGCAGCGACCAAGAGTATAATTTTCGTCCAACGAAACGTCGTGCCGGCAGTCTGGAAAGATTTACATATCAAATCATATATCAATTTACAATATTAAGTTACTAAACAAATATATTTCTACGCTCCCACATTCATATCCGGTGTCAATTCGGAGTTTATGTCCTAAGCTACATATTTATTTCTTGGTCAATGTAACCATACCTGAATCGTTCCTGAATCGTAGGAATTTCTACTGGCTCTTTTTGGATGTTGTCTTTTTGCTCTAATTTCGTCATATTACTGATTTGAATTTTCAATTTTCTATTTGTCCGTGATATGAATGCTATAACAAAAAAAAAACGATAATTACTACTACTACTATAACTGTAGTACTACCTATATAGCTTATGTTTCTATGATATCTTAGTTCTTCGATATGCTTCAAATTTTCAATCTGCTGAATTTTCAACATTTCTTCGAAACTCAGTTTTGCAGTTATATTTGCATAAGCAGCATCTTCGTAAATAAATCTTTGAATGAATTCTAAATAAGTATTGGAAAATGGTGGTATTTAATACACTGATTGTGCAGTTATTTATATTAATTAAGTAATGTCCAGACAGTTTCAATTTCCTGTCATCACAATAATTGATTAAAAATTTCTTTTGCAGTTAATATACTGTTTAATGGAATGATTGCCCGAATTTTTGCTTTAATGTTGATTATTTCTTCTTGAATGTCTGTATCGTTTGTTAATTGTAAAGTCAGTTTGTTTGTTTCAGTAAGAGTTATAACTGAAAGTATTTCTTTAGAGTCTATAATGTGTAGTATAATCTGGCTATTATTTATAATTTCTACCGGCCCTACATTAAGTGTAGTGTACCCATTATTAGCTTGTATCGGTGTTATTACATTCTGTGATGTACATTCTTCAAATTGTGTTTTCTAAAATAAGTTTCATCTTTATGTTTAAGGTGTTTGTAATTTCTAATATTACCTTCGTTTCGATTTTCCTGATAATTTTCCCTTTTAACATTTCTTTTGTCTATTATTCTTTTCTTACTTCGTTCTATTCTTATTTTTAAGTTTTGCGGATTAGCTGTTTCAGCTTGATTAGGACTCATACCAAGAGTTGAATGATATCTACTATTGTACATATATTTGTACGGCTCTATAAACTTTTCTATAAGTTGAAATATCCTTGCTTTTTATTGTTATTGTGTTGTTCTAACCGTTGGAGTACTTTATCTAATGAAGCTTTGTATTCTTCCAATGATGTCGAGAAGATAAGTACTATATAACGTCAAGATACACTACGGATATTTTTCCAATGTTTTCTCGCAAAATGGAATTCATCAGACGTTGGAACGTCGCTGGACCGTTCTTAAGCCCAAAAGGCATTCTGACATATTCATATAGACCGTTTGGTGTGACAAATGCGGTCTTATGTAAGTTATGTTTGTTCGCGTGTCGTTAGTTAAAAAAAAAAAACAAAATTCAGCGTACGTGTGAATTGTTGCATTTGTTTCGAACATCAATTTCCTAAGAATTAGAGTTGGGAGTATTGTAGCTGGTCAGTGTAATATGGTATGGTTCATATGGACTGACTACGACCCAGTGGATGCAGGTGGCTGATGTGGGTGCATTCCTCTGTCTGGTTCCAGCTTATTCTGTGATAGCTCTTCCCCTCTTAAATTCGAGTGTCCTCACTTGATACCAAGTAGACCAAAGGTATTTGATTCGCCTGTGATGTTTCAGCTTCAGCTTGTCTTTTTTTGCTGAACTGCGGTTTCTGTGCTAATGGTAAGCTTCTTATTTCGGTCGATTATCTGCTTGATAAGGATAGCTATAATAACTAGAATTGCCAGGGAAGTCATGCTGTAATTAGTGATGACGTGTACTTGTGCGTCTTTTCTACTTTTGTTAAATGCACTGTGTTGTTTATGTGGAGCTCTTTTAATGCTTCCAATGTTAGAATTTCTTCATATGTGTTTGTTGAAGAATCTGAATGTAAGACTGCTGGTAAAGGCTTTGATGATGGCATTTCTTTTGCGTTATACTCCTGACCGTTAACAAGGATTGATGCGTTGTGGTACTGCAAGATGAAGGTTCCGCTTAGATCAACTTCTCTGTTGTCGACTAATATCGTTCCGTTGAATTGATTGAGGAATAATGTTCCTTCGTGGAGTTCTTCGATGGTAAATACGTGTTGATTGTTGATTTCGTCACAACTTGATGGTTTACTTTTTATTAAATTAGGTATACAATTATTTGAACTTAAACTAAGAATTTCATTCTTATTACATATAGTCAGGCCATTGTATGATTTACAATCACTTTTTATGCCGTATGTTTCGTTTTCACAATTTATTATTTTTTCATACTGTATTCTTATATTTTTTTTATTGTATTTAATTGGTTTTATTAACAATTTTTCGCAAAGATTTTTTCCTGTGGTAGGAATATTAATTATATAAAGTATTACTGACTTGTTTGCTGCTAATCTTATGTCAGCGAATTCAAGTGCTTCTTCAAGATTTATGAAAGGTATATTACTTTCTGCAAATTTACGTTTAACAATTCTTAATTCTGAATTAGATAATATATAAGTTTACAATTTTACTCTTTGCCCATAGCAATGCGTATTCTATGTTTACAATTTCTTCTTTTAAAATATCGAGTTTATACTTAATTTCTAACATATATTCATTTTTAAGATTTTCCCTTGATTTTAATAATTGCATTATTGTGTTTGTAACGTTTGTTAATATATTTATTTTTTCAGCGTATGCTTTATTAATTGTTATTTGTTTGTTATTGTTTTCGAGTACGTTATGGGTATGGGATTTAAGGACTTGGAAATCATCGTGGTCTGGGGTACCAGCGATCCATTTCAATGCGGTTCCTAGGAAATTTAGGGATCTAGGATATCTGATTCTTGGTTTTAAAATATTAAGGTGGTTCCTTATTTGGGTTATTTGTAGGATAAGGTATAGAAACTAGGATTAGATCCGTTGATTTTTTGGATTTGTGATTGTATTGCCTCAAGTACTTCCTCATATGTTTCCAAATTGATTACATGTATAATTTTGAATGTACCAGTCTGAAGCTTAGCCGTTCCCATGTGCGTTGATACAATTTTTGCGTTTGTGTAATCCAAAATTTGGACTTTATCCAAAACTTGAGTAAGGAAAAATCTGCAATAGGGTTAGTTCCTGATATTATTCTTATGAATTATTTTACCAGATTCAGTTAAGATTGTGGTTGATTTGTCTTCTTTGACAATTTCTTTTTTAAATCTGGGAGACAATTTCGTACCTAATCTTCTGTTAATTTTACCGTAAATTTCTTGACCTGCGGTGTAAATTTTGATTTCCTGTCTTGATTTGTTGTGGGAATTTATGTCTTTAATCTGTTTCAATCTTAATTTTTCGATATTTCCTTGTCTTGCTTGTTCATATTGGGTTGGATTTGTGGTTACAAATCTACCGAAGAACGTTTCTATTGGTCTTTGGTTAGTCACTGTGTGTATTGAATAATTATATTCATATACAGCACAATCTAAAAGTTCAAGGAATGGCATAGTAGGTCGCTCTGCTTTAATACATCTCATAATTTCAGAGAGAGTAGAGTGGAATCTTTCCACTTGACCATTCACTGCTGCTATATGGAGGTGTGGTGAAAATATCAATTCCTAATTGATCGTGTAGCAAAAATCGTATTGTTGCTGAATTTAGTGACTTTTCGTTATCAAAGATAACTAACTTAGGGACACCGAAGGCAGCTAATCTGTCTCAAGGGCTCTCGAATGTCTTCAATGGCTTTTGATTTTAAGGTTCTAACTTGGGCGAATTTTGAAAATTTATCTATGGTTGTCAATACTAAGTTTTTATCAGTAGCATAAATATCAAAATGGACTATATGTCCGGGGTATTGAGGAATTGGGGTTTCTTGAATTTTGGGTTTATTCGGATGTCGTTCGTACTTTTGTTCTTTACAAATTCGGCATTGTTTTATCAGTTCCTGGATGCGGATTCTCATTTTGGGAAAATAACATTTTTGTAGGAGTTGAATTTTATTTTCATTACTATTTCTGTGAGCTCTATTATGCTCTTTAAGAATGAGTTCAACTTGTTCTGAGTCATTTGGGATGTCTTTCACTTGGGATTGAGTAAATCGGGTTTTATACGCTCTAAAATGATGGGGGTAAAATTCTTGTATTTTGCCAATAATTGCTTCATTCGTGTATATTCCGTTTATGACGCTAGGATTTAGGAATCTTTTAAGTATCGCGATAAGCTCTTGTTCACTGTAATCATTTTGAATAAAGGTATGCCTATGATAGGTGGGATAAGGGATTTTAAAAGAATAGTCTCTTTCATTTCCAATGAGTAAAAATAATTGACTTTTGAAAACATGTATGGGACTTTCTACAGTAGGGATCAGTTCGTGACTTGAGGTGGGCGAGAGAGAGCGTCTGCGACAACGTACGGCACCGATCGCGTAATTAGAAGCATCGGTTGTCAATTCGAATGGTACGCTGTAGTCTGGGTAAATGAGTAGCAAATCTCTTGAAACTAAGGCATTCTTTTATTTATTGAAGGCTTCGATTGCGTCCGCAGATAGGTAAATAGGGATTTTACTTGACTGATTTTTCGAGATACGTCCTTTTTCTCCTCTTAGAAGAGCAGTGAGAGGTTTAGCCAATTTTGCGTAATCTTTTACAAAACGTCTGTAGTATCCAGATAGACCTAGAAAAGATCGGAGTTGTTTTAAAGTTTTTGGAGCGAGAGAATTTACGATTGCTTCGACTTTTTTAGGATTTGTAGATATTCCTTTAGAAGATACTATGAAACCAAGAAATTCAACTTCTTCCTTGAAGAAATGACACTTGTCCAACTGTACTTTCATATTGGCTTCGTGAAGAATTCGGAATATTATCCCTAAGTGCTTCAAGTGTTCTTCTTCGCTTTTACTATAAACGATAATATCATCTATGTAAGCACGACAAAATTTACCTATTGGAGCACGCAATATATCGTCCAGAGCACGATGAAAAATGGACGGGGCGTTTTTTAAACCAAAAGGGAGTCTGGTAAACTCGAATTTCGCATTGTTAATTGAGAAAGCTGTTTTTTCCATGTCTGATTCTCTCAGGGGAATCTGGTGGAAACCACTTTTCAAGTCTAAGACTGAGAAACATTTACTTTCGCCTGGTTGGGAAAGAACTTCGTTGATTTCTGGGATGGGATAGCGGTCAGAAATGGTAACGGAGTTTAATTTGCGACAATCTATAACGAGTCTAAACTGTTTTTTTCCACTTGAGTCGGCTTTCTTCGGTACAATCCACACGGGTGAATTATACGGAGAACGAGAGGGTCTAATGATTTGATCATCTACAAGCTTTTGTACTTGTCTCTCTACTTCATCCTTTAAAGAAGCGGGGTACGGATAGTATTTGGAATATATTGGGGCATCTGTGTTTTTCCGAATTTCTCCTACAACTTTTGTTATGTAGGTGAGTTTTTCATCGGGGTCAGCAAACAGAGAGGGATATTTTTTTATAAGGGAATTAATAGCATTATTTTGACAAATTGACATGTGATTCAATTTATTATTGAGGAAATTCATCGATTGGGATTTTTTGATTTTTGAATTGTTTGATTTTTATTTTTACCTTGTTTAAAATTAGCATGCAGTCATTCTTTGTATCGATAACAGCTGAAAGTTGTTTGAGACTGTCGTTACCTAATATACCATGAAATGACTTTAGAGTCGGAAGTAAGAAAAATTTAAGATTTATATCTTGTTGTCCGAAAAGATTAAGAAGAGTATGGTGAGTTATTTTAACGTCACCTGCAATCGATTTTGCTAGAAAATACTGATCGTTTTGAAGAGGTTTTTCTACAAGATTTGGTTGAATATAGTTCTTGCTAGAGCCAGTGTCTATTAAAAAATTTAGGATCGTTCCGCTCCTCGTCTTACACTGGATATATGGTAAGGAGGAGTCCGTTAACCTAAAAATGAATGTCAGAATATTCGAATGATGCAGATTGGGTTTCGTCTTCTTGTTCCAGTGATGACTCAGCTTGCTGCTGAAGCATGTAATTCACAAGATCGGGATAGTCTTTAACTTCTTCTAAATTATTTTGGTCGTGCAATGCGTATAGATCATTAGGTGAAACATAGTTAGTAGGCTGTAGGCGGTGGAGAAGGTGGTGAAGGTGGAGAATCAGAGCTATCTCTATGAAAGTTTCTTTGATATTTAGTTTGGATAGGGGCTTGCATGGATTGACCGGGGGGTCTTTTCCTGCGTATTTGAAGGGTTTTGGTCTATTCTGGGTCTGGGTTGGGTGCATTTGGCCTTGGAGGGGGTTGAAAAACATTATTATGCGTATAATTGTTTTGTGGTTGCCTGAAATTCTGTTGTGGATAAGCCTGTGGGATGTACGCTACTTGCGGATAAAATGGTTGCCTTTGAGAGAAATGTTGCTGGGTGTATCTGTTACGCTGTGGCGCGGGTGGAGGCATTTGCTGGAATCTTTGAGTGAAGGAATTTCTATTATTGGCGTAGTTTGACCTGAATACTTGGTTCTCTAATTTTAGA
Organism: Orthonevra nobilis; assembly: GCA_963555765.1. NCBI lineage: Eukaryota > Metazoa > Arthropoda > Insecta > Diptera > Syrphidae > Orthonevra > Orthonevra nobilis. The sequence goes on from OY743226.1 coordinate 53,894,703, forward strand.
CACAAATTCAATGCTTGTGGTAAATCTGTTGGTTCTCGAATTCCTAGTAATTTTAGAAGATCGCCGTTAAGGCCTCGGATAAACGTATCCAGAGCTTCATCCCTGTATGTATTAGTGAGTATAGAAAGTGACTCACTTCCTACATCCATACATTGGATTTTGTTTAGGATAAGCGACAAATGTGTGTAAACCGATTGGTAAAAGCTTTGCACGGTATTATTGCCTTGGATCAAGGAAGTCATCTGGTATTCCAGAGTACCGAGATCCCTTTGATCTGCGTAATGCAGAATCAGGCACTTGGAAATAGCTTTCCAGTTTAGGGGTGTGTTATACGATTCAAGTAATGAGTCGGCGTTACCGATAATTTTGTTACGTATGACATTAAGGATGCCATAGTATCGTGGTGTTCCCTGAAATGGCTCGTATAACTTAAGAATTCGGTCCACGCTTTTTCTCCAGGAGCTGAATTCTCCAGGTTTTCCTGAAAAGTCGCGAAGACATCTGGCAACATCCGGGACTTTATCTAGGTCGGATAAGTTGTTCCTATACTCCGGATTTATACCTTGATCGCTGTTGGAGGAAGGGTCAGGATCAGGTTTTAAAATGGAATTAACAATTTCTGCGACCATGCTAGTGAGCTGGGCAGATGAAATTACGGGTCTTGATTGAGGCTGAGGTTGTTGGGGATTTTCATGCTGTGCAGGATTTTCTGCTGGCGGCATATCCAGGATGGATGGTCGTAAAAGATTACTGGGATTAGACATTTTGTATTTGGTATTTCAAAAAAAAAAAAAAAATTTCAAATATTTGTAATTACTCTTAAAAAATAAATTTGTTAAATTTTTCTTGATATTTTGATTTTACTTTTCTCGTTTTATATTTTGTAATACTAATTTTTCTTTAATAATTTAATAAATTGATGAACTATTCTTATGAACTTTCTTGTTATTTCTCAATTAAAAAATATTTCTGTTTTTATATTTATTAATAATAATTATCCTTCAATAATTTAATAAATTGATGGATTCTTTTTTATGTATTCTCTTGTTATTTCTTAATGAAAATTTGCTTGTTTTCATATTTATTAATTTTCTTTAAAACTTAATCTTATCTTACATAATTGTGATTCTATGAATCATTTTTTCCTTTTTACTCCGGAGCGGCTGGCAACTGAAGATCTGTCTCCTTTTCGTCTGCGTGAAGAACACAGTTACTCGGGGGCCTCGTTTCTCTGGAGGAGTCCTTTGGCACTATTAACACAACACTGTTTACGATTATCGAGATCAATAAAAATCTCGAGATCGGCGAAAAACACTTTCCAAATTTCTCGGGTTTAGCGAGTATTTTTTTTTTATATTCTCGGGATTAGCGAGCGCGATTTTTTACTTTTGCAATTTAAGTTAGCACAAAACTTCACGGGATTTAATTATCACTAACTTAATTTTTTCTTATTTTGCTCGGGCGCCAGTTTTGTTTGTTCGCGTGTCGTTGGTTAAAAAAAACAAAATTATATTTTTGTTGAGCTTGTGCTCCTTTATTGTGCCGGAATAGAACTAACTTAAAGTCTAAAATGACAAAATGTTTTATATTCTTCTACCATCAGTGTGACATGCATTTGCGGGTGCGGACGATGACTCCAAGAGATGTTGAGTCAGCGTACGTGTGAATTGTTGCATTTGTTTCGAACATCAATTTCCTAAGAATTAGAGTTGGGAGTATTGTAGCTGGTCAGTGTAATATGGTATGGTTCATATGGACTGACTACGACCCAGTGGATGCAGGTGGTTGATGTGGGTGCATTCCTCTGTCTGGTTCCAACTTATTCTGTGATAACTTATACAATTTTCAATATTGATAAAGATAAGAGATACAAAAAACACACACATAAATTCCGAACCCAAGCTCAGGCAATCGATTGCTTCTTATCGTAATTTGTGTATATTTGCTCACATTTGCTGGATAAGTTATCCTATGCAAACACAATTTAGATTTACTTATCTTATCATATTCGTTTCTTATCCGAATTGTTAAATGTATTTGAACAATAAAGTTATTTTGTCCTAATACAATTGATAGCGCTATATTATTTACATGGTAAATTGCAAGATTATTTCTTAGAAATAGATATTCCAAAAGTAATAATTCTGATTCCGATGACTTTTCTATATCGCTGTGTTGCGAAACTATAACATTGATCTGATTTGTTAGTTCATCAATTTTGTTTTGCATTTAAGAATTTATTTTTGTTTGTTTATAACTGTTTTCAATTAGGTTGTTTTGTTTTGTTGAAAGAAGTTCAAAATCCCTGTGGTCAGAGGTTCCGGCTATAAGTTTTACCGCGCTAATGACAAAGTCTATAGACCTTGCGAATCTCCTAGGGACTTCAAGTGTACCAATTGTGTGCAAAATCTCTTCAGACTGTTGGTTTAGGATGTTGTTCCCTTCCTGCAGAGCCGTAAAATAAATGTTTTTACTTTCGTAAGCAATAGTCCTGTATTCAGAGAGGTTTGTGACATGAACAAGATATAAAAATTCGTTAAAAAGGGGCTGTTTTCCCTTTCGTTACTGCTAAGAAGTGTGCATTCGAGTAGTTGTGAATTTCGGCTATCGATATCCGAAAGATAACGAACAACAACAACAACAATTTCATTTTGTTGAATTCTTCTTTTCCGTGATGGGGAAATGTTTTCGGTTACTTTTCTGCTCCAATCGATTTATCCTTTGTAAAGATTTGTTAATTTACACTAACTCTATTGTTTTTTTACAAAAACTTTTGGAGTTTACTTGGTAAAATCGCGAGTTAACCGTGTTGGGCGCCAGTTATTCAAAGTTGTGTTCCTTCAGTCTATGACTGATTATAAAAGTAAATAACTTATTTGCTTTGATTCCAGTCTATGACTGACTCTGTTTTTTATTCTTTACTTAAGGGAAATACTCGGTGCGTTGGGTAAATGTCGAAAAGGTGTTGATGTTCCTGGATTTGGTGAAGGTGAATGTTCTGATAGTTGTGTGTGGCGGAAATGCTGAGGTGGGAAAAAAGGGAATGTGGTGTGGGAATTTGGGTTGCGCAGACTGGTTCGCGCGTGTGTTAATTGTGCGGTGTTTGGTTGCGCAAGCTGGTTCGCGCGTGTGTTAACTTGGATAGCGGTTTTGGTTAAATTTTGAAGCATATTAATGCTGTATAGGTCTTGGTGGGAAGGATTGATTGGGATACCTTGGTGGCTTAAAGGTCTGTGAAGCATGGAATGGTTGTTTGTTATATGAGGAGTGGACTGGGCACGAGTACGATAACTTGGGCGCCGAAAATTGATAACGGCTTTTTGAAGAGGGGTCAAAAACAAGCATTTTTTACTACAGGGGGGGGGGGTCTATCTCGCACCGTTTAGGAGGTAGGGGCAATTTAAAAAAAATGATTTAAAATGAAAAAAATAAAAACAACAACAACGGCAACACTTGCAATAAAGTACTATACCAGCTTTGAAAGCCAGAAACATATTCTTTAATCCTGAGTTTAAATTAAATAGTAAACTTTAATAGTTTTTGAAAAATTCGCATGCAAACTGAAAATTTTGATAAAAAAATCAAAAAAAACAAGTTAAGACCAATTTTTTTCAAAATTGTGAAATGAAGTGCTAAATTTGCTTATTTCAGTCAATGCTTGTATCAATTCTGAATAGAACACAAAAAACCGAATGGCTTTATGTCTTCTAGTTTTTGAGAAAATGGAGATCTACTAAAACTGTTGTTGTGGGTTTCAGCGATGGTGTCTAAACTATTATTTTCTAATCTGAACAGGCCTGGATAGTTATCTATCATGGTTCAGGATTTGGGTTTGTATTTGCCCCTGATTCTGTGTTTTCTTTTTCTTTTCCAATAACGTTAAATATTTAATAACACTTTTTCGTTATATATATGAAGATAATTTTTGTGTGTTAATTTCTCTTATATAATTGTTTTAGTTTCTTTTCTTTTAACTTTATTTGACTTAACTTACATTGCTACAAACGGGATTTTCATTGTTGTGGTGGAGCTGCTAGTTGTGATCCAACTTCTTCCTCCTTCACGGATACTCGGGGGCTTCCTTTCTCCACACAATTACCCTAATTAATTATGTTCGAGGGTTCTGTTTTTTTTTTTTGTTGGGACCAATGCGTGTCATGCGTCGCTAGCACTGCTTGAGGGATGTTTGCGACTCAAACATTTTTCGCGGGCACTGGCACTTTTTCTGAATCGACGAGGAATCGCAAAGATCTTACATTGAATGGTTGGTTCAGTGTACATGATATCACCATAAGCTAGTCCGGTTGTCTACTCGGAGTTTATTAGAGCTACTGTCAGGTAAACTGACGCATTGATGCGGAATAACGTAATCAGTTAACGAGTGAGTGAAATTCATACGATGTTGTGCGACCGAGTAACTATGCACATTGAAAACAGTACTAGAAATATTCTACTACACTGATTAGAGACAGCTGATAAGTGTCAAACGCATCGATTTGTGGACATTGTTTCGTTTAATTGTAATAAAAAAATGGAATTTTTTCAATATTTTTTATCCTCCGATTTGTGTTTATCGTCTGAAAATGTATTATTTGTTGTTTTCTTTTACTCCGAACGTGTTTGCAGATATTCCTTCAACTGCAACCTGCAATCCACATGCTGACGAAATTTTCATGTCCAGCTGGCTCAGAAGTTTATCTTCATTGGGACCACCCCCAGTTTTTTTCATACAACGTCTGTTGAAAGACATCTCATAAAGTTCCCCAAAATTTCCTTCTGCAGGGGGTAAATTTTATTCAACATCGACCTAAAATATATTTAAAATAATAAGCAAAAACACATAAAATAACAACAAAAGAGAATATTTTTACATATTGTTTTTTCTCCCAAGAGCAACTTCATCAGTCAGCAACAATAATACCGATATTCACCATTCGATATCGTTAGCTGTCATACCAAATGAGTATAATTCAGTGAAGTATTGCTCGATGACCCATGGTGATAAAGCGATATTTATTTCCGTCATATGACCTAATTTTTCGTACTTATTCATGAACTTATATATTGCGTTTTTATGTCGATATTTACTGAGAGTCTTTTTTCTAGAGCCATGATTCGCCTAGTGCTGCTGTGTTTGGAACAAAAGGTATTCTCACTATAAAAAGGTCCTGATAATACTTGTTTAAAGATTTGATTGATACCAGTGTTGAAGCTCTGGTAACGCTTGTATCTATGTTAAGACTGAGTTGATACCAGTGTTGAATGCAGCACTGGTAACGCTTTAACTTTTCTTGTGAATAACGCCGGGGTCAACAATGTCTTGGGACAGTACTCGTTTGCCCTGCCTGTAGTCAAAGTCACATAAACCTTGACTTCTGAAAAGTATATCCCCAAGCACTTGAGCTTGGATTACTGTACCTACCTCTGGTGGGGGTGATCTATCTTGCTTCAATACAAAACACGTCTTACTTGCGGATCAATAATGTCAATAGATAGATATTCTTTATTTTCGTATATAAAAATTTTACATGTTTTTGTTTGTCGCACAATTTACACAGAGATTTGATATTATTTTTATATCTTTCTACTGAAAATAATATTTGTAAAGATAAATTTATTGAGATTAATAGCATCTGAATTTGAAGGAAAGTACGAGAAAAACCTTCAATATGAATAATTGTAGAATTTTCACAGTGTCAGTTGATGTTAAAGATACAGTATTAATAAATAAATAAATAATAGATATAAGTTAAGGATTTCAATTCCTTATATTCAAAAAAAATATATCCAGCACGACTGTGTCGTGCTCCACTTGGATATTTATAATTGAAACCACCAATTTCGAATTGTACAACTTTATAACTTTATAGTTCCGCCCTCCAGGTGAGACTCATTCTAATTTACAATCTATGCCCTATACCTAAGCTCGCTCTGGTTGATCGTGGCCTGGGGTTCCCACGCTAGTTCATTCACGTTCGCGCATGCAAGTCAAAAGTGCAACGCAAGCCAGAAGTGCATGCGACGAGTTCATGCCGGAATCATGCGACGAGTTCATGCCGGAATCGGATACCGTGTTCGGTTACATCCTTCTGTTGTATGGATGTGATAACTGCCCCCCTTTCAAATATCTGCGTCCCGCAGATCAACTGATGAGCAAGTGGAACAGCTTAACCTTCTTAACCTTAAAGATAGATGAAGTTTTGGAATGTTGACCTTCCCGTAGATTTTCTTCCATAGTAGGAAAATGGAAATGGCAACCAAGATGACAATGACAATTTCTGTAATTATAGAAGAATTAGGATGTTCTTTCAAGGTTCTAATACGTTCAATATTTTTAACGCTGATGTGATGTAAGTAGTCCAGATCCGATCTAACCGTTTCGCTGGTAATGTTCGTCAAAACAGGAGGAAGTGGCTGCAGGTTACTCGCACTTCCACTAGAGTATACTCGGTCTCTAATGTGAACCGTGTCGTTGTCCAGCTGGATCAGATAAGTACCTTCTAGAGGAATAGACAAATTTTTATTTAAGAGAGAACCATTAAAATTTGTTATGAAGATTGTGTTTCCTCCAATTAGCTCTATGACTTCCTTGTTCGTGTTTCTAAAATTGTACTTAGCCGTGCCGCCTTTAAGGATCCTGGGCAGACATGAATCCTCCGGTAGCTTCTTTACTACGACTACACACGGAAGTATAACCTATGTTAAAGCAATCGTTACTCAGTCCGTACGTTTTGTCATGGTTAATTAGTAGTTTTGTGTAGTCCAGTTCAATTTGTTTTCCGTCCCTGACTGCAGCATGTGCTGACACCAGATGAAACAATTCTTGTGCAACCTTGGGTATTGCAAGGATATACAACAATAGAGTCCCATTGCTAAATACAGACGGGCGTCCGTATTCTACAGCTTCTACGACATTTTGGTAAGGTAGGATTTCTAGTTCGTTTAATATGGTGTTGATCTCGTCTGAGTCTAGTATGTTGCCATTAACTATTCCGCTCTTGGCCATTTGAGATGCTCTAACTATCTCGTTTATGCCCTCTTTTAGTATCAACCTATCAGTGTCCTGTTTCCGTATTGAGTTTTTGTAACGCTCTAGCACCTGATTAAATTTGTCAACTATTTCGTGTGTCTTGTCAAAAAGTTGCCGGTTGATTTTGTATTGTTGATTGCTATTGTCCACTATGTCCGCTTGTTCTTGTAGAAGTTTGTCCCAGTCCGTCGCGTCAGGAGATCCAGCCAACCATTTCCAAGCGGTTCCTATCCAATTTATCGATCTCGTTCGTCTAACTCTAGCATCAGTTAATTCAGCTATGCGGTCTTTAATTTGATTAAGATGGTAATCCAGAACTAGTCGCATTTCCTTGTCAGTAACGTGTTTGGTGGTCAGTTGTTCGGTCTGTTCGATAAGGGTATTGTACTGTTTTAAGTCTATTACGTGGATTAACTTGAAGTGGCCATTTGTCAACCAGGCGTTTCCTTCCCTAATGGTTACAATCGGTGATTTATATGATTTATATGAAAAAATATGCAGGGCTTGCACATAAGCCAGAAGAACTAAACTGTAATATAATTTATTATTTTATTACTTAGCAAATTAACATTGGATATAAAAACAATTGGATATAAAAGTGTACAGAATTGTTCATAGAATAGTTCGCATTTAAATGCTTTTCTTTTTTTTGTAGTTACAATAATTCTAGGGTAATAATTCACTTTTTTTTTTTTTTTTTTTTATGGCAATAAGTAGCACCAAATTCATTTTTCTTTTGTCCTTTTTTTTGTGTTTTTTTTTTCATTTTACTTTTCATGAGCCCAGGATAATTTAATTCCTTAGATGTCCGCTAAGCGCTCTCCATTAAAATTTCGGGGTAGTCACTGTCGATCGTAAAGCTCGTATGAATCGGTATATTCGCAGCGACCTACTAATGGTACGAGGGTCTTCACCACGAATGATTAAGATTAGTTAATACTCAGTGAGCCGGCCCCTGTATTCGTGAGAGTTGGCCCCTAGACATAATTTTTAAAGCTGTATTGATATCCTGGGCTGTACAGATTTATTTTTGGATTGTGTGGCGTAGGTGGGGTTTATGTATTCTTTTGCCGCTTTCTGTCGTTATTGTGACTCGATTATCTTTGGCGACAACTTCCCTTTTATAGAGAGGTTTACTTTTTCCTTTAATATACCTAACGGCAGCATACACCACGTCACCCTCACAGTACTTCCTCGGCGCAACTCTTTTGAGGTTAAGCCTCAGATTCCTCGCTTCCAAGTTCCTTCTTATGATACCCCTAAGATCCCTATTTACCTTTGAGCGGATGTTTAAAAGATTTTGATAGTTAGTTCTCTGAGATCTATTGAGAAAGACATCGGTGGACTTCCGCTTAATAACCGAGTGTATGGTGTTATTGTAACGATCAACTGCGATGTATACAAGTTCCTTTACGCTAAGATGCTGGTTTTCGGACTTAAGACATCGAAAGATTTCGAGGATAGTCGAATGGACTCTTTCTATTTGCCCATTGACTTCACTCCGGTAAGCTGGGGTCAGATAGAGTTTAAATCCTAATGTTTTGATGAAATTAAGAACTATCGGGCTTAGGAAACCCCTCTCGTTATCTGTGACCAGGACCTGGGGAACTGTAAAATAGTGTAACACCTTTATTAATTTCGATCTTATGTAGATAGCTGATTTCTCTTTGATAAAGAAAAATTTAGAAAATTTGGAGAACTTGTCCATTACCGTTAGGAACTTTTGATTCTGTATTTCCATGATATCCATGTGAAGGATCTCACATGGATATTTGGGGATGGGTGTCTGCTGTAATTCTGGCGATGTCGGGTGTCGGTCGTACTTGTTGAGGCTACAAATTTCGCATGAGGCAACGTATCGTTTGATGAGAGCCATCATTTGTGGGAAATAGAATTTTTCAAGGATTTGCTCCTTATTTTCCCTAGGATCCCTATGAGCTTTTTTGTGCTCGCCTTAAATGATCTGGAACTTACGCTCTTCATTAGTAACGTCCTCAACCACCCTTTGCGTAACTCGTATCTTATATTTGTTGAGACTCTCCAAATAAACACATTGGAGTGTCCCGAGAAATGCTTTTGGAATTTTTCAGTAAGAGACTGGATGGCTTGGTTAGGATTGCATTGCTCGATCTGGGCAATGCGACCCTCTATCCCTTTTAACTGTTGGAGCACGGTGTTAATAGCGCCTGTAAGCTGGGTCACCGAACTCTTTAGTTCGTCCATACCGTGGGGTGGTGTGTTAAGTAGGGTACTAAGGAACAAGTGAACAACAAAAGAACCAAAAAACAAAATAATAATGGAGTAAATTTAACTTCAAATCCCAATAGCGACAGAAGCGATCAGTATTTTGCCACCCTTTTTTTTTTCAATTTAAAATCTTATCAACTATCTTACAGAAGTTCGCAAATAAAATGGCAGCCTCTCATCCTTCTTCTTGGACGTCTTTTGTTGAAGTTTGGCCTTGCGGGTTTCCCTTTTGCTTCTTGTGGCTAGTTATCTGCTCCTTCTTCCTTTACACTTGTATCCTTTTGTTCTGTTTTGCACCGTTCGAATTGCAATAAACTAATTAATTCTTAGCTTTAACACAATTCCTTTAATAATTTTATTTTTAGTTTGAGCACAGTTCCTTTATTTTCTGACTCAGTCACTTCACTTGGTATTTAGCCTTTAGCACTTTAATTCCTGATTCACACTTTTTATGTGCTCTTATTTCTCACAATTTCTCGGTTTTAATAATTCTCCGTCACTTCACTTTATTTTATTTAGCTTTTAGCTTTTAACTCATTTACCGGTTTTTTCTTTTTTTTTATAAATTTTTAAAGGTCCTTTGACCTGCTCGGGCGCCAGTTAAGGATTTCAATTCCTTATATTCAAAAAAAATATATCCAGCACGACTGTGTCGTGCTCCACTTGGATATTTATAATTGAAACCACCAATTTCGAATTGTACAACTTTATAACTTTATTGTTCCGCCCTCCAGGTGAGACTCATTCTATTTACAATCTTTGCCCTATAGCTCGCTCTGGTTGATCGTGGCCTTGGGTTCCCACGCTAGTTCATTCACGTTCGCGCATGCAAGTCAAAAGTGCAACGCAAGCCAGAAGTGCATGCGACGAGTTCATGCCGGAATCATGCGACGAGTTCATGCCGGAATCGGATACCGTGTTTGGTTACATCCTTCTGTTGCGCGTGTGAATAGTCTGCGTACGGAAATTGCTGAGTCGGATATATGGATGTGATAACTTATATATAGATATGAATAAATAAATATGTAAATAAATAAATGAATAAATAAGTAAATAGTTGTATAAATTTGTAGTTAGTAAGATAGTAAATAAATAGATAAATAAGGTTAGTAATAAATGAATAAATATGAAACAATTTAATATGTAACAAAACAAAAATTAACAAGAAGAAAGTGTAACATAACAAAAAATGTTTATAAATATACAAATAATATTTCCGCTATAAATAAAGGAATAAAGTAAACAATCAAATGAAGTTCATTACACAAGATACAGAAAGCTTACTCTGACAAGGAGCGTAGCTCATTTATAAGCGGGTTATCGGAATGAATGCATTTGCTCATGCAATTTTGTTTTAATTTGTTAATTCGAGAGGAAATCAATTCAACATTTGCTTGGGAATGTAAAGCTAGTGTAGAGTGTAATATTGGAAGGTTCAGCATCATTTTTAACAATTTATTTTGTTTAACCTGTAGTTTACGGATCTGACAATCTGCACAGTTCCCCCATACTTGGCATCCGTACAGGAGAATAGATTGAAACACGACCTTGTATAGTATTATTTTATTTTCTTTTTCTAGTGAAGAGATTCTGCTTACGAGGGGATAAAACAGCTTGGTTGCAATGTTTGTTTTGTGAATAGCTTTGGCTATATGTATAAAGATTTTTGTCGAGAAAAATCCCGAGATATTTTACGCTATGCTCCCAATGTACATCGACTCCATTTAATTTCAATGGACCGCATGGAAGATAGCAATGTTTTCTTTTTCTACTGAAAAAGATAGCTTGCATCTTCTCAGCATTCAGTTTTATCTTCCACCGATTATAATAACTAATAAGTGTATCAAACGCATTCTGCAAATTCGTCTCAATGCTGAGACCGAATTGATGCGATGTAAATATTGCTGTGTCGTCCGCGTACATTGCAGAGATACAATTGGGTAGTTTCGGGAAGTCCGATGTGTAAACATTATTTAATACTGGACTAATTACAGATCCTTGTGGTAGGCCCGCATAGAAATAACGTAAGACTGAGACGCTACTATTGACAGAAACCATAAAACATCTATTTGACAAAAAACTTTGAATTAAACGAACTAAATATTTAGGGAACCCTATGTTTGTCATTTTGTATATAACGCCATTGTGTCAAACAGAGTCAAAAGCTTTTTCGATATCTAATAACACCATCAAAGTCGATTTTCCCATTGCACGATTTTTTCTTACATGCTGACATATTCTTAGCACTTGATGAGAGGTGTTGGGTTGACTTCTGAAACCGAATTGTTCATTTGGGTCAATATAGTCTAAAAGTCTGTCTTTTATTACTTTTTCAAATACTTTGCTTAGACTACTTAACAGACTTATGGGACTATAGCAGGTAATTCTCAACCTTTTCCTGGCTTCAGTATAGGAACTACTTTAGCAGTCTTCCAGGCATCAGGAAAGTACTGTATTTTGAGACAAGCGTTTATCAGAAATGTTAAATAAATACAAACATTTTTAATACCATCAAAACCATCTGCCTTTCTGGGACGCAGGCTTTTAACAATCTCAGCAATAGCTTGTTGAGATGCATAGGCAGCCTGAGGCGTTTCCACATTTTGGTTTTTTTATTGAATCAGCAACATTGTCGACAACAGTGTTGGTGCTTGGATCTCCTAGATTCTGAGAAACAGAGTGGTTTTCAACAAATGATGAAACTAAGGCGTCAGCCTTCTCTGTATCTGTAGCTAAGATACCGGAAGTGCTAACAAGATTTGGAATCTGCCTGTTTTTATTTTTCAATATTTTGGTGATATTCCAAAACGGCTTAGCGCTTTTGTCTAAGATACGTAGTCTTCTGTTGAACTCTTTGTTTCGATAATATTGTATTTCATTAGATATTCGGACGTTTAAATGTTTAACTTGAAAACGAATATAAGGACATCGATATCGTTGCCATTGTCTATTTAGTCAATTACGAACGCGTATTAGCTGTAAAACACTATTGGGAATTTCAGTAAAATAATACTTCCTCCTAATTTTGGGTACACATACATTCACAGTACTTTGGATAAGATTAGAAAAGGTTTCTAAAAGTTCGTCTACGTCGTTCTTGGTGGTTTAGTTTCCCAGATCCATGGAAATGTTCCTAAGTTTAGAATTAATTAACGATCTAAAAAGGCTCCATTTCGCAAGTCCAAGTAAAAATTATTTTTTTCAACGTAGGAACAAAAAAGCTCACAAGTAACGGGTAAATGGTCGGAGCTCAGTTCATTCAAGACGACAGGCTGAGATATGGAGTTAGGCTTATTCGTTATAAATTTATCAAGGACGGACGGTCGACCACGAGACGTGGACGGGAAAAACATAGGACTGACAGGAAACAAGATGGACAACGGGTACATGTCAGATAAATATGAGAATATGTTACCCCAAGTATTTCCTCTAGAGCACCCCAGTTTCTATGACGGCAATTCAAATCTTCATTTCGGATACATAATTTACGAAGGTCATTTCTAAAGTTAATTCTTTTTTCTTCCGAAGTATTTCGACCAGGAAAATAAACACAAAAGACTTTAATAGATCTGTTGTTATTCAACCTGATTTCTACCCCCACATTTTCTATACAACTAGTTCTAACTACAGGTAAAAGTATATGTTGAATTGATTTCCTAACGATTATGTCAACACCTCCGGTCTTTCCGGTCTATCCATTCGATAAATTTTAAAATTAGAAGCAGGTAAGTTTATGTCTGATTTTAACCCTGTTTCTGTAACTAGTGCTACATCAATATTTTTATTATTTAAAAGTTAATGAATTCTATATATTTATTTCTAATGCCTCTGGCATTCCAATTACAATATGTATATTGTTTCTCAAGAGAATACAAAAAAATTGTGGCTAATTGTGCGACAACATTAAATTGTTCGAATTTATTTTTACATGCACCTAAATTAGTTACCATCTCCATTACAATTTAATTCTTCCATGGTGAAAAGTTCATTACCGCTGAGAACATTGTTGTTGCTTGTGGATTGACTTCGTACGTCACTCTGATTCGTTTGCATGTTTCCCCATGCAGGTGGACGGGCGTTGATGTTTTTGATTTCTGCATGTGTAGTAGTCTTTACTTGAGATATGCGAGTACTTGGGGACATTTTGAGGGACCATCAGTTGAGAATGCCTTGGTTTACTCATACGTTTCTCTCTTAACGTCAGAAATTTAGATCTGCTCACGCACAGCGGGTCTGTCGATGCATGATTGCCATTACAGTTCGCGCATTTCAGAACACTGGTGTTCAGTCTTACCAGCACAGATAGAGCAATATGTTTTGATATGGCAATTCTTTTCGCCGTGTCCAAACATTTGACAATTGCGGCACTGTGTTAGTCTATTTTTTTGCTTTCGTTGAAAGCTCCAATTGACTTGTGTGTGGAAGATGCAACGAATCTTTTTTCTTAATTCGGACATTTTAACCGAACCACTTTCGAAGGAAATTATGTAGAAAGTGTCCACATAGTGGTCATATTTTTTTGTGACCATTTAACTTCCTTACAGAGGAAACCGAAACCAACAAGTTCTTTTTTAATGTTATCAGTATCATGGTTATCTAATCCAAATAAAACAACTTTGAAAGCTTTTTCACCTTTTGGATCATGTGAGAAAAACTGACAGTTCTCTCGCTTGAACTTTTCGACCACAGAGTTTCTCGGACCGTGAATGTTCGGAAAGGAAGAGATGTAAGTTTTCGAAAAGCACTACTATCACACTTTTTACAACGAAGAGAGCACTTATCCGTTCACTAGGAGTGCGCGTTCTCGACTGAATAATGTCAATGATTCTTTATAGGGGATGGGTTATTTAAGCAATCAGTGTGCTTACTAAGCAAGTTATGTGTGTATAACAAACCGCGTACGGGGAGGCTCAAGCCTCCCCCCAACTGTTCGACTTACAATTTAAATATATTTTTTCTTAACGAATCTTTATTCTAATTTTCAAACTGCACTCTTCTGCTTCTGTTTTAAGACCATAATTTTGAAATCACTTAATCTATCAGGTCCCTGTTCGTAGCTTTCCGTCGTAAGCGCGTGCAAGGGTTTAAATGCTTACACAGTATTTCGTTCCGTGGGAATCGGTGACGAATTCAGAATCCAGAGAATCGTGTTCGGGCTTGCACTCCAAATGAATTCAACGCAGAGGATCATATTCCGGCGCATATAGCATCTATTATTGTTGTTTCTACAGGTGCAATGATCGCGGTGAATTCAAGGAAAAAGTTCCCCTTGCCGCTGCTTGGTTCATATGGTGTTAACTTCTTTCTACCTTAAAATCTAACACAAAATTGCTGTATTTTACAAATAAATGAAAGCAATTAACACCAAATATGCTCAACGCCAAACCTATGATACATAAGTCTGCTGAATGCACAGAATAACAATAAGGGTATAACATGAAAAATAATAATCGGTTGACTTCTACGCTGCGTCGCTCGGCACCTGGCAGCGTTATCAATTATGTAATGTCCGCTTGGCGTCGTCAGTAAGCAGTACTGTGTTGTGTGTCTGAACAGTAGCTATTTTATCGTATTCTCATTTTGCGATCGCAATTGAAAAATAACAATAAACAATTACTTTGCAATTAATTCATTTGTTAATGAAATCAATTGCAATTAAAACATTGAAATAAATTACAATTGAAATTAATTTCTATTAATTTGAAGCAAGCCATTTTTTCTAATAACTGATTTATTACAATTAATCAACATTAATTGATTGATGTCCAGCATTGACGCGTGTACGTGTTCGCATCCGTCGAGTGGAATTACCAGGTCTGGCCCAAACAGGCATGATCTGATTCCATTTTAATTTGTTTATTTTAACATGGCAATTTCCTCTTTAATCTTATTACTAAATCTAGATGATTAAGGTTTTACATCTGTGCCTGTTATTTTATTTAGACTTTGTTTCTTGAATTCGTATTCAAATTTCTCCCTTTTATAACCAATATATTTATTGTTTCTCTATGTGGTTGATGTTTCTCTCTCCCTTATAATTATAATTATTATAATGATCGATTCTTCATAATCTTTAATGGTTGCTACTCCTTGATAATACTCCTCAATAGGTCCCCTTGCTAAAACACAATCTCAGACTTTAATTAATTTCGACTGCGACTGTACTTAAATTATTGAAAATCTGCCTAATAATCATATCAATCCGGGTCTCGAACATAAATATTTTGTTTTATCAATCAGACATTTGCTTTTGCTCATAGTAATTTTCTTAAATTAACCATAAAATAATATATTCAAGCCTTTTTCACAGTTTGTCGTGCCTCATATTATTACAGCAAGTTGAAAAATATATCATCCAAAAAACCAACATAAAAGTTTTATTGTAAATACTAAACATTATCATAAATTGTATTCAACTTTTGTTTCTTAATAAATTTTGTTACATTATTCAATAAACTTCTTTCTTAAAACTCAATTATTTATACATTACACTTGCAATTCTAAAAATAAACGTTATAAAAGAAGCTGTAGGTACTCATAATTATTTGAATTTTAAATATACATAAACCGTTTATTGTTATATTTAAGACCGAAGATATTTTACAAATAAAAATAAATTTTTACAGAAAACAAAATGTTTGTTTGCTTTAAAGTTGAAGCCTTACTCTGGGAATCGAATTTGCAACCGATCTTTTAATAGGGACTTTCGAACTTTGACAGTTAATAGCGGCTAAAAAGGTGTTCTGTTAAGGCAATGATCCGCTCGCTTCGCCCATTTTACGGTTTTCATAATCATCTTTCCTGTTCGCAGTGTTTTGGATAAATTTATGTCCACTCATTCAGTAAACGGTAAAAAAAAACAACTAAAAAATCGATGAAACACAAGATCTTCCGAAATCGTCGCCGCTGAGTGTGCAGGAAAATCCGAGGCAGTCGATTTCGCGTCGCTCACAAGAACTCGCCCTTTCGCAGACAATAACTTAACGAATTTTGTGTTGTAATTTGTTCCTGCACGAGAAGTCGCGGTGGCCATTTTAACAATGTTATATTCCATCAATAATGGCATCGATAGGCCTTTCAAACGGATAAAAAATGTCGATGATATCTCTTACACACTTTGTTTTATTTAAATTAAGAGATAGTAGCGCTTAATGAAAAAACCCTTTATTAATCCAATTGAAAGGCAGGCACTCAACTAACTTGGCAATCCATCCGTTTGTTAATGGAAGTCGTGTGATAAGTGATCTCATCATTACCGCTCGGAGACTTTTAAATGTGCGCTACTTGGATAAGGCCATTACGATCATTTCATTCCGGATTTCACATCAATAATTTTTGGTTGCTTAAAAAAAAAAAAGTCAAGCGAAAATATATTCTCCAAGAGGGCTATTACACACAGCATAGTTGCGCTGTGCAATTTTCGGTGATTTTCTTTTGATGCGCTAGAGTTGCGCATTATTTTGACAGTTATCTCTAATTTTTTATTCGCTGTTTGCAGATTAAGAACTTGTTGATGAAAATTTATATATTTATAATGATGCTTTTCAGACAGGGAATGAAAAGAAAAAACAAAGATTTAGGATAAAATCATAGAGGAAACATCGACATGTCCAGGGATTATTCAATTTCGTTGCAAATGCACTAAAAGTGAATGATATACTATCTTTCAGAAATTTTCAGTGCTTACTTTAACCATCAACTTTTTTTATTTATTTATTTTTACGCCAAATTCAAAATTAACATCTATTTTTTGGCACGTAGGCAAAGCATATCTGCTGTGCATCCTTAGAGTGGGAAGTAAAATATAAATATAAATATAATAAAGCAAACTCGAAAAAGAAAACAGAAGGAGATAAGGAAACGTCAAAAACATGCAAGGAAAATCCTATCCGTGCATGTCCACGCTAGATTATCGCTGTTTCACCTTCTCTCTCTTTTGCACTCATTTGAATCTTGCAAAACATGCAGTGTGTAACAGCGGTCCGAGAAAGATACTTATGAAGTGGTGAAAAAAAGCAAAGGATACAAACATCAAATCCACATCTTATCTAAAAACTCAAGCAACAAGGCAGCTGCGATAACACAAAACAAATGTGCATGAAAAAAAAATTATTGTAATAGAAGAAGATGCAAAGATCCAAAGGTTTATTTTAACGCTCACGTACGTTTGATAAATAAGTTATTAAAATAATAAGTTATAAGTAAATAAGTTATTAAACTTTTATATTTATATGTATATAGACGTAAGACATAATTTTTTTAAAATCGAGATGCATATATGAATATGGACGACAACGATATTACTTTAAGAGCTCAAAAGTATTTCAAAAAGTGTACATCATCAGAAAAAGATGTTTCGTTGCGTTTTTAAATCCGTAGAAGCAAATATTGGATCAATAGAGGGATTGAAAATTATAAGTGAGGGATGGAAATTATAAGAAGAGAGGAGGGGGAAGACCTCAACCCACTTAACCCTATACTTGTGGGGTTAGTAAACTGTAAAATTTTTTTTTTAAAAAATTTATTTTTAAACAACCATTTTTTTTTGTCCAGGTATCCGAAATAAATGTTTGTTGAAAGTAAAGAATTCTCCACTATCTTTTGTTGACTTGCAATTTCTTGCAATCTAAGAAATAATCATATCATCAGTTTGATTGTTGTTTCGCGAAAAATTATATTTCACCATTGCTCATAATTCATAATTTTCCAACTCTTGATACTCATAAAATCCGTGTAATGACAATAATCAGTTCATCGGATAGTTAGTAGTAAAGTGGCGATGAAATATATTTTGACTTACAATAATTTTGGCTATACCTCTTTCTTTAAAAATCAAATCTTGCTTCCATGGCTTCTTTCTACGTTAGGGTGTTGTGCTTTCACCATGAGTTTGAGGCATATCAAAATATTCTCTTAATTTCATCAATTGGAAGTGCAAATCAATTTTTTCGGAGTGACGTACTATAAACAAGTAGTACGACAAGAGTAAAACAAACAAAAAACGACAAAAAATACAGCAACATCACCTCATTATCATTACCAGCCACAACAATCGAGAGCTAATTTAAGCAGAAGAGAAAAAGACATTAAACATAAGTGATATTCTAAGCAATAAATTTTATATAATGGTGAAAATAAAAAAATATGATTATGCACTTATGGCAGATTAATTCAAGCATTACGAATTTAAAATTATTAATTAAAACAACTAGACTTCATATTATATAATATGTATCAAAATTACTCTATCATTATGTATATGAAATTACAAACTCATAAAAGAAATAAGCATATAATCAACAAAAATAAAATAAAGAAATCACTGTGCTAAATCTGTACAGAAATTTTTTTAAATAAAAGCGGGAGCTTTCTCGTGGGGTCATTGGGACGAAAGGGACACTGAAAATATCATAAGAAAACACTAACTTAGAAAAAAATCAATGTGTGATAGTGGAATATTTAAAAAAAATTTAAATTAAATATGTTTAAGCACAAGCATACGGCACCCCTTTATAATCCACATTCTTTTTACCTTGCATTTATGCCGTGTTTATGCTCAGACAGCAATATGCATTAAATCCCATTACCTTTGCTCTGAATAAATTTTTCCACAAATAAGTCTGATATCCAAATACCTTTCCCACCGAAAATCGCTGACGCACCTGAGAACACATGCATATGCTCAGAGAAGACGTTGGATTTCGTCTGAGCACTGAAATGGAGGTGTGCATTTTGGAAGGTGCATTTCCCACGAATTGTAAAGAAAACCCAAAACACCTAAGCAGTTCCAAGCTTACTTTCACAATTTCGACAATAATACGACTGCTAAGCAAGGCATTGGTCTGCTGATTCATAGCTCCATTCCACACAGGGTAATTGAAGTAAATTCCAACATCTCAGTATTAGCAATTGAAATTCAACTTCAAATTAAATTGACGATCGTTTCAATATACATTCACCCAAAACATCCCTTTTCGAGCAATGATTTAGAAAACATTTTCAATTTGGTCAGCAAACCAGTGTTATTAACAGGAGATTTTAATTCTTGGAGTCCCCTTTGGGGTTCGCCTTCCCTTAATGCAAGAGGTAAAATAATAGAAAGTTTCCTTATAAGCACAGACTTAGCCTTGTTGAACGACGGCAGCCCTACTCACTTTTCAACCCACAAAACATTTACACACGTTGACCTCTCCTTTATCTCCCCTCAATTGTTGCCTTTGACCTCTTGGAAGAGAAACACCTTTCTTCATGGTAGCGATCACTTCCCAATTATTACCACAATAAACTTAGGTCCTCGACATATTTACGCTAAGACCCCCTCAAAATTCAACACAGAACGTGCCGACTGGCGTAAGTTTCAATGCACTTCAAACGAATTCCTCAAAACCCACACCCAATCCCTTAACATCAATAAGG
This sequence comes from Orthonevra nobilis, assembly GCA_963555765.1. NCBI lineage: Eukaryota > Metazoa > Arthropoda > Insecta > Diptera > Syrphidae > Orthonevra > Orthonevra nobilis. Next base: position 53,914,396 of record OY743226.1, read on the forward strand.
AAGCAGCGGTCATAAGAAAGTGCATAATATCAGCCGCCAACATAGCAATCCCACAAACCAAAAACACCTTTCACAAAAAAATCGTCCCTTGGTGGAACCCCGACCTCAACAATTTACGTAACAATAAGCACAACCTTTGGAAAATTTATAAAAAACACCCCAATGAAACGAGCTTAATAAACTTCCGAAAAGCAAATGCTCTCTTTCGCAGAGAGGTAAAATTGGCCAAGGTCGAAAGCTTCAAAAAATTTACAGAGGGCCTTAACCCCAAAACCCCCAGTAAAAAGATATGGTCCGACATAAAGGCCCTCAGTGGCAACTACAAACCATATTCCATCAAGGTAATAATGACTCCATCCGCACCGGCCACAGACTCTGACAAAATTGCCGATCTTTTTGCCAAAAGTTGGTCCTCTTATTCCTGCAACTCAAATTTCTCCCCCTCATTCCGTAAATTCAAACGCTTAGCAATAAATAACACTTACTCCCCATTATATCTTAGTCCATCTGCCAATTCAATAGAAAGTCCCATTAATACAATAGAGTTTGAGTGCTGCCTGTACTCAGTCAAAGGTAAAACCCCAGGTTTCGACCGGGTCTCTTACCCAATGCTTCGTAATGCTCCTCCAGTGGTAAAACAAAACCTTATTACACTCTTCAATAATATATTGAACACTGGTGTGATCCCACAGTCATGGAAAATGGCAAATTTAATTCCTATTCGCAAACAAAATCAAAACCCTGTTAAAACAAACAGCTACAGACCTATATCTCTTCTATCTTGCACGAGTAAATTATTAGAAAAAATTGTTTCGAAGAGACTACTTTGGTTCATAGAGAAAAATAATTTCATCGCCCTCAATCAAGTCGCTTTTAAACATGGCCGTGGTGCAATAGACTCATTACTTCATATCGACGAGTTCATCTCAACAGCAATATCTTCCAAAAATCATGTTTCCATCTTATCCATTGATTTTGAGAAAGCCTTCGACCGTATAAGCATCCACGTTGTCCTAAACAAACTTATAAAATGGAAAATTGGACCAAAGATATTCGCTTTTGTCAAATCCTTCTTAACAAACCGGAAATTCAGAGTTAAAGTAAATAACACATATTCAGACATCTACAACCTGAATAATGGTATACCACAGGGATCACCCTTTCAGTCGTTATTTTTATAATAGCCTACAATGACATCTGCGATTTAATCATGCAATCGAAAAACATTGACCACACTCTATATGCAGACGATCTCTACTTACTTTCAAAGTGCAAAGACAATTCTCGCACAGAAACATACCTCACAGAAATCCTTCAACGAATTGATTCTTGGTGTTCCGAATCTGGCGCTCAGATTTCTTTGACTAAAAGTAAGATCTTGCATATTTGTAGAAAGTTTACATGTTCTTGTCCTGTTATTAACATTAATAATACCACAATTTCTTCTGTAAATAAGTTAAGTATTCTTGGGATTGTATTCGACTGTAAGTTTAGTTTTAAGGAACATTGTTTAGCTTTAAGAATTAATTTGGCTACCAGACTGAACATTATTAGATTCTTAGCTTCAAAAATAGTATGATTCACACCAACTCCTTGATAAGTGTTACGAAATCCATCATGTTAGGCAAAATTGATTATGGTCTTCTTATTTATGGTAAATGTGCGAAATCTAACATTCAACCCGTTCACTCATCATATCACGCCGCAGTCAGAGCTAGTCTTAAAGCATTTAAAACTAGCCCAATAAAAAATATCCTCGCGGAGGGAGGCTTTTCATCAATCGACGAAAGAAGGGAATTTCTTACATCAAGGCTTGTGGGTAAAATATATGACTCCTATGCCTCTCCAATTCTTCTCGACTCAATTAAAATCTTAAAACGAGCTAAAACACCAAAAAACCATCAGCCCTGTATATAGCTCTTATGTTTGCGAGAAAAATTGGCCTTGAACCGAAAATAAAAAAAAGGGATGTTGAGAATTATCCACCTTGGCTATTCGCACGCGAATCCCTCAATACGGAACTCGCACGTTTTAAAAAAGACTCTACCCCGTACGAGATATATCTGCAACATTTTCATGAGCTACTGAATCCATTTATTGAAAACAACTGGACTATATTTTTCACCGATGGTTCAAAGAGCGAGGAAGGCACTGGTTTCGCAATTGTTGACTCCAACAATAATACTATTTCCGCAGAAAAACTTCCGTCATATTTTTCAGTCTTCTCTGCAGAAGCCCTAGCAGTTTTGAAAGCCACTCAAATTGCTTTTAAATCAAAGCAAAACACAATTATATGCACGGACAGTCTGTCAACTTTAGCTGCAATCGAAAATATAAACAACCGGTCATCCTTCATAAGTCAAATTAGAGACAACGTCATCAAACTTGGTCAACGACTTAAGATTATTTGGGTGCCTAGTCACATCGGTGTTAGGGGCAATGATCACGCAGATCGAGAAGCCAAAGCAATCTCGAAGAACAGCAGCCAAGAGATCTCCCTATATCATCCACCTAAACAAGACATCATCAAACTCGCAAACTCCTACTTCCACAGTCAAAAGATACTGGATTGGTCTCAATACCTACATCACTACTCGTCCATCAATAAAAACCGTAGTCCTGCTGTCTATCCCACCTCTACTACTGCAACTATGAATAAATGCTTTACCAGATTGAGAATTGGACACACCCAGCTCACCCACAGTCACCTGCTCAACAAAGACCCTCCCCTCATATGCCACCTCTGCCAACTAAACCTCCAGCTCACCATTAGTCATTTAACTACAGATTGCCCGAAAATCAACGAGATTTGCAAAAAACTTTACAATAACAATTTAAAAACTCTCCTTTTGGTTCCTTCCGAACAAAACATAAAAAATGTTTTCAAAATTTTACAAATATTTAACCTATGTGATAGTATCTAAGTTTTTATCAATTGTAAAACCTATGCGTAGGCGATCGCAGGTATGCAGAACTTTTGTTCCTCCTTCCTTCGGCCGCCTCTGCAGAAGGGATTCCAATTAAAATATCTTTTAACGAAACAAAAAAAAAAAAAAAAAAAAATCAATTTCTCAATCAGCTAAAAGCCCTGGTAGCTACTAGCTTTTAAGTATTGTTTTGTACATTTATGTATAATTTAATAAATAATAATAATAATAAAAATTTAGTATATAAGACAAACATTTTTAATAATAAAATCACTTGTACCATAACAACCCAGAGTCAACATTGTCGTTTTATTTAGGTCGAAATAGACTTTACAAAATATTTCAACAGACTTCAATATTCCGCGTTGGGATAATCTTCAAAAAGAAAGGAACTTTGGATCAGATAAATGAGCAAGCTTGCAGTGTATACGAAGTTAATTATATCTGTTTATTGGTATGAGGAATATACTGTAATGAATGAAGTCAACGTGAAAAACACTGTATTCTACTTAAGTATCAATTCACTTAGATTTTAATTTTTTTAGAGCAACTTGCTCGAATGCCGAAACAATGAAAGAAATTTATGCAATAATGCAATTTTGAAACGTACTACCATGTGTGTAAAGGATATATAGATGAGGTACGTGTAGTTAATTAATTATTTAAGAAATCGTTTACACAAGAAAAATTGTAAAGTTTAAATATCTGACGAAGTCAAGAGTGTGGCCCTTACTACGTATGACAACCAATGATCAATAAACGACTTTTTTCAATCGTCGATTTGTCGACTTGACGATCGGTTGTAGTCGATCACAAACTCCTGTTCGATGCTTTCGAAGAGTTTTTTATTTCCGAGATGTAAATAATTTAAATTATATAAAATATTTATATTCAAGAAAAAAACAAATTTTAATTAAATTTCAGGGCAAAGATAGCGAAAATAAAAGACAATAGAATTTTGTAGTCAGGTTTATGGAAGCAAATCCTCATAAGGCTTGAGAATTTGCACTACAACCCAGAAGGTAAGTATAGATTTCTGGTTCTATTTCCCTTAAAAAGTCTTATAATGCTTCTTTAAATAATCGGAAATAGTTCAAAAATTGTAAGGGCATTGGATACATACATTGGAGATATATTTTGCAAAATAAACAACACTGATACATTTCCTCACAACTCTAAGAAATTAAACACTACTCTCAGTTTTCAACTTTTTCTGGCTAAGACTTGGTAATTTTCGATTTCTTCGTCTGAATCGCTTAACCAAAACTCAATTCATTTTCGCAAATAAGAGCAAAAACAATAGCCAAACACAACTGTCAAAATATGATTATTCACAATACTGAAATTTTTGTTCACAATAATCTATTCATTCATCAATTGAGTTTCAATATGCCAAAGCTAAAATGAATCGACGCAATTGACATTGATCCTGACTATCGCTGAACGACACTCATAATAGGGGTGTGTATCAGGCATGTTTGTTAAACGCATCAATACACTGTTGTGTACAATGCCAAAGAGATCAATTGATACAATACTAGGCGAAGTGCGGAAACAAACAACAAGGTCAATATGAAAATGTTTGCAGTATTCATAAATAAAGAGTGTGATATTGGAAAATGTGTTTCGAACCAGATTTTAGACAAATGAAGTATGTGCAGTTTGAAGACGAGTTGGAAGGTTAACAAACCGACTGAGATCAAATAGAAACAAAGATAACAGAGTGAGAGAGGAAAGACACAGTGTATGAACACTTACTAACGGGAATCAAAAGAGACCATTAAAAGGTTAAAGTACTATTGCATTGTCACCTTAGTAAAAGAAAAATCAGAACCATGCGTGCATTATTGTTCCAAACACTTACGATTATTATTTTAAATTTAACCTCGAGTTCTGAAATAAAGAAAATATAAAAGATTGAAATACTAATGTTTTTGGATGCAACGATGGTTTGAAAAATATAGTTGGACCATACTTCTGTATGCAAAAGAAACATATTGTTTTGTATTGCAAAACAAACTGCTCAAAATAAAGCTATGATAGATCTTTCCTGCAACCACTCTTCCGCTGATCTTCATAAAAAAGGTAATGTTGAATTGATAACCCATAGATTCCAAAAGTTAACTGTTTTGTTAAACCAAATACCTCAAGCAAACTAAACTGCGAACTTATTGCAAATTTATTTATTAGATCTTTATATTTACCTATTTATTTATTTATTTATTTATTTATTCTATATATCCCCTATTTATTTCTGATTTTTTTATTGTATTTTATTAATTGCTGCATATTTATTTATTTATTTCTATATTAATTTATGCATGTTTTTATTTTTTATAAATATTTTTTTTATTTATTTATATTGTTTTGTGTTTACTTCTATATCTTTGTTTTTGGATATCTCATTTTTATTCTTTTATGTCTACAACTAAAGGACAAATAATTTTTGTTCTTTTTTTAATTTTGTAATTAAATGGAAGGTTTTTTTTTAATATTTCTTTTTCATATTTTTCTTTTCTAACCAGTCACCAATATTTTCAGTAGAAAGATATAAAACATAGTACATCAAAAAATGTGAAATGCAGGAGTACAGACCACTTGTTTATTTTTTATGCCAAATAAAAATAAATATATAATATAAACTCGTATTTCCAAACGTGTTAAATTCAAAAATTTGTGGCATTTTGTAATTTTTTCTTTCTCTATTGGTATTGAAAGGCCACTTTACAAGGCACCGTTCAAAGATATTCTTTTGAAATAGTTGTCAATAGTATTCACACAATATGGAAACGTTAGAAAGGCATAACCTGGGGTGTAAAAATGTCGCTACGGAGGAAGTGGATCAAGAAAAAATGAAGCTTTCTTTCTAACATTTCTAAAGGCAATTGGATCTACCATTTACAGTGTATGCTGATTTTAAATGCAGCCCAATATACAACAAGAACAACTTAAAAGCACATTGCAATGGCCTTTAGTTATTACATAAAGTCAGGTAAAGACCATAGATTAGATAAACCAATTTTATCTACATGAGAAGATTCTCCAAAAAAATTGTTCACTTTATAATGACGATCGGACTCAAGATCTCTGTTGCTTGATGGGAGAAGGTCAGGCTCATAAGATGTGCTTTCGAATCGCCGATTTTATAGATTTTTTTCTTCCATAATTGAATTGAATATTTCAGACGCATAAAATAAAAAAAAAATAAAATTTGTGGATGATAAAAATTTCTTTGAATTGAATTTTTATTTTTTTTTTCAACTCATTTATTTTCCACAATTAACACTATAAAATTTTAAAATACAAATGAGAAATACTTAATTCGCTAACTATTAAAATACTGTGTAAGACCGATGATCGGTTCGCAACACATACAAATTATAAATTAAGCCTTATGTGTATGTAATCAGTATTAAATTAATAATATTTTTTTTTATTTATAATAATCTTGAAATCTAGAAAGAAAAGTGGAGTTAAAAAAAACTTTCTCCTTTTATTGTTATTTTTCTTACAAAAAAACTAACCTAATTTAACCTAACTTAACCTAATTTAACCTATCTAAACCTTATTTAACCTAACTTAACCTAATTTAACCTAGCTTTAACCTAACTAAACCTAAGCGTTAACTTCAACCCAGTCAAGCCACCAATATTTTGCTCTGTTTAATCTATTAATATTACTGAAATCTCTTTCAGGCACGCTCATGCAGTACCTCCAGTCAGCAGATCCATCCCCCGAGTGCATTGGCATACCGTGAACCCTTTTGTCTGTTGCTCTTCTAGTAGCATGGTATATAATAGGAACATTGTTCGAGTCCGATAAGTAGCCATGTCCAGATACAGGAATGCTTCGGGTGGTAAATGTCCGTTTTCTAATGAATTTCTAAAATACACCGGGTTAGGATAAAACAAACCCGATATGAGCTCATTCTCAGTAACATTCGCCGACCACGCAAAATGATTCCTCACAAGGTCCAGGATAACGTTGTCAATCCTAGACACGCCGGAAACATCCAATAGTCTTTTGTAAGAGACGTAATGTCGAAAGTCGGAATGTGCGCATCTGTACAACCGTGTGCAAGCTCGCAGGCACTTGAATTGAGATTTCTATGTTCATCTAATTCAAATTGAACTCGTATCATTTTTCAATTATTCGGCCAGTGTAAAATTACAATATTAATCAGCTTAATTTTACGAAATAATGTGTATTCCTTGTGTCATTTTAAATTTACTGAATGCTTGGAAAATGAAAATGGTCTGCTTTCAATTGTGAGACAATCAAAGATGATATGGAATTGTATTTCAAAACTAAAGTTTCAATTATGAGGGTAGGTTTTGAAAAACTTTCGAAAGATTTGTTAACAAATGTATGATTGGGTTCCCTGCCAGTATGCAAAGTCATGCTTCTTTACAGATCTAGAGATAGATAAACCTAATTCCTTGAAATTATATTAAGGAAAGGATGAATTCTAAACAAGAAAAAGCAACCGCCCGAACACGGTTTAATAAATTCTCTAGAGCCCATCAAAAAAATCGACGGATGTAAAAAAATGTTTTACAATTAACGTTTTTAATTCCAATGTTTTTTGTTTTGTTTTTTTTTTTTTCTTCCTAATACATAATCAAGGAACTTTTGAGTACCAACATTTCGCTTGAGCTCAAGAACGTGAAGGGATGAATATGAAATATTTTGTTTTCCATCTTCTCATTAAAGATAAATCTTTTCTAAGTGCGGTGTTCGCAGTTGCACGCCTCATGTTTTATTTCTTTTAATCTATCGCGGTATTTTTTTCTGTGGTTATGCACATATGTGCGTAAAAATTCACTTCCTCTATTCCATTCGTAAAATTCTTTGCGGTTTGTGGTGTAACAAGATTGTACCATAAGATTATTTTACCCAAGGCGAAGGAAACCCATTTTGTTATCGCCATTCATTCTTCTTCAAACAATGGCCCAAATATATGTCCTTTTTTTTCTTCACCACAGCATTTGATAAGAAAACAAAAATTGTAAGCCGCGATAAAAAGACTTTAAAACCCCACAATTTGTCGTTCCTTGCGCATAAAAACTTTTAAATGCTATTTAACTAATCTACTTTATCTTAAATTGATGATTCTTAAAACTAATAACTTGTTGAAATGTGGAGTCGGTTGGGTTGAATTTGAATGCTGTTAAATTTTTTTGATGTTATTATTTTTGAACGTTTAAAATCCGTCAATTTAACATATAGCATGAGCAGTCTTTGTGTTTCAGCTTTTATATCTGCAGAAACAGAGTACGTACATTGATGAAATCAACTTCCACTAGAAGTGATACTTTTAGAAGTCTGGAGTGCTAAGAGTAAACCTTTAACTAGAGACTCTATGTATCTAGTTAAAGGTTTACAAACAACAGCCGAAAATGTTAAAATTTACAAAAATAGTGAATCTGAAGTATGTTAGTTACTACCTATGTATGTACGCTTAGTGCTCTACGAATATCTCGAACTCTTGCCGAATGAGATTTCAATTTCAGTGAAACAAAATCAAATATACTATATATGATGAACTGCGGTGTGACATGAAAATGAGAATTGACCTGAAATTAGTATGGATTGGAAACGAAATATTCATGCCCAGGCAGAAAGTGCCTGGCCACACGATCATAAGATTGCAAGGCATGCCCATGAACAGAGTGGCTACACACAAAAAAATTAAAGTAGTATTGACTAATATAGGAACAGTGAAATCTTCCATTGTAACGTTAAAGGACTCGTAAAGGATGTGTCCACTTCGGCAGCCACTAAACTAAACTGTTTCAATTGGAGTGTCGACTGAGTTCTTATTATCTCCTGTTATGTCGGCTTAAATGTCCAAAGTAGATATTGCTGTTCGTTTCAATTGTTGATTTAACTTGCCAAACATGTTTTTGAAAAGCCTTTCTCGCATTCCCTAAAATCCCTCGAAATTGTTTGGTGTTCCTTGTTTATAAAATAAATCACTTTGCTTTCCTAAAAAAGAAAGAACATAATTCAGCAAGCATACAATTTTAGTTTTCTAGTTAAGTTTTAATAAAACACCGGCTTCAAATATCACACCGAATCATTTCTTATATTATAATAAGTAATATGAGTTATTTTAGTTTTTGTCCAAGATAACTAATCCTTTTGGCACGATTTTCATTCAACATTAATTACAATCGAAAGGCTTCATTTTTAAAATGAATCAAAACACCTACTTTTTTATACAATATTGTACAATGATAGAAGTGTTTTTTTTTTTCACTATACTAACGTACCTGAAAATATTTAACTCCAGCATTTTCCTTATCCTCTCGCCCGCACGCCAAACACTTAAAATAATGTTTACCCATTATTACGTTTATTTTCAAGCCTTTCACTATCTATTGTTTTTTTCCAATAGGTTGTTCGTTTTTGTCGTTGACTCGTCTAGTCACCTTTTATTTCACAATTTAAGTAAAAAATCCAACTGGTAGATTTCCAACTCCAGCACCCCTTTAAAAATACGTGTGAAAAAAAAATTTTAAAAATCCCTTTTCTCAATGAGTTGTAACAGTTGTGAATATTAAAACTTAGGAATTTAAATTAAACCAAAAACGGATACATTTTATAAGTGGTGAGTTTATTACCATATTTTTTTTTCAAAGCCGAAAAAAAAAATTATTTAAAAGCGCAAGCCTGGCCACTTCGATAAATTTTACGGTTCAGGCAGAATGCAAACACACTGACGTATTCTCCAGCACGCTATTGAAAATACATTATGGAGCGCTATTACACACTGCATGTTTTGCAAGATTCAGATGAGTGCAAAAGAGAGGGAAGGTGAAATAGCGATAACCTATCCCGGACACGCACGGGTAGGATTTTCCTTGCATGTTTTTGACGTTTCCTTATCTCCTTCTTCTTTATTTTTCGAGTTTGTTTTATTTTTTACTTCTCATTTTTAGGATACACATCAGATTTCAGTGAATTTATAATGAAATTGAATGATCCCTGGAGATGTCGATATTTCCTCTATGATTTTGTCCTAGATCTTTTTTTTCTTTTCATCCCCTGTCTAAAAAGCATCATTATAAATATATAAAATTTCATCAGCAAGTTCTTCATCTGCGAACAGCGATTACAAAATAAAAGATAACTGTCAAAATAACGCGCAGCTCTAGCGCATCAAAAAATCTTCGTGTAATAACGTGCGCATCTCGGAATGAGATTTGAAAGGAAAATCACCGAGAATTGCACAGCGCAACTATGGTGTGTGTAATAGCCGTCATGGGAAATCCACATATATGTATCGTATGCAGATAAGAGTTTTCTCTAACTAATGGCACATGTTTCTTGAAACAAAAAAAAGTAAATGTGGAGAGAGTGTCCCTACTCACTCACTATAAGTATATACTTATAATCTGGTTTGCAGTAATGAACTTCTTGTATGTGGGAAACGTTATTTTCTTATCAAAGAAAATACTCCTTGTAAGGCTTTGGGTCTCGCTTGAATGTAACTTCAGTGTTCATTTCGACACCAACAGCAAGGGCGGTGTTATCGGCTCGCTCAGCTTTCATTTAAGAAATGATAAATCGTATTTTTCATACTAATGTACGGAACAATTTCTTATTATAGTAATAAATTAAGGTAATTTATAAACAAAATTTAACAATTTATCTATTAATTCACAAGTTCGCTATTTTTTGATAGGAGATGCAACTAAAGCTATTCGAACGATGTGATATGTCATCATACGCGACATAATTCGTGGACCAATTGGCAAGGTAATAAATATTAAACTTGAAAATCTTTCAACAATATTATTCATTAAACCCACTTTTTTTCGTGTTTTAGATCCATCTTAACTTGTACTTAAAACCTCGAAAGTGCACGCTTTTACATCAAAGCTAGTGATTTTATAACCTTGTGTATTTCAAAATAGCTTACGAGTGTTTTTTTTATTCAATTTAGTGCATTTTTATTACTTCATTAAAATCCAATTCCTTACGTGCTAGAAAAAAGCTTTAATCTAGCTTTACTTACTTTACCAAGTATGACCTAGCTTACCTGGCCCTTCGCGGAATTTCTAAGCTAAACCTAACAAATTAAAAATAATGTCTTTCGACAAAATACCTCAGCTTAAGAGTGTTTTCATATAAACGGGGACAAATATTCGATTCTTTAAATATTTGCAATTAATTTCTTATGAAAGCTGACTAAATATTATGAAACGTTTTTTTTTTGTTTCAAAAACATCCTTTAAATCCTTCGTTAAAAACAATTCGAAACGGAAACAATGCTTTTGCATAAATATAAACGTGTAAATTTATCGCTTGAAAAACTGATAAAAATGTGTTTCTGCTGGAAATTGTTCATGGAAACTTTGACAAATTATAACACAAAAAAAGGAACAGCATTAAAATTCAACCCAACCGACTCAACATTTCAACATGGGGTAATTATTTTAAGAATCTCTAATTTAAATATAATTACATAGATTAAGTATATTTTATGATAAAACTTTTGTGCACAAGGAACGACAAACTGTGGTATTTAAAAAGTCAGTTAAAATGAATTTAAAAATTAAATAACGAGATAAGTACTGCGATAACAGAATGGGTGCTTTGACATTGTGGTTGGATAACAAAAACTCAATACATGGCCTTAGGTTCTCACGTTCTTGAGATAAGCCGTATTTTTGCACTCAAAAGTTTCTTATTTTAATTTTATATTCATTATTAATTAAAAAAATAGTTATTATCATTAAAAAAAACCTGAGGAATAACATTGGAATTGAATAATATTATTTCAAAACATTTTTTTTCTCCGCAAATTTCCTTGATAATTTTTTTGTTGTTCAGATCACCTCACAACTTTGCCTTCATAGCGATTCATAAGACAGAAATTATTTAAAATTATGTTCAATGAAAAGTCAAACAATTGCACTTGCTCTGAAGCTGTTGCTATACTACTAAGAATTTTGATATAATTTTCAACCGAATACTTACTTGGACAGATCATGTTACGTACTCTGTAAGGAAAGAATGATATATGGTGGGTTTCGTGCTCTCTATTTTACCGGGAAGATACCATCCGCTAAAAATTAATATGATGATCATAAAATCTCATTATGCTATAAAATTTTTAATATGCTTTTCAAAAAATATTTGCATCTTTTATTTCAAAGACTATAATTGACTAAATCAAATCGAACTATGCCTTACATTTTACCAAAATTTAAATATGAGGTAACATGCAAAACAATGTTTTATCTTTTTTTTACGGCTGTGGACCTCAGTACCTACTTATGTAAGGAGAATTAACTTAAGGTGCAACTTTGAGAGGGAGGTTATTTAGTCTTTTTGTGGAAAATTAATGTGAAATCAAATAAAAATTGGATTTAATCTTTTTCAAATTTTAAACTTGAGCTGTCCTTTTTTCTAAATGTATCTTCATTTATGTGACCTATATTTATAACAAGTTAAATATTTCTTATTATTTTATGTACCTTGTTAAATGTTCAAATGGAATCGTCATAATATAAAGTACATGCAATTATTCTAAATCCAAACATATTATTTTCTGACAGTTTTCACGTTAAGACTAGGTACAACCTTAAGCTACTTGCTTCATATAGTCGAAGCAGTATTTTTTTTTGTACAAAATTTGATATAATTAGGGATGTGACTCTTCTTATTTGCATTAATCAAAAGGTAAGTCATTGCGTGTTCATCAATCACTTATAACATAAAATCGGATGAGCTTTTGTCTTTAACTAAAAAATGAACACATCCATTTACTTTTTGAATATTTTGGCATATTTTTTTTATTAGCTTACGAGCTACTTTCACTGCATTGTACAATGCTTACATATTTTTAATAAAATTATATAAATCTGGATCTGTAATGTTAAATACTGACAGGGATCCAAATTATAGATTTTTCATCACCAATCTTTCGAAAGATTTCAAAAACATTTACCCAAATAAGAACTTCAGATTTAAAAAAAATTCCGTATAATCTTTAATGGTCTCACAATTGAAGTTAGATCAGAATCGGTTTTTGTGAATTCAGTGTTTATCAGAAAAGAAAGAAATTAAGACACGTTCATTTTTTGTTTTTTCTTTGTACATTGAACAATGATTGTACAATAGAAAAATGATAAGAGTTAAATTTAAAGATAAATTGATTTTAACCCGAAGTGATGCTTCTAAATGAATCTAGAAATCTCAACTCAACTCATTTTATCATCCATAAAATCTCGTTCCATAGTGAAATATATAATTTTTGATTTAAGAGAATGACATTGACTGTTACATCTAAAATTTAAATTCAATTTCAAATGGATATGAATATGAATTGTGCAATTTGAAAGCACAAATTGCACACCTTATGAGCATGAACTCTACACTCCCACATCAAGTGATAGTGATCTTGAACCCGATCGTTATATAAAGACCCTTAAATATGACAACTATAATTTTCAAGGTATATTTGCAAGGACTCTTAATTGCCATCCTCAGTTATTTCACGAACAAAATTCTTAGAAAGTCAAAAGTCAGTTCGACATTCCGAATCATTCCATTTGTTTCCTTGTAAGTAGCTATTTCCAATTTCTCAGTAATGAATGGGAAATTAAAATTTGGCAGAACTGGTGAATGGCAGTGTGCCATGGGATAGAACTCTATGTACTTTAGTGATGGTTAATCCATTCTCCAGACATTGCAGTAAATTCGTGAGATGTGTAACATATTTTGTCTTATTATTAAGGTTTGCTTTTAACTTGTGAATTTTACTTCCCGGGGTTTTTATATTTTGTGGACAAAATGGAAAATCGTGGAGATCTTCAGGGCGAGCTAAAGCTACTTCAAATGCCCAACCAAAATTGCTATTTGCTTTCAAATTCAAAATATATCCTTGAGTGTAAATCACAGGATCTTACCATTCAAAACTTCCATTTTGAAGCGGTTGCGACTTTGCCCAACCATACAAGTTATTTGCATCGAAATACATAAGAAATTCACTTTTTTCGTTTCATCATTATCTACATACTTGTTATTGGCTCTAGCATATCGCTGACTACATTGACATAAACCACCTCGAATACTATTTTTTAAAGAAATTAAACATGTCACGATCTGTAAAAAGTTCTAATTTTATGTTCGTTACCTTAAGCATTACATCACAAGGTAAAACAGGAGATGTATAGTAGTATTATGGATCTAACTCGTATATTTTTAAACAAACTTTATTTATTTATTTTTTACTTAAAAATAAATTAAAAATAATTAGCCCCTCAAAGAAGCCAACAGGAACAGGACAATGGTCCTCTGTTTTCATATTCCGGACCATGTCCCCGATAATCTCCAGGTTTTTATTGATATGGTCAATAATGAACATGTCTGTAAAAAAAGAAATATATTAGAAAAATAAAAAAATAAATCAACTTACTTGTTTGGTGAGATATTTTTCTCCAATTGAATTCACACGAATTAAAGTCGGTCAGTTTTCTGTTCTCGGGTCTCCTCGACAGATCCAGAACCAATTCTCTAGTCGTTTTTCTCGAGTCTCCTCGACTGATCCAGAACCAATTCCCTAATCGCTTTGTTTTCTCTCGAACTCCAAGTTTTCATTTGGTCAGTAATAAACATGTCTGTAAAAAAATAAAATAAATTAACTTACTTGTGTGGTGAGATATTTTTGTCCAATTGAATTCACACGAATTCAAGTCGGTCAGTTTGCTGTTCTCGGGTCTCTTCGACAGATCCAGAACCAATTCCCCAATCGTTTTGATAAGGACTTCTTGTTTTTTGACTTGTTTTTTGAGATATTTTTTCCAATTGTATTACACGAATTCAAGTCGTCTATTTATACGAGTTTTTGAGTTTCCATAGTCCTCACTTCAACTTCTGTACATTGATATGTGTACTCTTTCCTCTTGGTTGTGGTATAAGGTTCAACTATATTCTCGTTTTCATGTCCAATGATATTATCGCTTATGTTTGGATTGTTCATCTCAAAGACTTTCACAGCTATAATCTTTAGTGGAAAATACATTCAAGCAAAACTAACTTGTACATTATTCATGTGAATTATCTCCCACTGCCGGTTTTTTGGTACGATGATGTACTTTGTGAATGCGTGGTTATTGTGCGTCTGGAGCCGAAATATTAGCCCATTTGAAGCAATACTTATCATTATTTTCCACATTGATGCATGCTTTTATTTGTATGTTTCCTTGGTAGTAGCAATAAATGAAGCCCAACAATGGTTGATACTTCTTTACATTTACTTCGTTACTTGTGAATGAGAATAAAGCCATCCACTGTCTCTTTTATCCTTTAATTGGTCCACTAAATCTTGTTCACACAGAGAGGCAGTCTTCTGGATTTGCATGCTCTTGGAATCGATGTTCAGATTTTCACAAAAAAGTTCAATGTTGAATTTAAATGTCTGCCTTAATCAATTCCATAATCACAACGCTGTTGATGTCAAAGTGTTTCAGGATACTTTCGTCGGTATTTTTGATGGATTAACTCTTGACACGATTCTTCAAAGCTCCCTGAATAATACAAACGTCCATAGTAATGGTTGGGATCGTAGTTAATGGGATTTCTTCCGATGATGTTGAACCATTGATTTTCATTCCACCTCTTCATCGCATACCCGACAACATACAAAATTGTTGTTTTTAAAATTGTTTGTTGGTACTTGATGTGGAAAATGATATCTCCTTTTTTTCTGCCGCTGCTGCTGATGTCTTTAAGTTTTGTTGCAGACTCGTTTATCTCGAAAAACATATTTTTTTTAAAGACATACGTCAGCATATTCCAATCTGAAATGACCAAAAGTTAGGTGGTGATTCTCCTCTTCGCAGATTCAGCAATGTACATTCATATCCACTTTCGACAGTGATACGAACAGTTAGTATTGGGCTTACTACATCGACATTCACTATTCGAAAATGTTTTCAAGGTGAATTACAAACACAATATTTATCTGCTGATTTGATTGTTTGTACCCAAAACATTTTTTACATAAAAACTCTTTTATATACACGCACACAACGCGGGTTAGTGCAAGTACAATTTTTTTTTATTATGCACTTTTATTATTCTAATCCAAAACATTTAATAACGTTAGATGACGAGTCAGCACAAACTTTCAATTAAATAATGAAGTCTCCCCCTTATTTATACTTCTTTCCATACATAAAAAAATTATAGTCGTCTCTTTCGTACAATCCAATTTAAACTTTATTATTTTCAAATACATATAGAAAAAGTACTTTATTTATGAGTTTGTGTAATTTCTAAAGAAACTATACAGGAATTTTAGGCACAAGTGTCCACAGTTGTATGTGTTAAACTTTTGATGTTGAGTATAGTTCTATTAAATGTTTTTTCCTAAATATTTGATAATCTCTTCAGGCGGCTGTAGATTTCCGAAACTATCAAAGTATTCTTTGTGATTTTTCTTCTTGAAATAAGCCACCCAGTGTGTTCTAGAACCCTTAGAAGAATCTAGATTGACTATGCCACATTCCGTTTGATAGGGTATTTTCGGTAGAGTGTCCAACATAAATACACCTCTGAAGTGTGGAAAGAGCTTGGTGTATTTCATCAAATATCATCGGTAAGAGCTCGTTTGGGCAGGTTGCTTAAAAGTTTTTTGACTCTGGATTGTAAAATAAACCATAGCCTTTTTTATATGGTTTAAGATATAAGCCTTTACCCATGGCAATGGCTTCCATAGTTTTATTATGACGATTCGCCCCTTCCAATTGCTTTTTAGCAGATTTATTTTCATTTATTGCTCTTGCAATAGCACTTCCACCTGATGTTAGGCCTCCAATTGCTCCGAGAGCTGTTAAAATTGGTATAAGAGGCAGAAATCCTCCAATTTACGGGGAATTTGCAGAGTTTTTTTCTTTCCCTTAAAAGAATCGCCAATTATCTTCTGTGCAATTTGTATGGCACTTTTTATGTCTTCTGGTTTCTTTTCTTGTAAAATCTTTTTAGTCTTTTTTATAGCTTCGTTGAAGATATTTTTTTCACACTTGCGTTTTTTCTATTATTTCGTATTGGTTTCGACTTTGATTTTTTCATAACTTTGCTCATACTACCCATATCGAATTTTACTTTAGCCTTCATTGCATTGGTTACTAACCACGCGTTTGTGCGTTCAACCAAACTGGTGTCTTTCGATTTGACTAATGCCCAAGCGTTTTGGGCTAATATACGATCTGCTTCGTGACGTTTGTTTATATCCTTTGATTGAGAATAAGCAATGTCGTGTTGTTTACATGCGGCATCCAATCGATTAATTCCTTTGTCACCTTTAGCTTTATGTTTTGTACCCGGTCCACAAAATTGATGATCTGGTAAATGAAGTTCCACTGGTAGAGAATTAATTATATTGTCTACCAGTCCTTTTCCAACAGTGTTTCTTTTACGACTGATTGACTTTCTATAAAGCACAACCATATTTATCATGCGTTCAGCTATGTTCACCAATTTTTACAAACTGAAATAGAATAATTAAAGAACATGAATTTAATCTTTATGCACAATCTCTTTTTAATCAGTCGTCAATATGCGTTTCGTGAAACAACATAGTGATCTGATTGTGCGAAATATTGATTTCAATGATGATAGTTCGTTGGTTAGAAAGCATACCTCCCTTCTGCCGAATTCAATTAGAGCGCTGATTGTTGGCCCATCAAATTGTGGAAAAACAAATGTCACGTTGAGTTTAATAGAGAGCCCCAATGGAGTAAAATTTAAAAATATTTTTATATATTCAAATCACTGTATCTTCCTAAATATAAGTATTTGCAACAATTAGTACAACCTATAAGAGGTATGGGATATTATACATTTTCTGAAAATGAAAAAGTTCTATCACCAAGTGAAGCCAAGACTAACTCTATTATTATTTTCGATGATGTTGCATGCGAGAAATATAATATATAAATATAAAATAATATAAGATCATATTTTTGTATGGGACGTCATAAAAATATAGACGCATTTTATTTATGTCAGACATATACACGGATTCCAAACCATTTAATACGAGATAATGCGGATATGATTTTAATATTCAAGCAAGATGAAATGAACATACGGCATGTATATAACGATCATGTTGGAGCAGATATGAAGTTCAGTGAGTTTTTAAATATGTGTCATGAATGTTGGAAGGATTTGGATTTCTTGTTATCATAAAAGATGATTCCATAAATTTCGGACGTGACAGAAAAGGATTTGATGTTTTCATTCGATTATAAATGATTACTCTTCAGACCATTTGATTTAGTATATAATCTGTTTTCAACCTGTTCAGTTATATCAGATCTGATAACTTATTACTGATCCGATCTGTTCCAATAACAGATAACCACAAAAAAGCTGATATCTGGTCGATCAGTTCGATTGATTAAACTCCTAATGCATAAAAAAGAGCGATTGTTAAGGGACGTTTTAAATACCAGAAGGGTGTTAAAGAAAAAATTTAATAGTATTAAAGAACAAGGTTACATAGCAGAAAGCTTATTGGAGGGTACATTTAAGCCTACTACTAAACCTCTCAATGAACTAGTTAAAAGTAGTAAGCAAAATTATGATGACACTAACATTAAAATCGAGACTCAATTTCTTAAAAGACCATCAAAAATTAACAATACTAGTAAGGAAAATACTTTTTTCACACAACCAGATGAAGATGACAGCATTTCAAACAGCAACGCCACCAACCATGAACTGCTAATCGATTTAACAGAATTGGAACAAAGTGAAAAATTAGATAAACTATAAGGGTCCACATAAGGGTTTAAATAATGATGAATGGAAACTGGGTAATACAACATTTACATTAGAAGGAAATGAGATTTCAATTAATGGCGATAGTTGGTCCGCTACACCCGGGCTCTTTGAGTTGTTATTTCACAAGACACCTAAACACTATAGTACTAGTGACTTACAAGTCTATAAGGAAATATTAAATAAAATAAATGCGCATAAGCGTAAGTATGATAAGAATGAGCAAATCAAAGGAACTAGAGCTTACAAGTACAAAAATATTATAAAGATGAAAAGTCATCAGGTATTCAAAAAGGATCTGGCTTGATGACAGTAAATATTATGTTTATTGGAACGATCCGAATGAATTGGTGGAGAGATTACCACTTCTAATTTCATCACAATCAGCTGGTCATATGGGTCATAATAATGAAATAATTTCCATCATTGAAGAATTGAAGGAAAGCAATATAATTGTATAGATTTCAGTTTACTTAAGCACTAGCAAAATGTGTGTCGACAAGTTTGGTAATACATCTTATTATAGCGATAAAAGTCTGAGAAAAAGCTTAGGCTTAAATTTGGATCGTGACAAGAATATTAACCATCAATTTAAACGATTTACAAATTTGGCGGTTTAAAAAGTTCAAAAAGAAAACACATTGCTGAAGAATGACATCGAAAAAAAAATTGGTGATGCTCATCAAAGTGAGAAAGGACAAATTAATAG
Source organism: Orthonevra nobilis (assembly GCA_963555765.1). Lineage (NCBI taxonomy): Eukaryota > Metazoa > Arthropoda > Insecta > Diptera > Syrphidae > Orthonevra > Orthonevra nobilis. The sequence goes on from OY743226.1 coordinate 53,933,836, forward strand.
TGCAATAGCCACTTGTAAAATATACCGAAGAAAGATTCAAAGGCATCGAAGATTACGGAAGAGATTTCTACACATTTTGATGAAACCAGGACAGAGGAAATGGAAGAACACTTTGAGAATGGTATTGGATGTCAATTTGAAGAATTCATCAACGTAGAAGAATGCATGGAAGATAGCTTCGGGAAACAAAGTCCAGAAAGCAGCGATAATAACGAGCTGTTATATTGTTACGATATCATACCAGATTCACCATTAAGTGATTTCAACGATCGAGAGGGCACACTCATCGATGAAGTTGAATCTTCAACGAACACAGTCAAACGATTGAGATAATACCTCAGAGTGAAGAACATGACCTGTTGCGTTGGATGCAAAGGATGAAAAGAACATTGAAAATTGTTTTCCCCAAAATCTTGTGGAGTGTGCAGAAGACCACCGATTGGCCTAAAAAAGGTTTTTTCCCTACACATTGTAATAAAACTAATTCTAGAGTATATGGTTATGTGTACTTGAATAAAAGCAAAACGCATAGAATTGTGTTTTGAAGAAAATGAATAATCAATTTTTTTTTTTTTTTGTTCGTATAACTGAAATGTACTATTTTTTGAAGAAATAATTTCAAAAAGACTTATCATTGCGGTTTCCATTGTGGTCTTAATAATGCTACCGAAATGGTATATAATGACGGAGGAATTCGTTGAATTTATTTAATAAGTTTGTAGCAAGCAGAGTGACTAGACGATGGATCCACAGGCAGAATTAAATAAACTTAAGGAATGTAAATATAAGGAAATAGTCAAGATTTCCGACTTGGACAAAGGAATTGGCTACAACATTGAAAGCGTGAAATTTTGGAACACAAAGTTTGGAAAAGCAATTCTCTGTGACCTGGGTGACTTTCAAGTCCCTTTCCAAATCAATTGGTGGAAAATAATGCGTAGTGGTACTTGATGTTTGTCCGGTTAAAGTTAATGTTATATATATTATATATATATATATATAGTAATAAAAATATATATATAAATTTCTTATCTATTGTGTGCGGAGTCATGTGTTAACTTATATATAAATATATATATATATAAATATATATAAATAAAAAACTTTGTTTTTGTATTTCGTATTTCATTCATTTACTAGTCGTCGAAATGTCAATAACATTAACTTTAACCGGACAAACATCAAGTTTCACTACGCATTATTTTCCACCAATTGATTTGGAAAGGGATTATGAGTGTGGTCTCTCGTTGATTTTCATACATATAACTCAGTTCCCAACGTTGATTTGGAAAACAATTTGTTTCACATAAAAGATAAAGCCATTGAAATTTCCATAGGTTCACATGAATTCGGAGATATCGTTGAGTACTTGCAAATGATGTATGCAGAAATTAACCCTATTGGAAAACTTAACATTGATGCTAATTACAATACACTCAAAACTGAAGTTACATGTGATGATGTTATAGATCTTAGTCAACAGCGAAGCGTTGGTTCATTAATGGGCTTTAGTAAGAGAGTGTTAGGAGCAGTGGATACTCATGAATCAGACATGCCTATTCATATATCAAATATCAATG